>CM046832.1:74056250-74656250 GCA_025618425.1 Heliocidaris tuberculata | reverse complement strand
TTAAAACTTCTCATATAATGTAATATCAGTTGAAAATTGAAACAGACAATTCTTTCCAATTCATAAAATTTCTAAAAAATCACTTTTAAATATTTTTATAAAGATATGTATACAAGAGAATCTATTAGGTGATCTACAAATTATATCTATTAAAAAGTTAAAACTTCTTGGTACTGACATTCTAGACAAGGTTTCTAAAAGGTAAAGTTAAGCAACAGTACATATACTTCAAAATAGCAAAAATACCATATATGCAGCTTTTTCACGATAAACAATTTATATTCCATAATTATATACAAATGAACAAAATATCTTGAAAATCCTGTATTGTATCGGTTACAGAATCAAAGACAAGGTATGGAATATGGATTCATATAAAGGGGAGGGGTTTAGGTAGCTTAGCGAAATGTAGTGGCACAAAAAGACGCGCCCGGAATGCAAAACGCCACCAGTGACCAGAATGAGAATGCAGCCGTGAATAAAATTTGCGGGCATTTCCGACTGGCACCAAGCAGGCTGTGAATTGGATCCCTTCATAGGCAATAAATAGTTTCCACTGGGCAGTGTTCTAGTCATTCTCCTGATGACGATCAAAGCATACTGATCGAAACGTCGAGAACCACAGAGCTCTTAGCGGAGCTCACCAGCCCTTTTCAGGGCTCTTATTCCTTGAAAGATTACATGGTGTAACCCTGAAAAACTAAACCTACAAAATGCATATTGTTGAAAATAATTTTGTTGCATTGAGATAGAACATATCAATAAGCAATAGAGCTGGTAAAACACCTCTAACTTGATTGGGCTTAATATTACCAAAAACTGTCATTACATATGTCAAATTACAACATTTAACTCACCACTATCACCAACGATTTGGATGTTTGTGTTCCAAACATGTCTTTCCGTGACACTCTGTTTCGCTAATCTACTTTCTAATTCAATATGAAATGTTGTTGCATAATAAAGTATTTTTAAACAAAAAGGTACACACTCCAAAATGCTTTGGGTTCTTTTAGCTCTATTAGATAATTATTACATCACCTTGTATGGTCAACCTTCTTATTACATCTTCATCTATCAAGCTTCCAAAATATTGGAGAAAATCAACTACATCTATGAGTACTATACAGAAAATACAAAATCCAGTACATTATACGCTGTAGCTCATATGTACAACATTGTCAGCCTATTGAGTGAGCAGATCAGAGGGCGTGTATGTACTGGTGGTCAGTCTATTGAACTGGGGGAGGTGAGGGAAGAACAGTGTTGAGTGATTGGTGCTCTACTGGAACCTCTTTAGGAGGGATTCCTTTACTTTTCATGAAGGCCAGGACCTGGTTTGGGACTTCAGCCAGAACATCCTTCGCCAACTTAGCCTGGCTTAAGTCAACGTTTCCTGCTGTTGCAGTGATGTAATCACGGAATGGCACAAACTGGAATCATCAGACAAAAGTTAAACAAAAATCAAGAAAGCAGCCTAAATATTACAACCAATACCTCAGATGCTTGTCATAATCATAATGCAATGTATGTTCATTTCAAATGTCCAGACAAATACAACACTGACTGAGATTATTTGTTAGGTTTTGTTTTCATTTTGTTATCTCGGAAATTATCAAGATTGCATGGATGTAGCTCATAAGCTTGTATTATTATCTACAGTTAATATATCTTTTAACATGTAATACAGCTTCTTTGAATGTGAAATTAAATGACTAAACACTGACACTTGCCTTATTCCTTAAACATGTTCAATTTACACTCTGCTTTGAACAAATGCATGTATTTAACTATAAACAGGTGAAAAGCTGTACAAAATTTTGTATTTCAGTGTTCCATTCAAGCAAAGAGAAATAGCTGAGTGATCAGAATATTGTTTTAGAGACCATATCTAGGTCTGAAACTACATCGGCTGACAGTGCCATGAAATCATTGATAAAGTAGTCAAAAGAATGACTTAAAGTGTACCAGTCACCTAAAAAAATTGTGTACAGCTAGAATGTATAAAATCAACATCAAAACACTTTACCTGGCTTTCTATGGGTTAACGGTTAAGGAGTATTACGGATATTAAGGAAAACCCAACTAAGAGTTCAGGCCCTTTTTCTATGCCAGCGTGTACGGGTGCATTGACTAGTCTCCTCAAAAGTAGCTAGAATGTTTATGGGAGTGTATTTCAACTTGCATATCTCTTTATAGAATCAATATTTAAAGCTCATATTTTGAATATGGTATGGCAACATGGAACCTCTAACATACAAAGCAAAATATGTTTTGTGATTGGTACACTTTAAGTTTTAAAGGGTACCAATCACCATGTTCCATGTCGTTATACTATATTCAAAATATGGGCTTCAGATACTACTGCGTATTTAATTACACTCTCTGTACGCATAAAAGCAACTTGTGAGTAGACTACTCGACGCACCCGTATGCACACGCTAAGATAAGGGCTCGTGCAGAACCCAACTCGGACTTCGGTTCCGTCTGCCCACCTTCTTGTTTTCCTTTATTTCCTTCATACTCCTTAACTGTTGACCTAAAGAATGCCAGAAAAAGTTCTTTGATGTTGATTTTATACTTTCTAGCTGTACAAAAATTATTTTTTCAGGTGATTGGTACACTCTAAGTCTCCTAGCTGCATCCTCTAAGCACTGTTCAAATTTATACAAATCAATCAGTAAAATTTCAAAAGGAATACATGTAGTAAGAGGAGTGAATAGAGAAGCATGAAACAGGTAAATTAATACTGATGTATATTTCTCATTTGAGACATATCTTTCATACCTGCACTATGTCTCTCTGTGCTACATGACCCTGGAAAGATAAAGCCTTCTCGTCAGCATCTAACTCCTCCATAGCTGTAAGTTAAAAAAAAAAAAAATATCCAGTTTTATGATACATACATTGGTATAACATTAGGTATGAATATATTCAGGTCGAATTAGTGTACTTGTGAAGAAAACCTAATCAGTAATTTTTTTAATAGTCTCTTTTCTTAAATATTTAAGGGCTAAATTGATCACATTTTGTTCTTAAAATTGGCAAAAATATTTTTCTTTCGTGCTACATGGCTCTAATACAATGTAATATCTTTGAAAACAAAATAGACGTTTAGGAACTTTGTTGAAAAGTTGAGAAAATTGCCAATTTTGATTAAACAATGATTTTGAACCTCTCTTGTTGCCAATTTAAGGATATTAAAGCTTGTTTTCCTTTTTATAATTTCTAGCATCAAACACAATAGAGTTGTCAGGCAACAGAAATGGACACAATGTGTGCAGAAATTTTTGCTCTTTCTACCCATGCCTCTGGTATATTTTTTTAGAGCTCTAAATCAAAAGTTATTGAGTCAAACCACAAAATGTGGTTGATTGTTGCAAAAGGGTTAAAGATGTACCTTCTAATTCTATCTGCATCTCAAAAAAGTTTACTAGATCAATGGCACATAAATGCTATGTTTATTATATGAAGTAGTTTTCAAAGAAACAAAGAACATGAAAATATTTGAAATGTCATAAGAACTTTTTATTTCAAAGTGTCAAATAAAATCATCAGCAAAAATATCAATGAGGTACTTGAAACAATGTCATTTCATTAAGAGAAAATTGTTTCTACTTACCATCAAATTCTGCTGGACCCACTCCTACAATGATGATGGACATGGGAAGCTTACTTGCCTGGGAAGAGAGAGAAAATAATTATTCTCCATTTAATGCTACTTCTGAACATTCTGATAATGATGTTCAACCCTGACAATAAATAGCAGTTTTAGATAACTTTCCTAATTGAGCCAGTGATTAGGATATGTTAGCTCAGCAGCCCCTATCAAAATTATTTTGCCCATGCTTAATCCACAGGGCATTTCTATAAAAGTAACATACATGTGCATTTATGAAACCTTATCAAAAGTTGATGATACATAAACCATCCCCTCATGCATCACAATAAAATTGATAGTAGATATGTTGTTTCCTGAATTTCTTAAAAATTATGCATCTGAAAATCAAGAAATTATTATACAGCTGTAGTATATATTCTTTAAAACCAAGCAGCCTGGACTAATACTTTGATATAATTTTTATTAACTTTACTTACATTAATGATAGCCATTTTGGTCATCTCCATATCTGATATAACTCCATCGGTGATGATAAGAAGGATGAAATAATTGGAACCATCCGGATACTGCTGGGCAAACCTGTAAGTAGGAGTGAAAAGAGAACAGAGAAATTATCACAAATATAAACTTTTCAGATTTTCAATAAAGGTATTTCACTTTTCATTCAAATATTACATAGTTCTTTACACTTTACTGACCAATGAGTAGTAAATGGTACTTGGTATTAAGGATGAATTCCTTTAATACTGCACTTGGAGGTCAGAATTATATTAAAGCACCTTAAACCCTACTACATGGTGGCTATGAGCATGAATCAATCACTCAATCACTTATACAGTATATCATAATAAGTTTCTATGGTGAAGTAGTTCATTTACTTGGCTTTCAATAGAGAGCTTGAGAGGGTTCGAATCCCAGCCCAGCACAGACATTTGGTCAGACATTAATCTACATTTGCCACTCTTCACTTGTGTAAATATATATGGGCACCTAATATGCTTTAAAGTAGATATTCATTGATTTTTAAAACTGACTTAAGTTTCATTATTGCGTAGGTGAAGCTTAGACCGGACAAGTTTGTCAAAATTCGACGCTTGCAAACATTCGAAGTAATGATTATTATCAATTACAAATTGCTAAAATACAGCCGCGACATAACACCTGAACAGCTCTCCGAAAGCCGCTGAAATGTGTGACGTCAAAGAGAGGACGTTAATTGCACAAGCAGACAATGTCCCATAACATCTCACATATTTTCAGTGCCTGTTTTGTCATCTTCTCTTCAGTTATTTCACTTCACTAGCATTAGTCTACTATGTTTAATCCATATATTGCCTCACTCTAAACCCCGTGCATGGGTTTATTTGGATGGAAAATGAAGCGTTACAAGAATAAAGGAATCAGTTGCTTGTAAACAAAATAGACGCCATTGCATTCACAGCTGCATACACCGCTGGACGTTCGGCGTTGAATGAGGGATAAATACCGTCCTTGCAATCATTCAGCGGGCTTTTCAATTTGAAAGTGTGGTTTCTTTGATTGTTCATTAACCCTCATCCTATATATTTACAAAAAAAAGATTTCAGTAATCAGAATCTGTTTCATTCCCATTTTAGAATGGTGTGAAATATGGGCACGTTTGAATACACTAAATTCTTTATAATTTGAGAAATAACTGCACTGCACTTATGTTCATTCTTTATGGGACGTCGTCTGCTTGGACAGGATTGTTCCCTTTATTGACGTCATTGAAACATTGTTATTTTTTTGGCGAAGCGCTTGTATATCGCAGATGCTGGGAGGTAGTTTTATTTGTATTATTGTTTAATTACCTGATATGTAGTTGACTTTAAACTGATACGATTGCTATCTGTTAACTTGCCAGTTTCTAGTGATACATTATTTATCATATTTGTGATTTTCTTTGAATGTGTACTTTAATAAGCACTACATATTTGGCTGCTCAGCATAGCCAGGGTGATAAAATGGACAAGAGTGTTATACAAGAAGCCGCTATTATTAACATTGTTTTATGTCAAATAATATAATTTCTTACTACAATAAGATCTTGATTATTCAACTACCATATTATTTTGCTTTTAGGTTTATACCATTTATTATATACCTGAATTTTTTCATCATTGTATCCCATTTTATGCATTTCTCTTAAGCTACTTGAATTATTTACTACAAACTATTATATTTCAATCTTTAGATTAATCATGTTTTTAATATTATTAGATGTATTATTGATTATTACAAAACTCTGTAAAGTGCACAGAGAAATTATTATTATGCACTATATAAAAATCACTTTATTATTATCATTATTACAAGATAAATTTCCTTTCTTACTTTGCTACATGATTGATGACTGGTGAGAAGTTGGTTGGACCATGAAGCTGGACCTGACAGATACAGGATTTATAGGCTTGAAGAATGCCTTGTAGGCCTATGACAAAAGGGTTCTGAGCATTGAAGTTCTGAAAAGTTGACACAAAAAGAAATAAGGAATAGCTTGTGACCAATAAGATGTTGGGAATTCCCCACATCTTCATGAAAATGCCCTTCTGGCTCTCAGCATACGATATCATCTTTAACAGTTATTCTAAACCTATACTAAACCTCTCTTCAGTCAATCTTTTCATTTACATGTTTAATTTTTATAGACAGACATACAACATAACATATATGGCCCAGTGCAATGATGTTTTAATTAAATTTGTATGACACATCATATACTTTTATAAAGTAATGAAACATTAATTGCTATATTTTTATAAAGCAAAGACATTTTAATAAGGATTACATAATATTATGATAATAACACCAGAGAATAACTTACCACTGGGAACTCATGTGATACCTGCCCATTAGGAGGAATCTTAGCCCCAAAGCCTAGGACCGGGAAGAGTTTATCCGAGTCATAATCTTGGATGATTTCACCTACTGCCATGATGGCTTGTTCATAGTTGTTAGGAGCGTAGGGATTGATGTAATGAAGTGAGTTGGTGCGACTGGGATTGCCTGTCAGAGAAAAGGCATAATTTGAGCAGCATTTTCATAAACATAATATGAAGAACATTGTGAATTTGCTTAACCACTGCCTAAACTAGAAATTACTTCTAACCCTTACAGTAATATCAAATCTACAGATATCAACTAAGATTTTAAGAGACACGGAAAAGATTTTAATCATGGTTAATAATTTCACTGCTAAACAGGAAAGTAATAGTGTTTAGTGGTATCACACTTCCCAATTCATGAGCTTCTTTTGAATTTAAAAAGAAGAGAAAGGTTTTCCTTGGTCCAAATGTATTAGATACAATATTTCCGTTTGTGTGGTTAGAACAGCCTACAGCACCGTAATGGTTAACATTACCGAAGACATTTCAAAATGCACACATTTTGTATCTGTTAACACGCAATCCGTCTACAGAATAATAAATTCTAATCTATATATCTCTTTGATGTGTGACTAATCATTTTATGTGTTTTATCATACATATATTGGAAGGATATTCTCTTGGCAATGTGATAAAATGAAACCAATAGCTGCTAAAACAAACAAATGTATTTTAAAAAAGCCCATATCCAAATATTTCACCTAGAAATATCACATTTTATGGGTTGTACCTACCATTGGAAGCAGTGAAGTCAACTGCTACAGTGAAGTTGATCTGCATGCCACCTGTGATGTAGTCTAAGAAGCTGGCTTTCTTTTCCACTCTACAACTCACAAGTTCAATCGTGCCAGAGTTCTTGTATCCTTTCTTCTTTGCTACCTTCTTGGGGTTGATGAGCTGAGGGATATTCATACATGTATGCTGTCTTGAAGTATATCTTGGTTCTTTTCCTCTTAAAAATGTTTCAAAATAATGGTTTGAACACTTGACTGGAGATAAGAAATTTGTAAGTTTGAGTCCTGTATTTTCACTAATGTCCTTTGAAAAGATCACTGGTTTACATTTGCTACTCTCAAGTCAGAAGAATTTAAAGCGTACCTTAAAAGAAAGACATTCCTTGAATGCTTGAGCATCTTATCATGGAAGCTCAGCTTAAGCCTTATAGTTACAGTAATGAACAATGAAGGAAAAAGTGCTACATAAATCTAATTATCATTATGATTATTACCTCAAAGGTGCCTCTGCCTTCTGTCAACTGTCTCATATTTGTGGTGAATTCTCCAATCAGATCATGGCTGTCAGATGGTAAGCAAGCCCAGAACACACACACAAAAAAAGAAGATTGGGAGAGAGAGGTACATATGAGTGCTATTTAAGTGGCAATCAATTAAGCACATAAATAAGGGGGTGTAGGAGATTTCACACGTCAGATAACAGGTGTACTAATATAAAGCAATTTCAAGATCCTGGTTGAGGTATACGAATAACTGGTCTCTCGTAATGCAATTTCTGTTCTCAAACCAAAGCTGAATTCTTATTTCTATTTCAAATTGAATGAGCACACTGGCAGTGACCTAAACAATATTCAAACTTCTTTTGAATCTGCTGGTAATACAAGCATCCTGGTGGAATAATATAACCTTCATAACAATGTAAAATGAAAGCGAAAATGAAAGGGGAAAAAAAAATGAAATAAAAATGTAGTGACTTCCTTATGGCATTCATCACAAGTGTTTACAGGAAGGTATTCAAGTTAACATGGAACCCATAACATATCATGGGCACAAACACTAATATTATTCTTTCTTTGGAGGAAAACAGAAATTCACAAGCTTCAATAATTGCTGGTACTTCTTTAGACCTTAAGTATCTGTGAAATAAGGTGTGTTAAGCATACTACCTTCCATCATTGTCCCAGTCATAGCATTCGACCTTGATAGTTCTGTCAAAGTCACCATTACATAGAACTCTGACCATAAGGGAGAAAGGTCTCCAAACTGGGTCTAGGGTGTTCTTGATCACCTCCGTCTTGTGACATATCGTGAAACTAGATATGAGATACAATGAAAAAGGAAAACAACATAAAAAGTGTTATTCATTTGACACATACAAATAGAAAAGCCTACATTATTGTGCAGTAATGGTGATAATGCAATTGAAAATATATGGCAGTAGGGGCCCACTGATAATATAGCATAAATGTCTCTGTAAGTTTCATAATCTATTTCATTTGACCTACTCCATCAGTCATTGTACAGTGCTTCTTACCATGAAATTCAAGACT
Source organism: Heliocidaris tuberculata (assembly GCA_025618425.1). NCBI lineage: Eukaryota > Metazoa > Echinodermata > Echinoidea > Camarodonta > Echinometridae > Heliocidaris > Heliocidaris tuberculata. Next base: position 74,647,438 of record CM046832.1, on the reverse strand, counting down.
ACATCATTGTATTCTTAAAGCATTCCAAAGAAAGCGGCCCATTTCTCACACTGAACAAATTCTTAGTCCTAACTTCAAACCTGGACCCAACATTATATCTAGCACTAACTCTGAAGCTAAAGTGCAAGTCAAGCCTGGAGTACATGGCACTAAAGCGAATGTCAATTACATTTTTAAAGTTATTACCTCCTGTCATCATTGCATTTGTAGAATACAAGAAATGGATCTGACTTTCCAAGGAAATCCTTTTTGTCAAGTTTCCTTCCTTTGAAATTGAGGTGGGCTTCATCCTTCAAGATAAAAGAAAAGTGATTTCATAAACAAACTGACTACATAAAGATATCTTTCAAGATTCATTGCTACCTCATTATAAACTTACCACTACCATACCTTGATGTATTATGTACAACCCACTGAATTGTTTTTCTGAAATATTTGTATTCTTATACATGAATGATTAAATGAGATTTCTATTTTCATCCATACACACTTCTGTGCAAACAGACAAAGTGGCATGCTTCATGGCAGAATAATCACTATTACAACATTTCTGTGATTTTTTTTTTTACATCTCTCCATCAAGTACAAATATTTCAGTGATATTACTCAAATGATATTCTTCATATTATCAAGATTATGTACATTTTTATTTATTTCAGTTTTATTTCAACAGGATGGTCTCATTTCAAGTCCATTTCTGGACCTGCTCTTCCAGAGGGCCCTGCATTCACATAAAAAGTACAGAACATATTTCACATGATTAACCCTTTCAGGACAGGAATTATTCAAGGGCTAAATTGATCACATTTCATTCTTCAAATTGGCAACAATAATATTTTTCTTTTAGTGCTACATGGTTCTAATAAGGTGTAATGTCTTTGAGAACAATATACATGGTTAAGAATTTCGTCAAAAAGTTGAAAAATTGCCAATTTTGATGAAACACAATGATTTTGAACTTCTCACTGTGTTGCCGATTTAAGGGTTTCGAAGCTTATTCTCGTTTTTAAAATTCCTGGCATCAAACGTAACATGGTCATGCAACAAAAATGGACAGCGTGTGTGCAGAAATTTTTGCTCTTTATACTCATGCAGCTTATATATTTTTTAGAGTTCTGAATCAAAAGTTATTGAGCTAAACCACAAAATGTGGTCAATAGTCTTGAAAGGGTTAAAAATCCAGAACATATATACAAAGATTAAAACAAAGATAAACATACATATGTATCAACTCAAAATCCACTCTCAAAATTCATAAAAAGAGGGAACACAATTAATGAAGGGGTACTTTAGAAACATGGTTTGTCTACTACATATTATTTGTAATTGCCTTAATGAACATATATTGAAATCCCTTAAATGCTTTGAATAATATACTAACTGCCTGCTTATCAAAAGGGCATGGAAGCTTTGCTGAGATACATATGTACTTGTTGTTCATCTCTATAAAAAAAAACAACAACAAAATTAAAACATGTACTGTTATACAGGCCTATTATTCTTTGAGTCTTTTCTGCATCCAAACTGATACAATCTCCTTTCATCAGTGCAACCATGATAAGTATTCCAATCATAGAAGTATTATGGGTTATCTTACCTTGCAATCACTGACTTCTTCTGCTGTAACTATTATCTTTCCACATGGTTTGTTGTCATTATCTCTGCCCAAAATATAAAACAAAATGTTATAAACAAATTGATTACAAATAGAAGAATAGAGTCACTTGTTAAGGTAAATTGAAATTCACTGCTTGCCGAGAGTCAAATTAAAAAAAATATTAAAAAAAACTTATTTAATGGGTGGCCAGATGTAACAATATACTGTTTCAACTCAATTTTTTACCCAAACCATACATGTGACAAGTATGTTACACTTTTAGTTGGAAATCAGAATCTGGTTTCCTTCTGACACAGCCCAGCTAGAGATATCAAGTTTTTGTAAATGTTTTTACATCATTCTGACTAGAATTATAACAAGGTGAATGCGACTGAGTCTCCTATATGATTACATATTTGGTATCCGGGGTACCAACTAAAAATTCACCTTTTTTTTTTACCTGTGCTGTAACCTTGGTTACCAAAAACTGTGTAAAAGTATTTTTTTGTGTTTTCTGGAAGAAGAATTTTTCTTTTTAGTGATCTTAAGCAACAATTGATGCATGCAAAGAATAACTTTATTCTAATTTACATGTCCTATTGTAATCTTCATTGTTCAGTAATAGAAAAAAGAAGAAATCTATGAATTCCATTGTAATTATTAATCTTGTGACTTTGAATGAAATTGGAAATTAAATTTTGTTCATTATTTCAAAATTTAAGTATCAGTTTCTTTCATTAGTGTTCCTCTATTGAGTGAATGAATTATCAAAGGTGTGTTAACTGTAAGCATACAGCATCTGACACACAATAATGGTATGATGGCAAGAATTTCAATTATTTTGAATTCAGATAAAACTTAAATTGCAAAACAAATTGAAAAAACATTGTTGGTTATTGTGAGCATACATAGAATTAAAAGGCGCTGATCTCTAAAGCTTGCCTAGCCCAGCCTTGCCCCTCGATCACACCCATGCCACATGCGTACGCACGCATGTCGCATGGAGTTGACGTTGATGAAAAAGGTGATCATGGGGCGAGTATTGGGATTAAAAATAGATTAACTATCCACTATATTCTTGTAAAAATACAATGATTGTTATTTATTTATTTTGTTACTATTATTGTTATTAGATTATACACTTCATAATATAAGGGGATTCTTCAATGGGATTGTTACCGCCGCGATATGTTTATCATACCACTCTGAACAGCCAATTTTTTTTTTAATATGTAAAGATGCAGACTCCCTTGAAGTACTCACTTGAGATCTCTTTCTAGTCTATTGTTCATCGAGCCAAGGATTTCACCTAATGTTGTCTCAAGCTTTCCAAGGAAATCCTGAAAGAATGAAATGTAAATAAATACATAAATTTCCTGCAATCTTAGACAACCTACAGAATAATCATATTTACTGAATGTTTAAGAATAACATATCACCTTTCTGTCATTGATGTAGGCAATATAACAAGGTATTGTAATAACATGAAAGAAGTTTTTCAATGTTTGTTTTGATGCAATCAGAGACAGAAGAGAACACAAGAAAAATACAAAAACAAGACAAGAAAAGAAAAAGAAAAAGAAAAATAGGAAAAGAGAAGAAAATAGAGACATTAATAGTGAATTAGTACAAACAATAAGAAAAAAGTTATATATACATAAATGGAAAAATATTTCTCTATTAATGCAAAACTCTATATTCATGAATTTAAAAGAAATTTATTACACACAAATTCAATTTACATAGTACATGTATATCTACTTTTGAAATGTTATACTCTTCAGTAGATGTGGTTTTCAAACTTTCACTTCAGTCATTCACTTTACAAAATATAAATCTCCAACAAGAGAATATACCATATTCCTATTTTTCAAAGTCTTTTTTTTTTTACATTCTCTTTATTTCATTTTCACTATATTGAATTAATTTGTCCTTGTCAGTTTAACATGAAGTCAAGTATCTTACATGTGAATTCAGAGTTGATTTTGGTGAGTCCACATCGTATCTAAAAGAGGGAATAAGAATGTATATGATTCAGTAGAAATTAGATTCAGGAAAGATGGTCTCACTGCACAGATCATACTAAGAGATCTGCATGTATACGCGATATCAATTAATACTGAAAGAGATCAACATGTACATGTATAAGCGATATCAACCCAATGTCTATTTCATGACTACAAAGTCAGAAGTCTGAAACTAAAACTTAAAGGGTACCTGAGGCCTGAAAAAATAATTTGTGTATAGTTAGCTTACACAAAATCAACCCCAGAAAACATAACACGACATTCAACGGTGACAGCATACAGGAGATATTGATTTTTGAAAATAAAATACCCCCAAAAATTTATATACATAAGACTTGAGCTAAGACTAATCGATCGATCACGATAGCTCACCTAACGATATATCGACGCAGGAACGTCTTCACTTTCAATTTTTGATTCGATAAATGTATTTTGCGACTTAGTTCTAACTTATTTGTTGTTTCATTCGGTCTGTAGATTCTTTGTAACTGATGGGCAAAACAAATTTCTATTCAATTTAAACGTTTTGTGTTGAATACTTGATTCATCTGTTGTTTTATTTGGGTTGTAGATTCTCCATAAATTACATGCCAACTGAATTTTCAGTTCGATAAAAACAGTTTGCGTTGTATACTTCATCCAGTTAATGTTTTATTTGGGTTGTATATTATCCATTAGTTACGTGCCAAATCAACTTCCAATTCAATTAAAAAAACAAAAAACAAAAAAAACAAAAAAAAAAAAAAACATTTTGCGTTATATACTTCATTCATTTGATGTTTTATTTGGGTTGTATATTATCCCTAAGCTAAGTGCCAAATCAATTTTCGATTCGATAAATGTATTTTGCTTCTTAGTTCTGATTTATTTGTTTCATTTTGTCTGTAGATTCTTTGTAATTTATGAGCCGAACCAATTTTCTATTCGATATAAACATTTTGCGTACTTCATCAATTTCATGTTTTATTTGAGTTGTATATTATCCATTAGTTACGCGCCAAATCAATTTCCAGTCGTTAAAAAAACATTTTGCGTTGTATACTTCATTCATTTCATCTTTTATTTGGGTTGTATATTATCCCTAAGTTAAGTGCCAAATCAATTTTTGATTCTTTAAAAACATTCTATGTTGTATGACTTCATTCATTTGTTGTTTTATTTGGGTTGTAGATTATCCGTACACCTGTAAGTTCCACCCCAAATCAATTAATGTTTGTCAGCCCCGGCGCTGCATATAGCAGACAACAAAGCGATAATGCGATTGCGATAATTCCATTATCGCGTTTTGGCGTTCACCAAATGTGCACGCATAAAAAAAAAACGTACACGCACAGAAAACTGCTCGCGCGGATCTCAACTCCAGTTGAGTTCCGTGCGTCGATCGTTTACGCTGTCCTTTATTTTCTTAACCGCTAACCTGTACAATGCCGGGTAAAGTTATTTGGGGTTAATTTTATACATTCTAACTGTATACAAATTATTTTTTTTGGCCTCAGAGACCCTTTAAGCCTCATGGGAAGTTATCCAGTGCACATTTTGTATTAGATCAAAAGAAAATTGGAAGCCACAATCTGATTCTTTACACAAATGAACTAGCAATTAAAGAAGTAAACTTGAATAATCACTTGTACATGTTCATAATAGATTAAGGTAAAATCTATAGTGAAGATGCATAAATGTATGCAATATTATTATAAAATACTACAATGCATCAGTTTACTATTCTGTCTAAAGCATGCATTTCCTTGACAACCTATCTGTACTTGATGTGTATGATGGATCCAGTAACAAAAGCTATTCAATGGTTTTTAGTGGGTCACTAGTATAAGTCTGCAAAAGTACATTATGGCATCAATCAAAAGCAAAACTGATTCTCATAAGGAGTACTTACTGGAGCCTAAAGCTTTCAATGATATGTAAGCTGCATGACAGAATGACTCTTACTATATTTTTAAATAACCACAAATACTTCAACTTCCTTTCATTTAAGTAAAATGTGATGGGGGTAGACAAAAACTTACATTTCAAATTTGATTCTTTGGCATTCTTCAAAGAGGAAGGTCATGTTGAATTTTGTGACAAAATCAGGATTAAGGCTGTTTTTGATCTGCTCTGTCCTTTCATACTAAGAATAAGATCACAAGTCAAATAGTAAATCAATCAGAAGTTTGATAACATTTAGATTCAACATCATCATACCAACATCATCATAAAACATATTTGAAAATGCACAAACATTAATTGGTGTAAAAATTACTTAAGTGTTTTTATTGGATTTCAAGGGAAAAAAAGGGACAGCTTTTAAGTTTTATGTTTTCCAGAGCTTTTTCATGGCTTTCCAAAGCTTAATTTCTTTCCATTCTTTTGTATTTAACCTCTGATATTAAACAGTTATCCCTACTTCAATATGATAGGCAAATTAATATGCTTTGTATTCTTCAGCATCTTTTTGTCCTCAAGATGATGCTACCACAGAAACTGAAAGCGATACTTTTAAATTTTGATATAAAATTAGTTTTGCATCTACAAGAGTACAAGAATATAATAAAGCTACTTTTGAAAATTGTGAGTGAGGTATGTGCAAATATCTCTACATACATGTATATATAGATATAACAGCAAGATTTGTTCATGCATTCATAAAAAATATGCATGTTATTAATCATACTTAAAAAACATAAAAAAGAGCTTCATAAAATGAATTTTATGCAACAATAAAAGAATCATTGATGCCATTATTTTGGGAAAATACTGAACTTTGCCATGCAGTTAATGTGCATTGGATAAATAATTCCTCAAAGTGACTACATAATTATACACACTACTTTACATCTTATGTTGACAGTCAGGTGCAAACAACATGTGATATTAATACCTGTGTATTTTAAAACATCTGATTTTCTCATATCATCTCATAGAGAAAGAATTTTTGTTTCTTTTTTTTTTAGTTATTGGATTTTCATAATTTTACCAATTCTATGTACCACACTGAATTACCTCATGGAATTGTTTTGAACCCAGCTGCGTAGTGTACAGAACACACACTGTGAAAGAAAACAAAGATAAAGAATTCTTACAATTAGCACAAACAACTGAAACAAATAACGATAAATGAAATGCGACAAAGCTAAGGCACTTAGCCTAGTACTTTGACAGAGTGGAAGCTGAAGTTACTGATAAGCATTTCATGTTTATACAGTGCGTATAAAAAAAAAGGATACCCAACTTTGATAGCTTCTAATTGAAAAGCTATAACCAATGTGATCTTGAAATTTATTTCATGGTGAAGTGTAACTTGTTTTCTGTCTAATGATACCTCATTCATGACTTTCCTGCCATGGATGACTGAGCACCAGTGTTTTTAAAAAGTGTCGTCAAAATCTCCTTGTACCAAGTCTGGGCTGATGCAAAGAATGTGAGTCAAGCCATCCGAATGTGTTACTTCAAGCTAAAAACCTTTTAAAAGTTAAATTCTCTTTCGTGCTTCAATGCTTCATTGTTTAAAGCGATCCAGGGTATCTAAGTTTTTACATGACCTTGTTTCTATCAATATGATAATCTCATTTTATTTTAACAGCCTTCTAACTTCTTGTCTCATGATAACTAAAAACTTGCTGCATTGCACCATTTCACCTGCATAATGTGCATAAGCTATTTTCCTCAAATAACGCATGAACTCAAAGGTTTAGTGAGTTTAAAGACTGAAATAAATACAAGGAAGGATACACGTGTTGAGAATTACCGAAGTAATTGATAGTAGACTTTCATTTAAAAAAAAAGTTTCCCAAATAAACAAATGTTGATTTTGAATAACTCGATAAAAAGGCTTTCCTTAAATAAGGGATGGCATGAAACTGGAATTGTGTCAGTGTGGCAAAGAAAATATCATAAATTTTGCTTGTAATAAGCCTATTGTTGAGTTTGAGTCGACATCAACACCTTTCCTATTCATATCATGCACAAAATCAACTGAAATAACTAAGCAATTGTTTTCAAACTGAAATAACAAATGAAATTGGCTTTGAACCACATTTGTTGCTTCAGCCCAAACTTGGTACAAGAGGATTTTGACAATACTTTTTGAAAAGCCGGCTGCTCAGTCATCCGCTGCAGCATGGTTATGAATAAGATATCATTTGGCAGAATATAAGTTACTCTTTATTATAAAATAAATTTAAAGCCCATAGAGGTTATAACTTCTTAATGTTACCAAAGTTGGGTACACTTTTTTATACGCACTGTACATGTACCTAATCTCCATTAAGCAAAATTGTTTACTATTTTTTGCACAAAAATAGATAGAATTGATGAACAGTAAGAAAGAACCTCATAAATTTGCATTTTTGTACAACTTGTAATGAACCCCTTTAAACCCCTTTAACTTGTAATGAATTGGTAATATAATGTAACAAGGGAAATGCCCAGGGCAGTCTCGCCTGCATCACGCAATTTTCACTTGGTGAAAAATCAAAGATTTTGGGGCACTTAAGGGGTGCTGCCCCTGAGCCCCCCCCCCCATGTGAACCAGGTACCCCATATGTATTACTTAAAACCCCTTCAAGTAAGATTTATTGGATGGTGAAGTTCACTGAAATCAAGCTGTGTGTTGCCATTGAGACCCTTGAAGATAATGATCTACTATACTTGCAACTTGAAGTCTTCTTCCTCTAAGAATGATTCCTACCTAATTTGGTTACAATCTACATGTGGCAATACGTTTTACAGAAGGCGGAAAAATGTCAATTTGGTCAATTTGGTGTCACAGGCTACTCTCTGTCTCTCTCTCCTTACGGGATACATGTAGGTACCCTATTTGCATTAATTTAGATCCTCTTTGCCTAAGGATGATTCTTAACTAGTTTGGTTAGAACCCAGCCATGAATTTAAAAAATTTCTCATTTTCACAATAGGGGCACTTAAGGGGTGCTGCCCCTGAGCCCCCTTGGAAGCAAGGTACCCTGTGTCAGAAATTGAGGTCTCCTTCCTCTAAGGATGATACTTACAAACTTTGCTAACAATCTTGCGAGAGGGCTTAAAGAAGAAGCAAATATGAATCTAATTACTGCCATTATTGGTGTTATATACATGTACATTGGGGGAGGTGGGGAGTCTTGGGGACACCACCCCCAAGACTCCCCCCCCCCCCCCAATATTGGTAGGCACCCCCATCTGTATTGAGTTAGATCCTCCTTGCCTAAGGATGATCCCTGCCTATTTTGGTTGAAATCCACCACAGAAGAAGTCAAATGCATGTGTACAATCCATGTACATACTACATATACATGTACTGTATACATGTAGAGACAAAACTGAATTTTACCAAAAACTTAACCAAGTTAAACTGTCAGTAGGTGACCTTTAATGGGATGAAAATGTAACATTTGGGAATTCATTTGAAAGAGGGTGACATGAAGACAATCCCTACCGAGAATGATGCCAATTTTTCAAAGAATTTGAACAAATACTTTTGAAATAAAGAAAAAATTCAATAACTTAACCTCAGGTTAAGTTCTTGGAACACAATTTAACTCAATTTACCTTACTTGACATTTAACCTTAACTAGTGACCTGCAATTTGTTCTACATTATCTGTGATACTCTACAACCCTTGTGTTCAAGTTTCATGGAAATCGAACATATACTTTTAAAATGAGAGCATTTCCAAAATTGTTGAAGCCGCAGCCGCCGCCGCCCCCCTCGCAAAAGCTTACAAAGGCGAGACAAAAATCTAACCCCCCCCCCCCCCACCCCCTCAAGAAAAATAAGGAATAATAAATATATGAAAGAGAGATACAATACTCACTTGGATCTGATTTTGAAAGAACATCTCTGTCTCTGAGGTTTCTGTTTGGAGAAAAAAAGTCAAAATAGTCTTTTCATTCACCTATGTTATTAATATTAGAAAACAGAAATAATATTAAAAAGGAGTATGTACATAAAAGGACTTGCACACATATCAATGAACTATTATGTTTGCACTATTCTCATGATCCACTATCAATTTTTAATAATGGGATTACTTCAATGCTATTGTAACCTGTGAAAATATCTCTTTAAGAGGGAAAGTGTTCTGAATTATCATATTGAATTGTAGAATGGGTAATAGCAAATGTATGGTTTAATCATACTTGATGCATACTAGCGGAATTCTGCCATTTCAGCATTTTCATTCACCAATGTGCAAAATTCAAAAGAATTGGAGTTAAATCTAATGTAAATGTTCAAAAAAATTATTGGAATATACATGACTAATGTCTTTTTTTTTTTTTTCTTTTTTTTTTTTTTTTTCTTTATTCATCTTCTTGTTTTCTTCCTTTTCATAATTTTCTATATGAATTGGAAAGCTCTATATTAGTATTAGTATATTTGTAATTATAGATTCAATATTTTCTGATATCAATTACGTATTAGACATGGTGCTATTACAGTGCCGACATCATTCTGAACACAAGGGGAACAGAAGAAGAAGAAGAAGAAGAGGAGGAGGAAGAAGAAGAGGAGGAAGAAGAAGAAAATCAGGTTGTAACCATCTTTTTAATTTGAATTTTTGTGTTTTCGTGTTCATTGAATTGTATGTGGTTTTGAATTTGAATAGGCAATTGATAATTATATTTTAATGAGTAGTTTTTAACCTCATTATTTGTAAAGGTTTTTGATGTTAATGATTACTATCAGCTACATGGACATGTATTACGGTACTCTTTAATTTTCGTAGTCTCTCTCTTTCTTCCTTTGTACATTTTTTTCTTCCTTTCTTTCCCCTTCTTCTTTTTCTCCTCTTCTGTCTTCTTTTACCTTTTCTTCTCCTCTTCCTTCCTTTAACTCCCCTTCTTTCTCCTTTTCTTCCTCTTCTTAATACTGATATTTTAAATGTTATAATTTGTCAACTCTTTAATGTAACTGTACCATGTACCAATCCAACTTTTAAGTTGCAATAAAGAATAAAGAATAATAATAATGTTTAAAAATATTTTTAAAATCTAGGCCTACTCTATGCTCCTTCTCATACTGCTTATGATGAAAATCTGAAATATTTTGCATGCCTATAGTATAGTATGGTTCAAGTATTTTCTGTAAATTGATTGAGTTACAAAGACTTATTGGCCAGAATTCACAACTTTAGGTGGTTTCAATTCAGACCATGGTTTATGCAGATTTCATGGTATAAATACACTTGATTCAGTGCGTACACTTAAAAAGGTCCAATAATGAATGCGCGCTGGTTGCGTGTGGTTTTGCTAAATTTACGCTAGTTGCCATGGTTCAGACCATGGTTTATGTAAATTAATTTAAATAAACCATATTCTGAACCATGGCAACTAGTGTAAATATAGCGCTTTTGCCAACCACGCGCGACCGGCGCGCGTTCATCATTGGATCTTTTTAAGTGTACGCGCTAAATCAAGCGTATTTATAACACGAAATCTGCATAAACCATGGTCTGAATTGAAACCACCTTTGTGAATTCCGGCCATTAAGTCTATGATAACATTTTAATCACTAGATGGAAGGCTAGGAATTAGCAAATTGATTAATCATCAATTAGAGAAAAATACTTCACTTTTCAACATGATTGTAATCTCACATTTTTATAAAATGCCAGATGATTTAATGCAGAGGACCTTAACAGGAACATCTCTATATTTTTTTCTCACAATGCTTGCATTTTCCTTTTTCAAATAATTCTTGAGTACGTAGCAAAAGTCATTGGTATATTTTTGCGTTTCCATAATTTCTTGGACTCGGAAGAACCTTGGGCAATACAACTGATACAAATCTAAATTTGTCACTGTCGTATTAAGAAGATGGGCAATTCCATGGTAACAGAAGGACATTCAGACACATTTTACCAACTTCAAACCATAACTACAATTTTTTTTTTGTAATGGTAGAACATTTAAAACTTCAGAGATGTAAGATTAGATCAACTGCCTTTGATTTTGAAAAAAGAAATTGTGTTATTATATTTTGATGTCCTTCCGTTACCAACTGCATTAATATGCAAACTTCATTAATGCTTGGCAATAACAGAATTTTTTTTTGAAAATCAAAGGCTTACATCTCTGATGTTTGAAATGTTCTACCATTACACAAAAAAATTGTAGTTATTGTTTGAAGTTGCTAAAATGTGTATGAATGTCCTTCCGTTACCGTGGAATTGCCCAGATGTCACTGTCATACATAAACATTCACTGCAAATTTCATACAAATCAAGGCAAAAAAGAAAAAGATAGTTGAATGACAAGTTAAACATGGTCAATGTCAATAATTTTGAAAATGGACTCTGCTTTGGAACTATTGTTTTTTATAGATTTTTCAGCTATAACGTGCTTGAGAAAACCCCTCGTTCGTTTGCAGTTGCAGGTACACACTTGTGTGCAGTCTATGGATGGGAAATGAGGACACCAATGTGTATTCACCTGTATTCATCTGTATTCACCTGTCTTGTCGGGCTCCTTGTAAGACGATTGTCTTGTAATGCCCTCCCAATTTCAATCTAACTTCCACTGTATGACAACTTGAATATATCTTTAACATCCTTTGTTTGCAGTATTTGCTGCTACTAATTAAGAAATCTAATCAGCTAAAAATGTAAATTTGTTGTACTTCTTTGAGAGGAAGGCATCGATTCTGACTTGAACCTATTGATTGTAGATGCTTCCACTGCTGACTTTGGTAGCATATTCCAGTGAGACACTACTCTGTAGGTAAAATTATTTTTCCGGATGTTTAGTCGTGCATGTTGTTTCTGGATCTTGAGATTATGACCATGAAGATACACTCTTTCGTCTTTTGTCTTAAAGAGCTTGGATCGGTTAGTGTCGGTAAAGCCATGCATGATTTTGAAGACTTGAATCATGTCACCTCTGAGTCTCCTGAATGCTAGAGTTGGGACGCAATGAAGCGCTTCTGTGCTGTCATGGCTAAGCATGCTGAGTGAATGGTGGTTTCCTCAACCACTATAATGCCAGTTTTCTTCCTTTTACGTTTAGAACATTTTTGAACACAAAACTACATTAACACATACATACACATTAGCCCGACCAGACGCCATGCAAAGCACAGCATCTGACAAGGACCCACTAGACTTACAATGCGACATCTCTCAATGTCGCTAAAAACAATGTACAAAATTAATTGAAAATGTATGTTAATCTTCCAATTTTACGTTATACTCACAAAAAATCGATTGCTTGGATGGATTTGTTGAAGTTCAATCCCCAGCAAGCTGTCAGGCAATGTCTACAGGGTATAAAATTTCAACTTTTGACTGCCAAAACCTGTCCATCACCGTACTGCTTCACAACAGCGCTGTGTATAGTTACGCATGGGTGTGACCTTTCAAAAAGTGCAGCAATTACATTCTGCCATAATGGACTGTGGGCAGACAACGCACATGACGCAATAAATCGTTTTTTGGTAAGTTGTAAGTTGGTTAACTAAATTTAACTTACTGAATGCAATCAATCAATAGTTGGAATTTTATTTAGTTTAAGTTTTAGATAAAATATATATGTAATTTCAGTGAAAAGCATGGAGTCGCACTTTGTAACACTAGAGAACATGGAGAAATGTCGGCTTGTACTAGTAACTAGTACCACTCACACTTAATATGCGAGGTTATTGGAGATTATAGGGCTTGCGCTTGTACAGCACTATTGTATAGTTACATACACACAGGAGAAACAAATGAGAAGATCAACTGAACTTGTCAACGTTAGGTAGCTTATTAATAATATAATATTATTGACAAGCGAAACCCGATTGATCAGATCAATCAAGTTTTGCTTGCCAATAAATAAAAGGCAATAATATTAATAAGCTAGCTAACACATTCTGCAACATTTGGGACTGAATAACTCAATGGTAATGATTCAGGAGAAAATAATTAATATGCATCATACCTGCATGACACTGAAATCTCAACTTGTGTTGCTGCTACACCAGCAGTTCCAGGTTGAAAAGTTCCGATACCCGCCATCATGAAGAGTCTAATGGCTTGCACATGCACAAAACAAGCCAACAGATTGTTATGTTCGACGCTATTAATTATCTCGCCTTGGCCTCATGTCAACACAATTCACAGTAGACCACGCCCATTTCTCTGGCTTTTTGGGGCAATCATCATAGAGCTGTAATCTCGCTGACAACCCCGACCGCATCCGAGGTTCATTAATTGCGTCATTCATAGGTCATTCATTTTGCCGCACACAAACGATGACTCAGTCATAATGACACAACGGAATATTTCAGACTTTAACATCATATTATCAAAGAATTATCACCAAATATATCTAGTTGAACAATCTATGTGTTAAAAAACAACAACAAACACACATGTGGCATTCTAAAAACCCGAGTCAAACACTGTATGTAATGTTTAATTTTATATTTCTTATAACATTATTTGCATGTAATGTTCTAAAAAGGGTTCACTTTTTGATGGATGCAGCCAACAAAGTATTACAATTGCTGTCAAAACAAATTATACTGCATACTTTCTCAAATGAAAGATCAACAACTTTATTGGAGTAAAACTTGTGAAAGTTATATACCCCCCCCCCCAAAAGAAAAAGTGTGTTGTTCACTTCCTCAAAAATCTTTTGTAATCAACTGCACACAATACAAGACATCTGACAAAAAAGTAATATATCAAAGCCAGAATGTTAGGAAATAATGATTGTATTTTATTATAGAATTTTGAGACATAACAAAATATATTTAAATGAAATGAAATTTCAATCAATATATACATAAAAACAGTATAATCAAGACATACTCTTGCGATGTTCATTCTGCAATCAATTTCTAATGAGTCATAATTCTAACTTCATCTTTTATACCTAACCCTAACCTAACATCCAACAAAACTTCTACATCTTTGACTAAATCAAACCTTGAGCATATGTTGCCAAGGCAAAAGACAAATCATCTGTTACAAGTTATGATTTCACTGTTCATATTTCCCTATGTGTTATTTTTGTACTTACCTTCCATTTGACATATGTTATAGTATATTATTGTTATTTATATATGAAAATACTCTGGTATATGTTTATGAACAGAATATTTTTTATTGTAATATTTTTGTACCTATCTTCCATTTGACATATCTAATACTTCTGATATGCAAACACTCATGGTGGAAATTTTTTATTATAAATTCCTTGATGAGGTATACATGTATGAAAAGCTCTGATTCTCTTCTTTCATTTGATGCATTATTTATTATTCATCATTCAAGCATGACTGAATTAAGCAATGGAAAGTGGTGCTACCAAAATTTCATTTTCCTGCACCAATTGCAACTGTACGACTATACATTTAGACTGAGACTGTGTTATGTAATAGGAGGAAGTGACTACCAGTATCCATACAAAACTACCAAAAGCTTGAGTGATTCATTGTCTTCATTTCTCATGCCACTAATCATAACTCTCCTTACATGATCAAATACGAAAATACATTGTGACATTATTTTCTTCATATCAGATATTACAATATACCGTACATAACAATTTTATTGATTCATTTTCTTTCAAACAAATTTCAAAATTTGTTTTCAAAACTTGATACATATATCATAAAACTCATTTTTAAAGGCATACATTTGTTGTTCAAGAGTGAACAATCAATTCAAGATAATTCAAAACAGAAATTATGTGTAACAATGGTACAACATTAGACATTGTCAGAAGTGGCAGCATGGGTAAGACAATTGAAATGTGGCTTTGTATCAGAAGTATGCAACATGAGTATCAATATGCATATTTTATCATGAAAACCACATAAGTAATTCAGAATAAGGCATAAACAACTGTAAATATTTCATGAAATTATTCCTCACAATTCTAATTATGTCCAAGTTAAAAGAAAACTGGAATTGCTTAGAGTAAAACAAACACTGATGTAATCAAATGGTAAATACCTTCAACTACTAGAAAACCCTCAAACAGATAGAGTAAGTTAGGATCTGAATTTCTATAAGTATATTGGCCTTCTTATGGAGGAAAAATAACCTCTAGCTCTTTAGCAATTTCAGTTGAAGGAAGTCATTATCTATACCCTAATATTCTGTTAAGTCACTGTGAAGTGAATGAGTCTCTTAACTGACCTCATTATGCTATTATCATTATTCCTATTACTGCTGTAAAAATAAAATGCCTATTTGAACTAGTAAAATTTCACAACATCAAATGCTCTTTGAGATACAAGACAGAGATACCAGGTTGGAACCCCATATGATTCAGTATGGACCCTGAAAGAGCACATTAGATCCTGATATAAGGCAACTGCCTGAAAACTGGCATTCTTAGTGAGAAGTCACTTCCATGGAATCAAACAAAGCAGCACTTTAACTCTCAAGTTCTATACCTTATCACAGTAAAATGCTAGCCAGTTGGAAAGTGCACTTTGAAAAAGATAGGGTGTAAAAGCACAATAAGAAAGGCAGAGTTGTTCTGTGACTGTTAAAACCTCATGCATCTAATGTTGACAGCCACATGAATTTCTTATCTATTCTAATCAATATAAAATCAATATATTTATATATGAGTATAAAGACATAATGCTTCTGTTTATAACTTGATTTGCTAAATCACAAAAATTGATACACAGACATTAACCTACTATATAATACCATATACCAATGTAAAGACACTACACTGATTAAACATTATTTTTTTACAATCATATAGATACATGTAGTATATATCATTCATTTTATTTATAGCAATGCACCAGATACATGTACTTATTCTTTCTCTCTGCTCCTATAGCCCCTTAGCCCCCAAAAGGCTATATAATACATACATTTTTAATATATATATTCCACTTCACATGTACTGATAGTAAAGAGTACTTCATAAATCTAATAACATGTCAGATTTTTACTAGTGTATATATACATATATTGTATCATAAATATTACTTCTAATATACAGATGAAATTATAAAACAGTCAATGATGTTGTTAAGTAGAGTCTATATCTAAATACTAAACACATTTCACCACAAAGAAATTTGTCCATGATATAACTTCTTTAAAGCTCCAGTCACACCGTGGCAGTTTTGATCAAAAAACTACTATGATCAGGAGAACTGTTTTGTCACATTCTCTCCTCCTCTCCTCATGGTAGAAATTGAACCGGGCCCTCCTGCATAAAAATTGCATTTAAACCCAACTCAAAAAATCAAATGCAGGTCCCAACTACGCAATTCTGATTGGGTGAAAATCAAGTTCCGTTTAATTTTTTGAGGTGCGTTCAAACACAACTTTTTATGTAAGAGAGCCCTATTAATATCTAGCATTTGTCTCAATTTACAGAGGCACCAAAGAAATTTTCAAAATTTCAAAATTACTGTTGGATCTATGCAGTATGATATAATTTGTACAATTCACAGTGAAATTTATCAGAATAAGAAAGAGGAGCTTAAAAGAGTCGGAACAAGATTTTCTCCATGAATACCAGACTGCGGTGTTTAAAGAGAGAAGGAAATGTGATAAAACAATGCGCCATATCGTGGTGGTTTGTTAAAAAAGATTACCACAGTAAGACTGGGGCTTTACATGATGCCACAATACATTATAAAATTTACTAAGCAACCAATTCTGATAAGCATCTCATAATCTTCTCAACAACACAAATTGACAATCATATCATATACAAATTTTGATAATAACTGACTCCTATCTACTACAGCAATATGTCACTTAAATGGATGCAGAATTTGAATCATCAATATTTTTCCTAATTTTAATCTATAGTACCAATACCAAATATAAAGATTAATTAAATGAGTAATAATATATAAAGTATGTGATTCAAACATGCCAATTCAGGAATGTTGTACAAATAGCTTTGAAAGAAATTTGTGATATTCGGTCATAGATCACACAGAAGCATATTGAAAATCAAAATTTTGGATGCTGTACAAAACCCACTGCACTTGTTAATTCCTCTAGAGAATTCATTGATTATACACAATATGTATATCCTTAATACTATTCATATCTGTTTTTAATTGAGATGAATGATTAATAAAATTGAAGTGAATGAATTGAATTATTATAAAGCTATTCTCCTGTGATTTTAAGAAGAATATACATATGAATATAATCTCAATTTAGTTTTCCATTCAGGCAGAAATGTGCACAAGGATTAACTAAATGTATCTTTATTACTACCTCTGAAACTTAATTTTTGGCAATAAAGTGAAATTTGTTGAGGGTGCACAAAGTTTACAGTTTCCTTCTGCTGCGGTGGTCCATTAAGAATATAATTACCTGAGGAATATATTCGAAAGAAACACTTCCTTGTATTTTGTTCACAAATTGGAATGATTATTGATTTATAAAAAAAATCTGCAGGCAGTACATATATTTTCGTAGAATACATGGGTAAAGGGTTCTATTTCTATTAGAGTAAGGATAATACTCAAAGATGTTTTCAGCCTACATATACTAAAATTCCATACACATTATTTCTGATGTCGTCATTATTGGTTTATAAACACAAAAACTTAAGCTAGTAAACATGTACCAAGCAAGGAAACCCCAATACACAAATCAAATGGCAATTTAACTAACTAACCAACCAATAGGTCTATTAAAAGCATAAAGAGAAACAATATTTTCTTGTAAAATGGCATAGTATTCCTTTGCATAAAATTTAAGCAAGAAGAAGGCATTAACCCATTGATTGTTATAATACAGCTTTGTACATCATCTGCATATAAAAATGTGACAAGTATCACGTATCAGGTAAAGGTCAAAGTCCTAACTAAAATGCATGCAAACTCTTCCTTCTCATTATCTAGCCAGAAAAATAAATAAGATGCTTCGAGTGATGTTAAGGCAATTGGAAGACAACTGGTCAAGATTTCAAAGAGAGTACATTATCAACAAATATTCACCCATATAAATGACCAGTTCTTTTTTTTCCAGTTGTATAAATGAATACATATCCAGAGGCATATCCATATATAAGTCCAACCACTAAGAGAAGACTGGTGTTATGGGGGTGGGTTCTCTAGTCTTACCAAATGGATGAAATGCTACAAAACAAGGCCATCTCTCTCTCTCTCTCTCTTCCCCCTTTTTTCTTTAGGTTTGCCATTTGATTTCCATCCATCTCCTGCCCCTCCCCCATCTCCCCTTAGATAGATCACAGTCAGTGGCCTTGACCAAAACTGCAGTAAAATTCTGAGAATGACAAAGATCTATTTCAGAATACTGTTCTCTTTATGTTCAGTTGGCTCATATACAATCAGTAAGTACTGCAAGTTGATAAGTTGATACTCCCCTTTAACAACCTGTGAGCTGATAATACATACACATATCCCAGATAATTCAGAATGTACATGAGTACTATTAAGTTTCATTTGACCAAATGCTTCAAAATGAATGGCTTAGCAAGAGTTAAGCCATCAAAATGACAAGGCAAATACCAGTGAACCTTGGAAGTGTGAGTGTGATGCTGATACTACATTGGGGGAGCAGAAGGAGCTGGGCCCTGTGAAAGATGAGAAGGTTTGGGTAACCTATCAGGAGTGATTCCTTTGCTCTTCATGAAGCCTAGGACCTGATCAGGAACCTCAGCTAGAACATCCTTGGCTAATCTAGCTTGACTCAGGCCAACATTCCCTCCTGTACTGCTGATGTAGTCACGGAACGGTACAAACTGCACATGCAGATGGGGAAGGAAAGATAAGAAAGTTGAAAAGTCATATTCAGTTGAGGAAAGAATGTATGTTGATCTTTTACAAATGATGCTAACCCTTTCAAGACAATTGACCACATTTTGTGGTGTGGCTCAATAACTTTTGATTCAGAGTTATAAAAAAGTATACCAGCTGCACGAGTAGAAAGAGCAAAAAATTTCTGCACACACTATGTCCATTTTTGCCACATGACCATATTGAGTTTGATGCCAGGAATTTTAAAAATGAGAAACTTATTAGAACAATGGAACATTAAAAGAAAAATATTATTGTTGCCAATATGAAGAACAAAATGTGATCAATTTAGCCCTTAAATAATTCCTGTCCTGAAAGGGTTAAAATAAAACAATATTTCAACAAAGTTTTCTACAATCATGTAAGTGTTTGTTCACATCTATTGATAATGGAGCAAAATGCCTCCTTTGAAACATTTCAACCAAAATGAACAGTATCTTTCATCACTAAAAAGTACACACAATTCTCTCATTTTATCTTTCCATCATACACTGTACTTGAAAGGAGCACACTACATTTTAAAAGGATCACATCAATTTTAAAAGGGACATACATGTATATTAAATTTTGAAAGGAGTAAATTACAAATCAAAAGAAGCAACTTAGAGCTGTTATGGTCATACGCACAAGGCCTGAACCTGTAATTTTTCCCCTCTAACCACTATCCAAGGATTCATTAACTAAGCAGGTAGTTGTTGTAGAAGTGGGGGGGGGGGGGGGGGAGGGGTTAATTGTCTAAAAGGGTGGAGGATAATTGCCCTGGGGATAGTGATTCTGTGGGGGTAATTTTCCTAATGTCCAGGGGGTAGTTGTCCTAGAATCGATGAATATAGCCAAATGTTTACCTGCACAATGTCCCTCTGAGCCACCTGGCCTCGGAATGATAAAGCTTGCTTGTCTGCATCTAATTCTTCCATTGCTGGTATGACAGAGGAAAATTGTAAAAAACATAATTTAAGAAAAATGAACATATCACTCTCTATTCCTTAGGTTTCGTTGCTTTTGAGTATTTGTGTGAATTGAATACTTGACTACAATATGTACCTATCACTGATGATATCAACAGCAAACTGAGGGATAAAGAAAAAAAAAAACTCCTGCATTCTTATCCACATATTTAACACACAACCCTGCCAAAACCAACTACATGCATTTGATTAAAAAATCGTAGCTCCTACTCACCATCAAATTCTGCTGGACCCACTCCTATTATGATGATGGACATGGGTAGTCTGCTTGCCTAGAGAAAGAGAGAGAGAGGTTACACAAGCACAAAGAGAAGGTGGCAATTGTGTCACTCTAGCAACAGAAAGCTAAATTTCAAAGCACTCTTTCATTCTCAATCAACTACGCTTTTTCACAGAGTTATCTTCTGAAAGGTAATCATTATCACGGCTATCTCCTGCAATATATATATATATACACTTGAAGGCCTAACTCAGCTGTCCACAAATATTAACTCATACATCCCTCCACTTAATATAAATAACTGTATAAATAACAGTGGTAGGAACTTATTTCTAGAATGCTTTCAGTGCTTTAGGGCAGCTAGTTGGGCTAAAGCCAAAGTAATAACGGTCCTTTGTAGGTTCCTTGAACATCTCCTAGGATGCATATGTGCAATATAAATGTAGCTATTATCATGATAATACTTTGAAGGAAACTGGAAACTTTTGATTGAAAAGTTTTTTTTTTTTTTTTTTTTTTTTGGGGGGGGGGGGACAAATTTGATCACAAAATAAAATTGACAAGGAAAGAATTGTTTTCTTTCTTTTACAAGATAATGGGGGATATTAAATCCCCATATTGGTCATATATACAGTGGAAACTCGCTACAAAGAGCTCCGATATAACAAGATTCTCGGTATAACAAGGTAATTTTACTGGTCCCAGGTCTTTATGTTTTTTTTACCCTGATATAAGGAGATTCCTGATATAACAAGGTAATTTGCATGGTATCAAGGTCCTTGTTATAGGGAGTTTCCACTGTACTGCTAGTAGTTTAGACTTACATTAATGATGGCTGTCTTAGTCATCTCCATATCTGATATAACCCCATCAGTGATGATGAGGAGGATGAAGTAATTAGAACCATCTGGGTACTGCTGGGCAAACCTATACACCAAACAAAACGTCCTGATCATTACAGGAGCTCAGATCTCAATTGTTCATCATTTTTACATAACAAACAAACAGCCCGATTTTTCACATTTATTTCCCATGCTGGCTGTCTTTTAAATAATTAATATATACATAGGCAATATTTGGTTCTAGTTATATATATATATTTCTGTTCTCAACAACTAAACATATCGCATTAGAAAGTAAAAGAAGAGAAGCAAAGAAACTGCAATGTCACTGAATTTTGCTAAATGATTCTTTTTTGGTAGAAGGGCTTCAAAATTCAAATAACTACAACTACTTATGTGTCCAACAATTTTTTTTGTTCTAGGAACAGTACTGACCTTGCCACATGGTTAATGACTGGTGGTAGAAGGGCTTCAAAATTCAAATTACTAAAACTACTCATGTGTCCAACAATTTTTTTTTTTGTTCTAGGAACAATACTGACCTTGCCACATGGTTGATGACTGGTGCAAAGTTTGTAGGGCCATAGAGCTGGACCTGAGAGATGCAGGATTTGTATGCATGAAGGATTCCAGTCAGACCCATAACAAATGGGTTCTCAGAGTTAAAAGTCTGTATTGATATGGAAAGAGTCATTCACGAAGGTATTCAGTCATTCCATCAAGTTAGTTCAAAATCTCAAATAAATTGGCAAAGGGTTGAATAAAGATATCATCTGTTTGGAGCAAGAAGGGCATTAATTCATATAAACAGATGATGTAGTCTCTGTAGAGCACAAATTTAAAACAGCTTGTTAAGGAGGCATGATGGCCAAATGGTAGAGCAGTGGTCTCGTAACTGGGAGGTCCCAGGTTCGTAACCTTACCTTTGGGAAGGCATTTATCCTAATTACAAAGTCCCTTGGACAGGACTTAAAGCCATAGACCCTACTGGCTGTTTACTTACAAGTGTATGCTTTATTAGCAGTCAGGTTAAGTAAATCATCATTACATCAAATCAAATCAAATCAAATCATCACAAGCCTAATAAATCTATTAATTGGACCTCCTCAATCAATATAATCTATTGTAATCATACAGAGTAGCAAATGATTGATTGTAATTACAACAGGTGTCTTGTCCTAACAGGTTGGACTACAGAGCCTCAGTTTTATAATGGCTTCAAGTCGACCTTTTATTTCTTCAATCTATATTTGCATTTTCTCTAGCTTATTTCATAAAGCTAATGGCAGCAACAAGATTTATGGTTAGATTTGACAAATTAATAACTTGAGAGTTAATGAATAGTTCTTCACTCATATACACACTCCCAAGAATGAAAGAAAGAATCAAATAAAAAGACAAATAAGTTAAGAGAGAACCAGAGAATAACTTACCACTGGGAATTCATGTGAGACCTGGCCATTAGGAGGGATCTTAGCCCCAAAGCCTAGGACCGGGAAGAGTTTATCAGAGTCATAATCTTGGATGATTTCACCTACTGCCATGATGGCTTGTTCATAGTGGTTAGGACTGTATGGATTGATGTAATGTAGTGAGTTCCCATTGCTTGGGTTACCTATGGAAAGAATAAAAAGAACATTAGGTGAAAAGCCATTTGCAATATGCCATCAGTTCTGGCTTCAACAATTGAAACTGATTAAATAATAGTAATGTAAAACATACACATTTTGTCTTGGGTCTCAATCGAAACAAAAAAGTACAGCAGCTGACATACATGAAGATATTCATACTTTGGCCTGGCTATTAGAACAATGGACATATAGTACCATTTATTGAACAGCTCTATAGAGAAAGTGATACTAGTAGTTGACATTTGCTGGGTCATATTTCATTCCATCCAGATTCTGATGACAGATTTGTAAATAATACAGCAATCCTCACTGAACATTTTTCATGAAACTTTAATCTATGAATTGTTACCAAAGTATGCTTAAAAGAGGATCAGTTATTTGACAGCTGTTTCCTCTGGAAAATAATGAACACTACTCATCTATATCACCCCTACACACCATTAGATGCAGTGAAGTCTATTGCCACAGTGAAATTAACTTGCATTCCTCCAGTAATAAAGTCTAGGAAGCTTGCTCTCTTCTGAATGACTCCACTTAACAGTTCAATTGTACCAGAGTTCTTGTAACTTTTCTTTTTCTTGGCTTTCTTGAGGTTGATGAGCTGCATGAATGAAAGACAGAGATCAATGGAAAGGAGAATTTAATTACTTATTTTATATGAATTAATATTCTATCATTTTCTTGAATTTGGCCACATACATAGTAAGAGTATATGAAAACATGTAATCCCATTATGTTTTTACATGAATTGAACCATTTTGTTGTAATACAGAAAAAGAGGAAGAATCAAAATCCATTGTAGATTTTCTACTTAATCATTCCTCTGAACAAAATAGTGGGATCTTAATCTGCTTTAAAATTTTTAGTATTAAAAGGGAATCTCGAGCTCTGGGAAAAGGTGAGAAATAATTTGTGAGCTTTCCCATTGCTTTTATGTCAGTTTGGAAGAAGATCATAGTAGAAATGTCCCCTGAAAAGAATTTGTCTTCGAATGCCTTTATATTCGAAATATGATGAAAAAATATCTGAAGAGTTCGGGCCGAACATTCATGCCACATCTGTGTGCAGTCCCATATACCCATTTCTGTGTGTGGTGCATGTGCTTTTGAGAGAGTTTGGGTTGATTTCTTATCATTTTGATGATTACAAAACCTCACCGTATACACCAATCCTTATTTAGACATGATCAACTTTTCCCAATTGCTTCCAGCAGTTCCTTTCGCAATGTAATCGCATGACCAGAACTAACTTTATCTTTAAACATTTCTGGCTTTCCATAATGAACTCACCTCAAATGTTCCTCTGCCGCTAGATAACTCTCTCATGTTTGTTTTGAACTCTCCAATAAGGTCATGACTGTCAAAACAAAGAGAGAAAAAAAGATTATACTAAATGTTTGCATAATACATTAAGACATCATAGTCATACAAACTCATATGATAATTTTTATTACTATAATTACCAAAAGAGGTTAAAAAAAATGAAGGGTTTATAATATCTGCACTCATTTGAAATTTGAAAATATACATTAAACTGATTTTTTTTTCAATAGTGATTGCTTTTGTAACAAATTTCAACTGCTTTTCTTATCTCTCACCCATGTCAATACCATTTTTGCATTAAACATTACTTAATTCATTAATTCATTCAATCATGCTGTGATAGTTACATAGATGATTTTTTTTGTTGTTGACTGAATCATTCCATGTTATTGTTAATACATTAATTTAGCATGAATACAGAAGGCAAAATCTATGAAATTTACAGAGCAAATTCCTTCTGCTATTTTCAAATACATGATATCAAAATATCATACATGATAAAACATAATACCTTCCATCACTGTCCCAGTCATAACATTCGACCTTGATAGTTCTGTCAAGGTCACCATTACATAGAACTCTGACCATGAGAGAGAAAGGTTTCCAAACTGGGTCTAGGGTGTTCTTGATCACCTCCGTCTTGTGACATATTGTGAAACTGTAACGTAAAAAGAAAGGTATAGTATAAAAACCAGTCTGGGATTAACTACAGAGCTTTTTATAGCAGAAGAAGTCATTAATTGGAATGCAGAAAGAGAAGGCGCTCGTTGCAGGGCTTTGCAGGCAGTGCATGTTTTTGCACAGGTCTTCTTCTACAATGACTTCTAAGAAAATGAGGAAATTCAGTTTCTATTTTCCACCCAGTGTTAAAACTAGTATAAAGCAGAATAAATGGAAGAAATCCAGTCATGGCACAGTCACAAGGTGTGCAGTGTGCCCTGAACCATTTGCATGTTATTTCTTACTGTGTAGTAGTTACATTGGTTAACTTACCTCATATCTTCATTGCATCTGTAGAAAACCAAATATGGATCTGATTTGCCAAAGAAATCCTTCTTGTCCAGTTTCCTTCCTCTGAAGTGAAGTTGTGCTTCATCCTAATAAAGACAAAAACAACAAGATATGTTTGAATTGATTAGTGTCAATCATGTCTCTTTTGCCTTATATTTTCATATGTTAGACAATCATGTGGCCAAGACCAACATGACATAAGCTGACAGAATTTCAGTTTTAAAACTTAAAAGTAACTAATCGACATTGATGGAAATATTCAATATGTCAGCTAAATATGAACATGATGAAACCTCTTTTCAAAAAAATATTACATGTACTTGATACACAGGATAAAAAATGAATAGACAAGTACTTAGGAAATTAATTAATGCAGAGGCCAATGTTGAGCATGACACACAAACAAAAAGTGAATCTAGGTTGAGTATCATCTTTACAACATGTAAAATCTACAGATACAATATGGTTGTAAAACCAATCATAGTCCATTGAAAATACTTGCCTTGCAGTCACTAACTTCTTCTGCTGATAAGATGATATGTCCACACGGTTTGTTTTGTTCATATCTGGTTATGAAAAAATTACATACACATAAAATTTGAACGTAGTAAATTTTAAAGTTGATTTTTAACACATTAAACTTTTATGAATATTTTCACATTCAAAACCATAATATTGAGCAAGAATTTCTTTATCCACAGTTGATTTATATTTTTCAAAATCTGTTTAAAGTTCATTCCCTGTCTTTGACTAAACCAAAGAATACTTAGTTTCACACTCATTTGAAATGCATTTTTTATACAATAAATTTCCAATGAAGTTAAAGTTTCATCATCATCATCATCAACATGATTTATGCACGATTCAGCCTCCTTCATTTATACTGGAAAATAGTACAATGTGCTTTTAAATTTACATAATCGTCTCAATACAGATAATATTTTTTGTGTGTATTACATGATTTATGCATCTACATTTATGTGCGTCTTTGCAGGTTGTGGAAACTATGTGAGGCATAATACTTAATATGATATTACAAATTATCAGTAAAATCAAAGTATGGACATTCAGATAATCATTCAATAATAAATGACATGTATATTCTGTTTGATACTCACACCAGCTTCCTATCAACCTTGTTGTTTGCTGAGCCTAGGATTTCACCCAGAGTGATTTCAAGCTTCCCAAGGAAGTCCTGCAGATTACAGATTACAGTTCACTGTATGAAACCAGAAATCTTAACTTCTGGTAATGATGATGACAAATTCTCATAGACTAAAAAAAAAAGACCCGGGTTCGACTCCCGGTGGAAACAGTTTTTGCAACCCCTTCAGTTATTTCCACAAAAAGGAAGTCAGTAAGGAGGAACAATGAATTAAGCTATGCAAATTATTTCTCTCATTCAATTCAATTGATTTCTCACATTATATATATATATATATATATATTGATCATTAAAAACTAGACATAACTGACTATCTGCCTAATGAACTTGATTCACAGAATGTATAATAGCTAGGTAATGAGCAAAGAAATATGAGGGCATTGTCTGAACATTGCAGGGCTTTTTAGTAAATCAGTTTGAACTGAAAGGGCTACCCTGTCAAAATAAAATGATCAATACAATTTTTTTTAATTACACTTATTTTTATAGTGCTTCACAGATTTTCAGTAATCCAAACACCCCACAATAAAAATATTAGCATTTCCTAATTTTTTAACGTACTTCCAAAACTCTATTGGACACAGAACCATGTACAGAAGAAAACTCCACTGTTTACTTTATAAATATGTCCAATAGATAGATAGATAGGTTAATTTAGAAATTACACAAGAGATCTAAATTTGAACATACATGTATTTCTCAGATCAAAATAAATAGCTAGAGGCAACAATTTGTGTACAGTGTGGAAATCCTTTCAAAGCAGAGTTACTGGTCATCATGACATACAATAACACAAATAAAGAAGGGAAGAATATAAATATATTCCTTACATGAGCATCAAGTTTGGACTTTGGAGAGTCTACATCATATCTGGAAGAATAAAAAGAGAAATAAGCAAAAAAATATGTTTGTAAGCAATACTTCATCTTCCTTACAAATAAATATTAAACATGTCTTATAAAATCTGGGCTAAGTAAAGTTGCTTTCATACTGATACGATAAGCTTAGATTTGCTTCAGGCTTTATTTTGTCAAGATATAGGGTACGGGCTAGGGGTAGGTATGGTGTTGTGTCTAGCGTTAAAGTTAGGAATTTGGGGCCAGTTTCTCGAAACCATCGTAAGTCTAAGTTCATGGACATCCCATAGAAACGTGTGTTGAAGAATTAACACGCGTCTCAATGGGATGTCCACGAACTTAGACTTATGACTGTTTTCGAGAAACTGGCCCCTGGTTAGTATCAGAAAATGACTGTGGCCTGTATTCTCGAAGGTGGCCAAAGTTAAGCTGGGCTTAAATTAGGCCACTAATTTACGGAAGGCCAGTGGTCAACCCCTAAGTCCCGTATAAATTATTGTATTTATGTAACAAAGTAAAGAAACAAAATTATTTTCTGGCATGAAATGAGCACCATAAATCAATTCTATCGTGAGGTTTTTGTATTTGCATTTAGTTCCAGAACTAGAGGGAGTCTATGGAGTGGAGGAGTCATGGTATAGTGGTTCATTTACTTAACTCTCAATCCAAGGGTTGAGGGTTCGAATCTCAGCCCGGCACTAGCGTCTTTTGGCAAGACATTAACCCACATTTGCCACTCTCCACCCAGGTGTTAAATGGGTACCTGGCAGGATTTATTCCTTGAAATGGACTGTGCACTGATTACGGCCGCCGGAGCTAAAGCCACGGTAATAATATCCAAACCCTTTGGAAGTGCATAGGGACGTTATATCACAATGTGATATGCGCTATACATATTCATCGTTATTATTATTATTTTATAGGATTTAGAGTGGGTGACATTTAGCTCTCCATAATTCAGTGACCTAAATCTAAACATTTAGGTAGGGGCTTAAAGTTAGACACCTTTTGAGAATACAGCCCTATATCTAGAGCAATTGGTGCCAGAGTATGTATCTTAGCTGACATGTTACTCTTATGTTCACACCAATGAAGACAAACTTACAATTCAAATTTGAGTCTTTGGCATTCCTCAAAGTGGTACGTCAAGTGGAATTTGTGGACAAAGTCAGGGTTGAGAGTATTCTGAATCTGCTCTGTTCTTTCAAACTGTCGATGGATAGAAGATAAAAAAGAGTTTACATCTTGAAAAAAACAAATTGTAGAATATATCTCATGAAAAATGTTTCAAAATTGATTTATTGATTAATAAACAATTATCTTTTTTCTGATGAGAACAGATTTCTTTTTCTACACACATGATCATAGTGTTTTGATATGGCGTAATAATGTTTCATCAATTCCTGATTATCAAAATGTGAATATAAAATAATAAAAAATCTATATTATGCAAAACTGTCTTTGGGCAGTTCAATGCATTTTACACACTATGCACAATTATAAAAGAATTATGACTTTCTCAGCTCCATTTTGTTACATAGATCTCTGAATAATAAAAATTAATAATAATGATAATAATAATATAATATGAAAATAATAATATTTATAATAATAATAATAAAGCATAATAATTATCATATCGATATTCGATAACAGTAATAATACTAACAATGATAATGAATGATGAAGATGATAATAATAATAATAACGAAATACATTTCTTTAGCATATATATCACCACAACAGCAATAGAGAAAGAGAAAGGAGTAGTAGAAAGATCAAAGGAGAAAAACATGCCTGTAAATACATGAATAGTCTTTAAATCTTCTATCATTACACAATTTTTTTTTCATTTCATGATATTCTTGAAAATACAATATATTCTCGAACAATATTTTTCAGAAACAGTCAAAACCCT
The DNA here is from genome assembly GCA_025618425.1 of Heliocidaris tuberculata. NCBI lineage: Eukaryota > Metazoa > Echinodermata > Echinoidea > Camarodonta > Echinometridae > Heliocidaris > Heliocidaris tuberculata. Next base: position 74,618,142 of record CM046832.1, on the reverse strand, counting down.
GTAATTACCTCATGATACTGTTTTGACCCCAGCTGAGTAGTATAGAGTACACACACTGTAAAGTACATGAGAATAGGGGGAAAATCTTTTGAAGAAATATAATGGGCATAAAATCTTAACAATTGATAGCAGACTAGGTAAGAAAACATTCATTCCCAGATTTCTTAAAAGCATCAGAAGTTTGGTTCAGAATTATTCACATTATCATAATTTGTGATTGTAAGGCCATTTTTTTATCAACAACTGTGGGCAAAATGCACTCATGGAACTACCACAACGTGGGGCTGCGTCAATTTTGACGGCGGTCACGACCTCTAAGTTAAATTGGTTAAAACCACGAATATAATCAGCAAAATTTTGAGAAAATACTTCCTTCTACATTTTAGTATGAAGTAATATCTGATTTCATGCCAAATTCTTCAATAGAATGTTTATCATCTTGATCAAGTGTTATTTTCAGGCTGTTTGTGACCGGCGATCTTGCTCCTTTCCAGCACACATATGTGCTAGAGATAACACACTTGCTATGGGAGGCAATTCTTCGCGGTACGAAGGTACAGAGTGCGCAGTTATCTACAATAACCTTGCATAAGTGTGAGTGGGCAAAATGCGATATTGACTCATTTCATTGGGGCTACTACAATCAGTGAAAACAAATGCAAGGAAAACTAGATTGTTTTTCCTTTCATAAACGAAAAATCTAGAATAAATTTATGTAAGAACTCATACACATTTATAGCCAGAAGATGAAGAGTAGTGACTGATAACAAATTTCTCATTGGAAAAGTTTGGCAAAAGTTCTTTCATCAGACATGAAATTTATGATCATTTGACAGTTTCACTTTCAGATTATTCAATCAACCAATAACTAAAAATCAATTTATAACAAAGCTTCACCATATATTTTATTGAAATCTGTTCTTTGATTTGAAAGTACTAATCATTTACTTGTGTGTGTAATAAGATTCTGTGTGAAATTTTAGATACTCACTTGGGTCTGATTTTGACATAACATCTTTGTCCAGAAGATTTCTGCATTATTTCAAGGAAGAAAAAAGAACGTAAAGTTAATAAAATACAAAAAATTCAGTCACAGGTAGGTGTATAAATAGTTTGTTGATATCATCAAAGGGAATCCAGTCTATACTCTTTCAACTCCATAAAAAAAAGCCCCAGTAGATTTACAGTCCACTCAGGGGTGGATCAAGGGGGGCCCGGGCCCCCTCCCCTCTGAAACCTCAAATCTAGTAAGACTCAGTCAGAGTTGACCTGAAGAGTCCCTGAATCAGGTAATCTAGCAAATTTAAGAAAATTAAATCTTGCTTAGAAAAATTTTGTTGTCTGTTTTTGACTACTGCAACAGTGAATGTTTGACACAGTCCCACATAAGTTAGGCAAGGGCATATTATTATTATTATGAGTGAAGGACTCATTTGAAAGACTCATTGTCAACTACCACACTATAATTACTAACGCATATTTAAATGTATGGGGCAGCAACAATATTCTTATGGGTTTTCTCTAACATAACAGGCCCAAAATGCAAAATAATCAATAATTTATACCTGCATGAAACTGAAATTTCAACTTGCGTTGCTGCAACAGCAGCAGTGCCTGGCTGGAATGTTCCTGCCATAACTGTATCAGTGTATGTAATGGCCTCACGATAGTGACTAAATTTGAAGTGTACACAGGGTGCCGCTAATCGCTAATCAGGAGTCGAGTGCAATATGCTCCAATACGCATCTATATCTCCAATGACCCAGGCCGGCCATAGACAACCACTTAAGTTACTGTGATATTAACTCCTTGATGTGACTTCGGCAGACTAGACTCAAAGTGCTGACGATCTCCGACCTTGGCGGAGGAAGGATACAACAGAAAGAAAGAGAGAGAGAGAAAGAGAGAGAGCTCAATCACAGATCTTTGGCTCAATTTATTGCTCAATCGGTATGACGTGTCACACTCTATTAGCATCACTGCTATCTGGAATTAGAATAGAATCGGCGCTCGGAGGCCGGGCAGGCTATAGGCTAGCGCTGCGCTGGGCCCGGGGGATACCCGAATTCGTATAATTATTATGCACACTTCCTTATACTGCGACCACACGACCACGCCCACATGTTGTTATTATTTTGGGAGATGACGAACCCGTGCATTTCTATGGATCCAACAACGTATACTATGCCAGTACATGAACTTTTCCATTCATTGAACATGACGCTCAAACTTGGAACACAAAATCAATACAGATTTTAGAAAATTATACTGGAACAAACTAAATTCAAGCATTTGGCTCCTGTTGTCGGTATATACCATCATATCTGTCTTCAAACGCCTAAACAAAGTCATACTTATTGAGTAATTATTTGGTCGCTTCATAAATTTGAGTGCTCTAAATGGGTTAAATTGTTGTGTTGCCATTGTTGATATTACATTAATCTAATTTATTTCTCGATTCATCAATGTAGGCCTATAGAGAACTGCATACTTTCCTATTCCTCTTCTTTTCCTCACCTATACAGCTTTGGTATATCCCTTTTCTCCCCCCCCCCCCCCTCCTGTCCCCGGCTCTATTTCAATACCCTGTGTTATATGACTCTGCCCCTTTAGTACAGTCTTTTCTCCTCATACTAGTTTATCATATAGTTATAACCAGTTTTACATTTATACAGTATTTAACCAATTGTTAAACATTGTATTGTTTTTGAGGGACCTTACTTTTAAAAGCTTAGCTTGTCCCAAGGTCTCCGAGCCTTCTTTCCAATGTATAACAAGTATATTCCACTTCAATGCGTATGAACTTGTTGCTATCTGCCTTGTCCTTCTTTAAAATGTACTATGCTGAAAGAAAGATGAATAAACTTGAAATTGAAAGTAAACTAAGTATATAAGGATTCAGCAGTAGTGATTTCAACCTCCTTTTGAAGACATTAAGAGATGAGAAGGACTACATTTGCTATGTGAAGGTAATTGTTCTAAATTATGGGCCACTCGTATTATAGAAGTGGGAAGAACTTTGAGTTTTTTTTTTAGAGAGACTAAGTGGGATAGTTTTGATAAAGCACAAATACATGAAAACTGCTCAATTGAAATCGGAGAGATCGAATATATTTAACATTTTCAAATGAGAAAATAAATGATTAGTATATGAGCAAGGAAACTGGCATGGGAAACGATTCTAATATAGCTCTTTTCTGCAATCTGAGTAATCTAGATATTTAATACTATATAGCTGAAGAACCACAGGCAGTATTGCAGTATTGAAGTATGGGGATATTAAAGCAGTGTATATCATTAATGATATTTTTTGTGGGAAGTTCTATAGTTTGTATAATATGCCTATATATTTTTTGAAATTTTGGTACAGATTAAGTCAATGTGATCATTCCAAGATAATTCAATTCAATTCAATTTCGCTTTATTACTATACAATGCAATACATAATGCAGTAGTCCAAGGACTAATTTAGTGCAATGTTTACATAAAATGGGCATCAGAAATAGGAATAATTATATACAATTGAAATTATTAAATAATTAAAATTATTACTTAAGTACATACATCAATATCATACATATACAACAACAAAATGATAAAGAAATTAGCGTCAGGTTGCAAAGGTATTAATTTTTCAAATCCACTTTTTAAAAACAAAATATGTAAATAAAATCTTAGCTGGAATATTATGTGGTAAAATTGCTTGATATGCCGTATAAGGTAAAATATCAAGTCAAGTTAAATGAATTATTCTAAGAAGCAAAGTGAATCTATGTGCAATATTCAATTACTTCAAAATGAGACAAAAACTATGCATTTGTATGATATGATTGTAAAAGTAAGTTCAAATGTTCAACCAATTGGCAGTACCCATTAATCTTATAAGAGAGTGGAAATTATTAAATTACAAATGTCACAATGTGATATACATAAACTGAAGAAACGTACGTGTATGTACTGGATAGATCACATTTACCAACAAAAGATATTGTGCAACTACACATGTAGGTATAGATCTCTCCTTTTCAGCATGGGAAGAATGTATTATATACAGAGATGTGTTTTGTGTTAGAAAAATAATCAATTGAGAAGGAAGAAAAAAAAAAGGGGGGGGGGGTAATGGTGCATCTTTTATGTTACTGTACTGCACAAATTCTAGATAATACTGAATTATATATCAAATTGAAATTATTACATTATAAATATCTCATTGAAAAATAAAATTATATATGTATCTCTGCATGTGAGCATAACATATTGCACAAATGCTATTATTATTGAGTTTTCACATTAGATTGTATACTAATGTTGAGTTTATACTATTAGCAGAACAAGGCAATGATTTAAGAACAACATTAAAAAGAGAGAAATCACAGCTACATTATTAAAACATGTAAAGCACTGAATTACATATGCACAATATTTCAATTTTGAAATCAATTAAGCAAAACAAAACAAAATTTATAAAACATTTTAATACAAAGAGCATATACATTAAGACAGATGACCTAAAACTGGGCATTAACTATTTTGACGAGTGTGGGGACACTTGATTTTTTTTATCGTTCACTTCTTGCATGAGGAATGTGTAAGTGGTTAGAGTTTCTAAGTCTAGTTCGCGAGATATGTTGCCGTTCAGCTGGAAGCAGATCACGCTGCCGCGAGGAGACAAGATAATTTACCATCAATAGTTACCTAAGAATTTCAATGAAGTAGATTAACGACTAATAATGGTATTTAAGGAAACATCTATTCTATCATAATTGAATGACTTATATGAGAAAATCATATGGTGCATTGTATTCATGTTTAATACAAGCTTATTATAAATCGACCATGAGTTAATCTTTGTTGATACAGTATTAAATGTAAGAACCAGATTATTGATATTATCATCAGATAAAAAGAACTAGAATCGTCTGCAAATAAAATGCATTGTAATTTTTGATAGGTTAGACGAATATCATTAATGTAAATATTAAATAAAAAGGGGGCCAAGAATGGATCCCTATATAGGGTACCCCACGGGCCACATCTAATGATATTAAAATCTGATATTTGATTATTAACAATAACATACTGTTTTCGATTTGACAAGTAGCTTTTAAATAAATCTAATAGAACGCCACCAATACCATCATAGTCTAATTAAGTTAAAGGAGAATGAAACCCTGGGGAGATATCCATTTTAATGAAAAGAGAGGATAGAGAGAAGCAATTTAAGAGAAGTTCCATCAAAATCGGTTACGAAATGAAAAAGTTATGAAAGTTTGAAAAGTCTCAATTTAAGTTTCTGTGGCGATCCTCAAATTGGCAATGTTGCTTCAAAATGGCAGGTTTAGTAATACTGTAGTACAACTCTCAATATGTTTTGTACACAAAATTTCATATATTTTCTCCATTTTCTCTAAAGATGCTGCTTGTCATTTTGTGAACTCAGTGTTGTGTCAAATACATTTTCCCATGATATATGTTGAGCTAAGAAGGAGACAAGCTGTATACCTTTAGAGATAATGGAGAAAATATAAATTTTGTGTACAAAAGATATGGATAGTTAATTGTACTACTAAACCTGTCACTTTGAAGCTAAATTGCCAATTTGAGGATCGCCATAGAAAGTAAATTGAGACTTTTCAAACTTTCATAACTTTATCATTTCGTAACCGATTTTGATGGAACTTTTTAAAAATTGCTTCTCTCTATCCTCTCTTTTCATTAAAATTGATTTTCCCCCGGGGTTTCATTCTCCTTTAATACAATGGAATGTTTTAAGGTATCGAATACTTTGATTAAGTCAAGAAATAAACAAATAAAACTTCCTTTGTTATCGTGTATTACTAACGTACGTGAAATCGACTAATGCAGAAGATTTATAGTATCGAGAACGAAATCAATGCTGGCCGGCAATTATAAGAAGACGATTTTAAAGACATTTTTCATTTATAATTCTTAGAAATTACGGAAAGTACAGAAATAAGATGACAATTACTCATATTTTTGGATGATCCATTTATAGACCGGAATTGTTTGTTTGTTTGTTTGTTTTTATTTCCGTAATCAATGACATAAATAATATACATAATAATTATAAATCATGATTAATACACTCTTATTTCTGCTGAGTCAAATTTAACTCGGAAATGGCGTCAGCTGGGAGTCAACGACATCCTTGTCAAAATGACTCGTTTTCCGAGTTACTTTGACTCTAATTAAGTCGATTCTCAGTTGATGGCACACCATTCTGGGTCAAATTAATTCGGAAATCCGAATCACTTTAACTCAGAATAGAGTTGATTCCCACAGCTGACGCCATTCAGAGTCAAATTTGACTCCGCAGAAATAAGAGTGTACATACGGCGGATAGCCCATTTCAGCGGTAATAACAAAATACGGCTGTTCTTCCATGGGGTCCTTGATAACAATGATATGTACAAATATTACAATTCTTGGGAAAAAAGACTTACAAAGTCTTCTTGAATACATAAAATTATATTGTACAAAACGAAACAAAACAAAAACAATGTATTGAATATGCATGATATCATTTAAAAATAAAATTCTTTTCGATTATATTTGCAGTATACATATTCAATATTTTATAAGGGAGAGAGAACCATACAATCCCTATAAACAAAACAAAACAAAAAAAATAGAAGGAAAGAGAGAGATGAAAACTTCCTTGTGCACAGTTCTACACTTTTAAATATTAATTTTGTAAATTGGATTTAAAAGTTTGGATTGTAAAAGCACTACGGGTATTTGATGGTAATTTGTTGTATAATGAAGCTCCTCTGTATATAGTAGAATGTTCTTTTACAGTTATTGGTTCTCGGTTTTGGGAGACTGAGGTTACCTATAGAACGAAGAAAATACTTGTCTGGTTTAATAGGAATAGGGCGTTTTATATATAAAGGTACAAGATCATTTAAAATTTTGAACATCATAATATGCAAATGTTCTTCTTGACGGACACTCAATTTCTTCCATTTTAAAATGTCATGAATATGAGAAGTAGAGGTATGGGAATATGGATTTATCTTTAATATGATTCTACCTGCTCTGTTCTGAAGTTTTTGTAACAAATCTAAATATCTCTTAGGGGCAGACTGCCAAATTATATCTGCGTAGTCAAAATGGGGAAGAATAATAGAAGAATATACAATTTTTAAAATAGATTCATTAACAAAATACCTCAGTCTTCCAAGAAAACCTATAATTTTGCCTATTTTTGAGCACATTTTTTCAATTTGGTTATTCCATTTAAGCTCTTTATCAATAAAAACACCAAGATATTTGACAGTGTCTACATTATGAATTTTTTATTATGAATTTTAAAATCTAAATCACTGTGCCTTGCTAACATCTGTCTCGTTCCAAATAACATACCTACAGTTTTTGTACAATTTAATTTCAATTTATTTTTGTTCATCCACTGGATTACTTTGGCGAGTTCGTCATTTAAAACTGTTTCGACGACTTTCGGATCTTTATCAGAAAAATATAAAACGGTATCATCTGCATATAAATGAAATGAACATTTGTCAAATAAAGAAGCTAAATCATTAATAAATATTACAAAGAGAATTGGCCCGATCAAGCTCCCCAGGGGCACTCCGTTATTAACCGAGTATTCTTCTGAAAACACATTATTAATAAAAGTTGTAATTTTCCTATTTGATAAATAACTTGTAAACCAGTCTAGAGATTTTCCAACTATACCTAGCCATGAGAGTTTAAATAAAAGTAGCTGGTGGTTAACCATATCGAAAGCTTTTTGTAAATCTATAAATATCGCCCCGGTATATTGCCCATTATTTTAATATATTTGATGCGATTCTATTGTATATATGTACATGCATATCTGATTGTAAATTGACCCCTTCAGCATTGCTGCTGGTCAATCAACATATACCAATAAATAATAATAATAATAATAAAAATTATCCATGGCTTGGAGCCAGTCGTCAGTTACTTTCATTAATGCTGTTGTGGTTGAGTGCTTTGCCCTAAATCCGGATTGCTCTGGGACTAATACTTTATTTATGTCAATGAACTTATTTAGCTGATTTAGGACAAATTTTTCAAGGACTTTTGAGATACATGGAAGAAGGGAAATTTGTCTATAGTTATCAGGATTTGATTTGTCACCTTTTTTATGTAAAGGAATTATTTTTGGCTATCTTCCACGAGGCTGGTACTTTTCCGTCTAGGACTGACTTATTAATTAAGTATGTTATAGATCCAATTAATTCGTTTGCACATGTTTTTAAAATAAAAGTCGATATACCATCAACGCCAATAGATTTCTTTTTTTTTTAGCTTAAGAATTTCCTTTAAAACATCTTCCTCCTTTACTGTAAGTAAAATGAACAAGTTATCAGCATTATATTAACAGAATAATTTACACTTTCACTCAGTTCATTGATCAAATCTTTCGCTACATTTGCAAAATGAAAATTAAATTTATTGGCAACACTTAGAGTGTCATTAGATGAAATTGGGATAGTTGATGAAGGGCTTTCATTTGTAGTAAGTGATTTTAAAACCTTCCAGGATTGATTTCTGCCTTGACTTTCACATAATTTATCAGAATAATATTTCTTTTTAAACTTTCGACTTTCTGATGTAACTTTATTTCTCAAGCGTCTATATTCTTTCCAAAACTTTACATCTTTTTTTTTTTAAATAGCTTTCTTTTTCATTTAATCTCTATCCTTCATTAATTCAAAAAGTGATTCATTCAACCAGGGGGATTGTTTGTTTCTTATTCTTTTAGTTTTATAAGGCATAAATTTATCTATAACATTAAGCAAAAGTTCTTTCCATTTATTCGCTGCTTCATCAATATCTTTAAATGCCCTAATTTCACTCCAAGGTTGATTTTTAATATTGGATTTAAAAGCTTCAATATCTATATTTGTACGCTTTCTAAAAGTAAAATATTTTTCATTCGTAATATTAACACAATTGGATTTCCATACAATGAAACTCATTGAGTGATCACTTAGGCCATTGTGAATGACACCCCACGACTTAATTTTATCTATAGAATTAGTAACCATGTGATCTATTAAAGTTGATGAACCGTTTACAATTCGAGTGCATTTTGTAGTATTTATTTGATCCATGGAATAAATACTATTAATTTGATTATAATTCTAAGTCTGCCAATTTATTGGTTGTTTTACAATATCACAGTTTGTATCACCCATCAATATTAAATGACAATTAAATCCTGCTGCAAATGATATAAGTTCTTCATAATAATAAAAAATTTCATTTTTAGAATTAGGAGGTCTATACCAATTAGTAAATATAAAAGGTTGTGTATTCTTTAATTTGATAATAATAGGTATAGTCTCGAGATGGGAAGGAGAGTCGTGCTCTAATACTGTATAAATAAGACTTTCATGTATATAAATAGCTACTCCACCTCCAGATCTGTTTCTATCCTTTCTGACTATTACATAATGGGGTATTTCAATTTCAATATTTCTAATGCTATTATCCAGTCTAGTTTCATTGAGTGCAAAAATGTGGATTTGATTTTTCGTGACAATATATCGAAATTCATCAATATTTTTTAATAAACTTGCAATGTTTAAATGAACAAATCTCAGTCCCTTAATTGATAGTTCTGTATATATATATACAAGAGCTATCTTCATGAACTTTCTGATTAAAATTTGAAATATCCACAAGTGGATTTGCTATAACTTCGATTGATTCTGTATCAATAGAATTTGCATCATAAAATGGTAATATTTTCATAATACATTTCGGACATTTCCAATCAAGAAATAATTCAGATATGTCATTATACACTTTAATAGGAATACTTGCGCATGAGATATGAACCCAAGCATTACATGAAGTACAAAGCAGTGCTTTATGGTTGAGTTTAACATCGGTATTGCATAATACACATGGGAAATTATTATTCATCACTAGACCCTATATACACAAACGGAAAACAGAACATCAAATATGAATCTAAGTAACAACAATATCAAGACGAAACTAAATGCTAAAAACAGAGAAAGAAAAAAAAAATGTCAATATCGTATGACCACAAAAGTGATAACTTTCGCTATTTTTAGATTATCGGGGAAGATATGTGATATATACGTGAAGTATAGTATATATTACATAATGGCTAACAAATAACATGTATAACAAGTTTGATAATCGATATATATATTAAACTCATCAAAACCACAAGTGGAACGATTTTGTAAATGATTAACATATAATGATTTATTTTGGAGTAATTGGCAAGAAAATGCATATTTATCAGTTCTGTTAAAGATATTTCAAGTAATTATTTTGATTAGAAGAATGAATATATCTATTCTGTTTTCCCCCTCCATCTCTCTGTTCGAGTGACAGAATGGACACAGGCCCCTGGGAACGATTTTTTTACTGGGGGTGCTGTGAGCAGATTTTTAAAAAATTCAGTTACTTATCTAGGAATGCACCAGGGCAAACAATGAATTTGCACCCTTACCCCCCCCCCCCCCCCCCCCACTTATGGATGTCATTATACAAGCAAGGGAGCAAAGCGACCGAGCGGTATATTTATTTATTTTTTTGTTGTTGTTGCATTTCTCACCCACAAAGCGCAGTTTCTTATATGCAATTTACCCAGGAAAATTTGCAATTGAGCACTCCGTTCGAAGGGTAGAGATCCGAACAATGATATCCGGTTTTCTATTCACTTCCTTCTCAAATGGGGATCAAAATTAATGGAAACCATGAAGAAATAGTCGAGGAATTTAGGAAGACAACCGAAAGTTGACATTCATTTGAAGTGTTGAACCTTTGCAAAAGCGATTTTATACACTTAATCCTAGAAATTGGGGCTCGCTATTCAACAAGAGGATGATGAAACTTACATGATAGGGAGCAAAGCAACGAGAATTATTCATCAATCATGAGCCCTTCAAAAACACTATAATTATCCTATACTGGGAGCGAATTAACGAGATCCTGCAGCAACAGTATGCGAGGAAGCAAATTAAGTGACTGAGCTTCAGAAAAATTTTGCATTTCAAACTCTCCAAAAAAGTATTTCTGATGCATTTTCCCTGTGGATGGGGGGGGGGGGGCGTACAATCCAGAATAATCGCAATTTTCCTCACTTTCCCCTCCTTTTCTTTCTCTCTTTTGCGTTTTAGCCCCCTTCAAGTGTCGCCCCTGTCCCCCGTATAGATACATCACTGATATTATTACACACTGTATCGCTAAGTCCTTTAATTGCAAAGCCAAAATTATGGTGGTGGTGGGGGGGGGGGGGGGGGGGGGGCAGGGGTGCAGACACTGAAATCAACGTTGCCTGCAAAGATAACATTTATTGTTGTAGGTCATTCTGAAAACCAATGCACCAAGGCGGGCACGATTGAAATCAACTTTCATTCGCCGTGATTTTTTAAAAAGAAAATCACCAATTTCAGTAAAAAACAGAAATACATGAAAATTCGTTGTTGATTTTGTTGACCAATGTTTGAATTTTCACATGTTTTCGCTGAAAAACTCATCCAAGTGAGATTTTATGTATATATTTTGTACAGGAACAACATTAAGTGCAATAAATCGATTTAAATCAAATAAATCTTTTTTTTCACTGCTGCAATATACATACTTTGCATTATTGTAGTTACATGTACGTGGAAATAAGGAAGGAAATCCGTTCATAACGTTACAAAATATGTTGTCATAATTGTTTGTGCGAGAGTATGAAGCAAGATTGTTGTTAAACTATAAAGACTTTTTCTGTATTAGTGCTCTCGGAAAAAAAGAAGAAAGGAAATCCCCAGTCCCCACTCCTTTCCCATAGTTACACGATAGTGCGAGGGAGCAAAGCGACCGAGAGCTAATTTTATTTGCATTTTTAAGCCTAAAAAAAGCAATTTCTTAAGCATATCACTTACCCCAAAAATCGCAAGCGATCACTGCATCGACCGGTACAGTTTCGAGTTTTGAACATTGATAAACGGTCTTCTTAATACCCAAATACCCAGTTCTTCCTCAATGGGGCGCAATTAACGAAAATTCAGGACGTAGTCGAGGTATTTAGCTATGCAACATAAAGTTACAATTTCTTTCAAATTGTAAACCTTTGAAAATACTATCTTATACATTTATACTATACGGTAACGGTATTGGGGGTGCACTATATATATATATATATATATATATATATATATAAAGACTGATAAATAACAATAGAGAATAGAACAATGAGAACAACATTTTTTCTTCCATTTTGAACCTTTTTAAAATGCTGTTTATATAGCCAATATAGGAGAGCGAAAATAAGGCGATACATGCGAGGGAGCAAAGCGACCTAGCTTTAGAAAATTTTCGCATTTTGAACCTAAGAAAAATTCCATTTCTAATGCACTTTACCCTGTGGATTCTGGGCGAATATTTCTTAAGCATAAGTTTCCCTTTCTCTCTTTTGTGTTTCTGCGCCCTGCTTTATCTTATCTACCGCCTGGGGCAAGTGCCCCCATAGAAATCTGGGGGTGCTGCAGCACCCCCTGCATCCTCAGCCTTCTAGAGGGTGCTGTGCACCCCCTCAAAAAATTCCGGGGGTAGTGCAGCACCCCAGCAACCCGGCTCCCATGCAGGGGCCTGAATGGACATGGTCTGTTTTGTTGTTGAGTACCAGTATTAGCAAAAGTAGTGGCGGTGTGATTAGTGAGTGAAACATGCCCCCACCCCAAATGATTTTTTTTAGGGCAGGGGGGGGGGGGGCCTTCTTCTTCTAATTTTGTTATTACGATTATTATTGTTATCTTAATTATTAATATTATAATTATCAATCATTATTATTATTATTACTGTTGTTGTTATTGTTATCATTGTTATTGTTATTATTATTATTATTATTATTATTATTATTATTATTATTATTATTATTATTATTATTATTATTACTATTATTATTATTATTATTATTATTATTATTATTATTATTATTATTATTATTATCATCATCATTATTATTATTACTATTATTATTATTGATTTTGAAAAGAAAAGTCATACCATTCTCTTCCATTGAATCTTATAACCTTGCTTTTCCATTATACCTTCCTGTCTGATTTTTCAAAATTGATTTTCAAGAGTTGGATATTACCTTTAAAGGCATATAGGCTCTCCCCATAACATTGAACACCACCATAACAACAATAACTGATCTGCCAAGTAGAAGTCTGCTTGATATTGTGATTGTCTTCATTTAAAACAGCACTTCAAATACATGCATAAGGCAAAGCTGGGACTGTAGAATAATTATAAGGAGAAAAACAGAATGAACAAAGTTTCGGAACTTCAGATATAAAGATTAAAACAAGTCATTATTGAGACATTTTGGTAATAAAGAAGTTGTCATATATTTCAGAAGTCGGAGCCAGCTCAGCTTTCCGGGGCAAAATCATACAAGTTTCTTCCTTCCCCTCAGAAAAGATATTGGGAAAGTCCAGCTGTAAAGGAGAAAAAGGGGGAAATCAGGCCAGCTGTAAAGGAGAAAAAGGGGGAAATCCGTCAGGCCAGCTGTAAAGGAGAAAAAGGGGGAAATCAGGCCAGCTGTAAAGGAGAAAAAGGGGGAAATCAGGCCAGCTGTAAAGGAGAAAAAGGGGGAAATCCGTCAGGCCAGCTGTAAAGGAGAAAAAGGGGGAAATCAGGCCAGCTGTAAAGGAGAAAAAGGGGGAAATCAGGCCAGCTGTAAAGGAGAAAAAGGGGGAAATCAGGCCAGCTGTAAAGGAGAAAAAGGGGGAAATCAGGCCAGCTGTAAAGGAGAAAAAGGGGGAAATCAGGCCAGCTGTAAAGGAGAAAAAGGGGGAAATCAGGCCAGCTGTAAAGGAGAAAAAGGGGGAAATCAGGCCAGCTGTAAAGGAGAAAAAGGGGGAAATCAGGCCATGTTTCCCTCACCCCGAAGAAGAAATACTGGGATAGTTCAGCTCTTTCCCTCAGAAAGAATAAAGGGTGAAAATTATGCCAGGCCTCCCCTCCCCCGAAAAGGTGAATATATCAGGCCAGTTCAATTTAACTCCCAAGAAAAACTATTTGGCCAGTTTCCCCAAAGAAAGAAATACCGGGCCCGTCCCAACCTCCCGAAGGGATGATGATGATTGAGGATATGTTTCCCGTTGTGCCCCCTTGTATAGCTATATAGGACACTGAATACATACATACCTCGCGATTTCCCCCAACTGCATGGGTGTCGATCTCGGGGGGGGGGGGGGGGGATGGCCGGATGGGGGTATATATGGCCTGTATCATCATCCCCAAATATTTTTGGATAAAATAAATAAGAATTATGATACTTTAGTTTAAAACTAATAATTATCCAAACTCATTATGTTTGATCTTGAAATACCATCATATTGCCATAATTTCAATGCTAAAATATCGAAGAAAATTTGTTCGCTCCAATTGTTATTCTCAATTGAGGGGTTCCTTCAGTGGCTAAGATTCGTGTATTCCTTCTTTTCATTAAAAACCATTTTGGGATGCTCTAAAATGCAAGTTTTATAAACAGATTGCTTAAAAAGTCCTTGGTGTGGGAGAGGGATACCCCCTCCCATACCCTCCCCCGCTTGGTTGCTTTGCAACCTCGCCAGTCACCTCCCCCCCCCCCCAATCATGAACACAGATCGACACCCCTGCCCAACTGGATTTCATTCCGAGTCCACCCCCGGACAAAAAAAAAAACGCGGCTAGCTTGCTGAATCATTACCATTATCAATTCATCATTATCATCATCATCATCATCATCATCATCATCATCATCATCATGTTCTTCGTTGTCAACATAGTTCATTTTCATCTTCATCGTCATAGCTTATAGCAAGCGCGCCATATCGTCACCGTCATCAGACGCAGGGGGCCGCGGAGCGTTTTTGAAAGTGTGTGCGTGTGTGTGTGTGTGTGTGTGTGTGTGTGGAGGGGGGGGGGGGGCTGCAGCCCTTCAGCCCCCCGGTTCCGCGGCCCATGAGACGTCATTATTTATTCATTTATTCATTCATCGTCATCATCTTATGGTTTATATGTTATTAACGAGATGTGTCAGGATACGACATATTGCTGACGGAACGATACAGATACGATACAGATACAGATCATATTATTTTATCTTCATTATCATCCGATCATCATCATCTAGTCTGCAAGCACAGACACTTTATCAGAAAATCATTGTGTCTTGAGAGAAGCCTAAACCAGCTACCCACTGGTCAGGCCTATGGTAGTCTTACAGTGCAGACACTCTTTTACGGCTGACCAGGGTTTGTGCCTGCCTCACTCACTGAACTCTAGTGCAGTGATCACCACCTATGGCAAGCCTAATGCCCATAATTCAGATAAACTCAGTTTATCGCCGAAAAACTAAGTTTTTCGAGGGAAACTCTGCATAACAAATGATAAACTTAGTTTTTCACGTGAACTAAGTTTTTTACTCGAAAAACTTAGTTTATCACCGACAAACAGGGTTTTTCTCGATAAACAGGTTTTTTCATTTGATATGCAGAGTTTCTCTCGATAACTCTGTTTATCACTCGAAAAACTCTATTTTTTCGGTGATAAACTAAGTTTATCAGCGAAAAAACCCTGTTTTTTCGTCGATAAACCAAGTTTTTCAATTGATAAGCAGATTTTCTTGATAAACGAAGTTTATCACTTTTAAAAACTCTGTTTATCGAGGTGATAAACAGGGGTTTTTCGTGAAAAACTCTGTTTATCGAGGTGATAAACAGGGGTTTTTCGTGAAAAACTCTGTTTATCAAATAATAAACAGTTTTTTGGGTGATAAACTAAGTTTACTGGCGAAAAAACTCTGTTTATCAATTGATAAACAAGGTTTTTCGAAAAACCCTGTTTATCAAACGATAAACAGGGTTTTTCGATATGCAGATTTATTGTAAATTTACCGCGAGTGGGCGCTACAAAAGTCCATAAAGAAACTGGCCTGTGGGCATCGAACTCATAAATACATAAAGAAAGGGGAGAGGATATGGGATATAGATGAAAGGAAAAACAAAAAAATACATAAGAAAGAGAAGAGGATAGATGGAAGGAAAAACAAAGAAATATATAAGAAAAAGGGAGAGGATAGGTGGAAGGAAAAACAAAGAAATATATAAGGAAAGGGGAGAGGATAGATGGAAGGAAAAGAAGGAAAGAACAGAGCTAGAATTTAATGTATTTCTTTGTTTTTGCTTTCATCTATCCTTTTCCCTTTCCTTACATTTAGCTCTTCTATATCCTCTCCCCTTTCTTTACGTATTTCTTTGTTTTTCCTTCCATCTATCCTATTCTATTTCCTTATGTATTTTTTGTTTTTCTTTTCATCTATATCCTCTCCCCTTTCTTTATGTATTTTTTTGTTTTTCCTTTGTCAGTGACTAGCAATGTTCCCACAGAACTCCTAAAATGAATGTTCCTCGCCGGCCCCCGACATTCGACAGAGGGCGCTGTTTATGGAAAGGCGCAAATTTCATTTTTCCAAGTTGAGTTGAGTTGCGCTGCTAACGATCCGAGCTGAAGTTCGGGCATCAAGAGAGCAATTATTATCTGAAAATAAAGGTCAGTAATTATATATAGCATTCAAATCAATGCCAGTTTTTTTCAGAATCCTTTCATCTTAATCTTTAATGAACACACGACCTAAACGAAGGATGTGCAATTTTTAAAAAATATTGATCACAGTACTTACACGATAGTAAGCTTGTGGGACTGACCATACAATTTCAAAAATCTTGACTCAGAGCACTCATCTTAGGCCCTTGGCCTTGCCTATGTGGGACTCATACAACAACAAAATAAACTCTAGATGGGGTCGGGCTAACTCGGCACTAGGGCAAACTTGGCACTAGCGGAAAAGTGAGGCTGAGTTACCCAGAGCCAGAGGGTTGAATCGATCATGAAATACCAGTGTGTAAGGTTTTGTTGTGATTACGTTTATTAACCATTCTTTTTGATAGAATTGTATGAAATAACACTGTGTGTGATGAGCACAGTCATGAGAATGAAGGAGTAGACAATGAAAAAAGAGGTCAACAAGAGAAATGCAAAAAGAATTTCAAGGATAGGAAGCTACAAGTCTTTTACATGAACTGTGACTCACTCCTGAACAAACAAAATGAGCTGCTTCTCTTCTCACCAGGGTTTTCCACGATGGCTTTTAACATGTAACGCCGACAGGTTTCACGTTCGGCCTGACATGTTTAAAATCATGAGCGACAGGTTACAAATTTAAGACAATGAAACAGATCCTTAACAGAGACTTGCATGGAAATTCCCACAATCAACAACTATTAAAACCTTTTGAACATACAGTAATGAGGTTTCAGTCATTATATGAAAGGTCGAACTGACGAAACACAAGTTTTATTTGCTCCACGATCATCTTGATTCAAAATACGTCCGCCAAATGCACAGCGGAACGCCACTGGCTTGCTACCCCGATCCAGCCCGGTGCTGGCTGGGAGAACATAACGGCCCATATGCACATACGGAGCTCGCGTATATTTACGTATATATACTCTCCATCGTTTCGCTGATCCCACAAAATGTTAATGTGTGCATTAGACCTGCTCATTCATACAGCCGGCCTAGCGAAAGTTTTTTTAAAAATTTCTATTCAGGTCCCCCCAAAGCGCACAGGAAGAAGGCAGAAAATTTAATTTCAGTATTAAATACATTTAGAATATGAGGGGCAAAAGAAAACTGAATTTAATGAATTGGAAAAATCATTCTCACAAATCTTGATTCTTAATCTAACATGAAATGTTCAAAAATAGGGCTAGATTGCACCAGAGAGCATCTAGAAACCCTAGAGCTTCCAGGGCCCTTAAGCGGGCCCTGGACCCCGGCCGCAAGGACTTCACGCTTTGCGCTCGTGTTGTGCGCTTTGCGCACATGTTTACATGTTTAAATTTTCAATGGTGGAAAACCCTGCTTCTCACAACACTTTGATCTTCTGCTGCTCACTGAAGTTTTTCCCAAGAACCACCGTAGTTCCCTCACACATAGAGATTTCACTATAGAGGAATATGATTTGCACTGCAATCTGGAGGAGGGAAATAGACGAGTTGCAATTTATGTTGCAAGTGACCTTTATCATCTAGTCAGTGAGTGTGATATGCAGCGCAGCTTTCATGAAGCAGTCTGCATCTTGATCACTCTGAAACTACTGACTGGCTGTATGTACAGAAGCCTCTCTCTAGACAACCATGAGGAACTGAAAAGAGCACCTGTACAAGTCACAGCTACAAACCCCTGCGATATCCTGATTGTTGGAGACTTTAACTACCCAAACATTGATTGGAAGGGGCACAGAGAACTAAACATCCAGTGGACATCGGAGCAAGGAGATTAATCAAACAGCTACAAACTCTCACAAAGCAGTTATGTAAAGATTATGAGAAAGACTTGGCCCTGAATGTGAAAACCAACCCCAAGGCATTTTGGCGGTATGCAAATAGCAAACTCAAAACCTCTTGCAAACTAGGGGAGATCAGAACACCAGATGGAGACTCCATGTCATCTGATAAAGGAAGAGCAGATGCCTTGAATGCCTTCTTTGCCACTATATTCACTGATGAGGACACAAGTCTCATTCCAAAGCTCCCGCCAAGATACAAAGAAGGGTCACTAACGTCTATCTCAATCCCTGAAGAAGAAGTATATAAGAAACTCAGCTGCTTGTCAAAGTACAAGAGCGGTGGACCTGATGGCTTACACCCCTATGTCCTGAAATAAACAGCTGCTGCAGTCTCGGAACCCCTTTCCATCATCTACAATGCCTCACTGAAGGAAGGCAAACTACCAAGTGCATGGAAAGACAGTCATGTTGTACCTGTCCATAAGAAAGGCAGTAAAATGGATGTAAGGAACTACTACCCGATCAGCCTTGCTTCAGTACCATGCAAAATTCTGGAGTCAATCATTAGAGATGAGATTGTAGCCTACCTGATGGAAAATGATTTAACGTGTGATGAACTGCATGGATTTGTCCCAGGGCAGCTTGTGTGTTACACAGCTACTCACTGTTATGGAGGCCTGGTCTATGATCCTTGACGTGATATACTTGGACTTCAAGAAAGCGTTTGACAGCGTTCTCCACCAACACCTTCTTTTAAAGTTGGAAGCATATAGGAATTTCAGGCCCTATCAATACGTGGATAACAGACTTCCTCCGAGGAAGACGTCAGAGGGTTTGAGTCAACTCTGATTTGTCTGACTGGACAAGGGTAAGATTGGAGTACTGCAGGGAAGTGTGCTCGGCCCGACAATGTTTGTACTGTGCATCAATGATCTACCTGATGGCCTTAGAGGGACTGTCAAGATTTACGCCGTTGACACTAAACTGTATAGCAGAGCCTCCACAAAAGAAGAATTGTGCTTTTTAAAAAAATCCAAACTGACCTCGATGCACTAATGGAGTGGAGTAATACATGGCAATTGTACATGTACTTCACCACACACAAGTGTAAAGTACTACACCTAGGCCCAGGTAACATCAAACACTCTTACACCCTTGGAGACATCTTAGAATATACATCAGAAGAGAAAGATCTTGGCATCTCAGTCAATGATGACCTCAAGTTCCATAATCAGCTTGCATATATGCTGTCAAGAAAGCCATTGGAGTACTCTCCTGCATCCGCCGCAGCTTTGAGTGCAGAGACAAATCCATAGGAGGCGAGTTGGCTCAGTGGGTAAAGCGTCTGCCTGTCGAACCAAAGATTGTGGGTTCAAATCCACCCTGGGCGGAAGACTGAAGCCTGCGTTGTGTGTTAACGTGCCCCTCCCTTGTTTCATAGACGCAGGCTATGTTACAGTGGAAAACACTCCGTCCCTCAGATAGGACATTAACTGGAGGCCCCGTGTAGAGGACAGTCACCACCTTTGCACGTTAAGAACCCACTGCACTATTCGAATAAGAGTAGAGGGAAACCCCGGTGTAGGTGGTACACCTGCACATCCAAATCAGTTATATCGGGAGGAGAGACCTAAGGGTTACAGTGATTCAGTTCGCTGTTCCCCTCCCAGGCGCAGGTGATGCCAAATACTTAATAATGATAATAATAATAATAACAATCCCAAAGCTGTACAAAGGCCTTGTCATTTTGCAGTAATTCCTTCATGAAAATATGTTTCCAGATACGAGTCCGAGTACCAAACACAGTCACTGAGTCAGTGAATGTAACTTACGGCGATTGCGAATGCGTGCTGTGAATTAATAGTGATTGAATTGCCTAAAATGTCACTTTAATATGATATTTGCTCAAGAAAATTCAAGATTATCTTCAACATAAGTATTTCATACAATTCTATCAAATGAATGGTCAAAAAATGTATTCTTAGATAGTATTTAGTAATCAAAACGAAACCTTACGAATTGGTATTTCATGATCGATTCAACCTCTCCGGGCTAATTCGGCCTCGCATTTCCTGTAGGGCCAACTTCGCCCTAGTGCCGAGTTAGCCTGGATTTGACTCTGGATCAACCTTGTACTCCATAGATCTACATGTAATAGTACAGTCAGATTTAAATACACACTAGAAGATTGCTATTCCAACGGTTTTTTCCCTCTTTTTGCAGGATACATGATGTAGAATGTTTATGGATCTACCACATTCCTCCCTCCCTGAACATTTTTAAAAGCTAGAATTTTAACTTAAAAGCAACAAGTTTTGCATTTTCTTCCAGTTCTCAGAGGAGTAGATCTATTTGAATGCAGGAACATGGCTATGGTGGCGTTGTTGTAGTTATTTGGTGCATTAGCCAAGAATTACAGTCGTTTAGATAAATGCTAATGATGATGGTGCTCTATAGAAATATACGATCCTGTTGGAGAATTAAAGGAGAATGAAACCCCCAAAATAAATGCATTTTCATAGAAGCACAAAAATCAAAGAAACATATCAGTGAAAGGCTGAGGAAAAACAGACAACGAGTAAAAAAGTTATGAATATTTTAAATCCTAAAATTGCAAAATGAATGGAGATCTGAAATTGGTAATGTCCTCATGCTAATGAGATGATGTGATGTAAATGTGCTATACTTTCCAATTGCTTTATGCAAATTATGTTGTAAAAATCCACTTTCCTTGAATATTTGCTTTCTGTATTATGGTTTTAATAAATTTATTCCTCACAATATATTTTTCAAGCACAATGTTGATAATTCAAAGTTTCTTTGTTTAAAACCTGAAATCTGATAATTTTCTTATTTATTACCTATAAAGAGAGAGCACAAAAACGTCATAGCATCTCATTAGCATAATGAGTATGTTGCCAATTTCATTTAGCGATTTTAGGTTTTTAAAATCTTCATAACCTTTTATTCTTTATCCGTTGTTCCTCAAACTTTCAGTGATATGCTTCTAAGATTTTTCTGCTTATGTTAAAGTGCATACAAGTTTGGGGTTTCATTCTCCTTTAAACAATGCAAAATCTTTTCCCCCAAACATCTGGAGAACAAAACTAGATGCCAAATCAAGCTGCCAGGATCAGGCAAAGACCTTTAATAATGGCAAGACAAATTACTCTCTTGTACTTCCGCAGTACATTCGGTAGGCGTAAATCGCTGTGTTGAATCAAGTAGGTAGAATCACCAAATTCATACCACAGGTACATCTTTTAAATGTGCAGGTCAATTTCGAAAATGAGTCGAATCTGACCAAGGTCAAAGGTCTATGAACATTCGGCAAAAAGCACTGTAATCACAATGGCCGGAATTCAGAAAGGTGGTTTCAATTCAGACCATGGTTTATGCAGATTTCGTGGTATAAATACGCTTGATTTAGCGCATACGCTTGATTTAGCGCGTACACTTAAAAGATCCAATAATGAACGCGCGCCGGTCATTATGGTTTATTTAAATTGATTTAAATAAACCATGGTCTGAATTTACATAAACCATGGTCTGAACCATGGCAACAAGCGTGAATTTAGCGCTTTTGCCAACCACGCGCTACCGGCGCGCGTTCATTATTGGATCTTTTTAAGTGTACGCGCTAAATCAAGCGTATTTCTACCACGAAATCTGCATAAACCATGGTCTGAATTGAAACCACCTTTGTGAATTCCGGCCAATGACTTTCTGTGGATTTGAGGTAGAATCACCAAATTCATACCATAGGTACATCTCTTAAAGATGCAGGTCAAGATCGAAAATGAGTTGAATCTGACCAAGGTCAAAGGTCAAAAGGTCAATGAATTTTCTGCAAAAAGTGCTGTAATCACAATAGCTTTCTATGGATTTGAGGTAGAGTCACCAAATTCATACCATAGTTTCATCTCTTAAAGACGCAGGTCACGTTCGAAAATGAGTTGAATCTGACCAAGGTCAAAGGTCAGTGCAAAATGCACTGTAATCCCAATAACTTTCCATGGATTTTAAGGTAGAATCGCCAAATTCATACCACAGGTACATCTTTTTAAAGACGCAGGTCACTTTCGAAAATGAGTTGAATCTGACCAAGGTCAAAAGGTGCTTGAACTTTCTGCAAAAAGCACTGTAATCACAATAGCTTTCTATGGATTTGAGGTAGAGTCACCAAATTCATACCATAGTTACATCTCTTAAAGATGCAGGTAACGTTCGAAAATGAGTTGAATCTGACCAAGGTCAAAGGTCAGTGCAAAATGCACTGTAATCCCAATAACTTTCCATGGATTTTAAGGTAGAATCACCAAATTCATACCACAGGTAGTTTTAACCATCATGGGTGAATAAATATATGGTATGTCAAGAATTCAGGTAATGTGTTGACTCTATTTAAAAAAAAAAATCTATCAGGTCACAATTGAGATGGCTGATCTAGCTTCTCCAAAGGAAGAGGGCTCAAAGGAGAATGAACCCTCGGTAAGAAGGAAACAAACAGAGAAACCCTCATCAGTAATACCTAAAGACACTGAGAAACCCAAGTCAACCCAGGTAAGTCTGCTCTTCAACCACAAGAGAGGTACATGTATATCTGAGGTGAATTTGGGTGAAGTTGCCTACATGTAGTTTAGTGTAATAAATGGCATGTTTAGAAACCTTACTGTATTTAGATAAGAGATTAAGAAGGACATTCATGTAGAAAAAGGAGAAAATCAAGATTTGTTTACATATATTGTGACTTGTTTCAAAATGGTAAATTCCTTCATTTGTTCATTCATTGTAAAGGGATAGAGAGAGAAAGAGAGAGGGAGGGAGAGAGCGATGAAGATTAGAATAGGAAGTTATAGCTGTGAATGCTTTGTATGCTTTAAATGCCATATAACTGCACTTATCCTAAAGCCAGTTTTCTCCTCTACATGTTTCTTTGCTTAGATGGATATCATGAATTGTCTGCTCTGAGAAGAGCCCCTTTCTTTTTAAAAATTTGGTTATTAGAAAAAAAATTCTCATCTATTCCATTTGCTAGGATAGATCTCTTTCTGAAAGTGATGTTGGGGTAGTATAATGCAAAGTAGCTATTAGTCTTACTGTTTGAATTAATATGTCGTGTGGTTTTGCTCACTGGTTAATGGTCTTGGTTACAAGGTGACACAAGTTTGGTAATCTTTCAAACCTGACATTTGCTCAGTCTTTTTTTTGGTCAAGGTAAGGGCCTGTGCCATGATTGAGTTTTGGGTTGGGGATAGGGATAGGACTAAAAGTGTTAGGGATAGGTATAGTGTTAGTGCCAGGATTAAAGTTAGATGTTCCAATACTCCAAGATAGTGTTAGAAAATGACCAAGGAGCAATTGTCAGCAGAGCACGTTTTGTTCAATCCCAGGTTCGAGTCAAAGTCAATGCGCTAGTGCCCATAGATAAGGCATTGACCCGAGAAGGGGGGTGGGGGGGGGGGGCATGTACATCATCCGCGTAAATCACTTTCTGAAAAGCACCCTAAACGGGGATTGCAGTAGTAGTTTTGATACCCTAAACAGGGAAACCTGTCTTACATCGTTGATTTTTATACCCTTAATGGCTATTTATATCTTGTGTGGTATTTTACATCCTATTTGAGGATTATATCATCATCACAGACCTTTTTTTAGCCAAAAAGGAACCGTGGAAAAAATTTAACCTAATTTGGAACACATTACCAAACTATATCCCCCTCCCCCCATCCTTTCCGCAGATCTTCTTATCACCTCTGAATTTGATACCCTTTTTCTTGATTTTTGCTGTTTTTGATACCCTAAACATGTAACCGGCTGAAAAAATACCCCTTTTATCCATTTTCGTGTACGCAGATGATGTACAGGCCTCAATGAGACATGCCCCCCAGGGGGCATTCTTAGTCTCTAGGATAGGGTGTACATCTGTAGGTCCCTTGTAGCTAGTTTACAAACATACCTGCTTCCTATTAAGGAATTCAGATGAAATAATGAAGGTAATTAGTAGGCCAAACTGCAATTATCAGACATGCTAGAATGGTCTCTTTCTGGCAGCTTATAATGACACAAATTATGTTATTATTGTACTTAAGCGGAGTGGTAGTGGAGGCGGAAAGAAATCCAAGAAAGCTGCCAGGAATGAGCAGAAAGCAGCACTACAGGCAGCTAAGAAGAAAGGAAGAGAAAGAGAAAGAAAAGGTGGAGATCTTGATGTTCAAATGGCTGGTTTGGTAAGTACATGTACATGTTAGTTTGGTCTCATAGACCTTTACAGATCATTACTTTATTATATTTTCTCTTTTTCTTCTCCATTTTTCCTCATCTCTTTCACTTCTGTATTTGAGTATTTATGTTTACATAAAGTATGAAGTTAAATTGTTTCATAGATATAATGTATACATTGTTTTTGCTATACTAGTGGATGATATTTTTTCTGAATTATGGATGAGTAAAATGAATCTGAATCTGAATCTGAAACTGATCAGTGAAAATTTGAGGAAAATCTAATAAAAGGATAAGAGAAATACATGTGTACCTCTGCCAAACAAAGTTTGAAGGGGGTGTATAGGAATCAGCGTACGGTCGGTGCGTTACAAATCTTGCGCATCAAACTACTTTCTAATTTTTTGAGCAGTGCTCATAAAATTTGGCACACACATTTGTCTTGGGATGGAGATATGCAAGACATATTTTTTGAATGTGTCGGAACTGCGTTGCCATGGTAACGGCATAGTATGGCAATAAATCAGGTTGAAATCTTGCGGATTGAACTACTTCCTCTTTTTTTTGAGCAATGCTCGTGAAATTTGCCACACACATTGGTCTTGGGATGAAGATGTGCAAGATGATTTTTTGAATGTGTCGGAAATTGTTGCCATGGTAACGCCATATTATGGCAATAAATCAGGTTGAAATCTTGCGCATCGATCTACTTCCTCATTTTTCGAGCAATGCTCGTGAAATTTGGCACACATTGGTCTTGTGGTAAAGATGTGCAAGACATATTGTTTCAATATGTGGCAAACTGCGTTGCCATGGTAGTAACAACATGGCAATAAAACAGGAAAATATTGCAGATCAAACCACTTCTTCATTTTTGGAGCAATGCTCAGGAAATTTGGCACACACATTGGGGTGGGGGTATTAATCACCTTCAGTGATCTATGACATAGGTGCCAACTATTTGTGAATTCCTAATTTTGCTTTAACGGATTCCTAATTTTTGATTACCCTTGCAAGCTGCCCTCCATTTGTTTATACCTGGAATTATCAAAAATATCACTCATCTCAGGTTTTTTTTTTCTTCAATTCAACTTGTATCCAATACAATAATTTATGTGGAAAGAAGTGAATATCTATGAAATTTTCAGTATAAAAGAAATTGGATTACTGCTTGCAAGAGTTGCAAAGTTGTATTCAATCTATCACAGAATTTTGACTTCAGAATTTTCTTATCCTTTGTCAGATTTTGTTCAAACTTTCACTGATCTGTTTATCTTGTTATAAATTTGCTAGTCATATATGCTTAGCACAAATTTCCCTACATAGACGTTCAACAAAACAAACAAACAAACAAAATAAATAAAGAAGAGTACTAGATGTTTGTCCTAGTCTAATTTATCAAATGATATACCAGCTTCAGTTAAGAGCTGGCATAATATTTGTAAACATTAACCACTCAATACATTCTGCCATCTCCTATATTCCCACCTGCAAATTAACTCCTCTTGCTTTCAAGTTCCAATCACCTTTTGACAGCTGAATATACTTGCCATATCAAAAGTAGTAGTGACTTATATAAATGTCAATTTGTCACTTCATCATTTTTAAAGCCTATTCAAAATGTCCTTAAAAAATATGAAGTAACCTCTTTTTGTTTGTTCTTGATTGAAAGCAAATTAAATGTGTTGATTATTTTGTTGAAAATCTGAAGTTCATTTTGTATCTTTAAATAAGAATAAATCCAAATGTGTGATTAAATAAAATCTCACTTTGAATGTAACTGAAAAGCAGATTCCAGTTCTAAATGAGTTCCCAGGGTCTCATGTGCACGTTGTAATGATTAAATAAACAATTGGTATCTCTATAACAATAAGATAAGACTGCAGAACTGTTTTCCTACAAATTATGTAGATCTTCATTGATTGTCGAGAACATACATGTATACTTAACTTAAAAGAAATGTGATTAACTGAACTTTGCAGGCTACATAAATTCTAAAAAATCATAGTGCAGAGACCTACAATTGTACTGTGTGTTGAAAAGAAAAGACAAATTCACAACAGCTCAACAAGGGACCTACATTCTAAAATATAGTGCAGTGACCTGTATTGGGTGTTAAAAAACAGGAATAGATGCTCTTGATATTCAAGTGATCATTCCAACCCCTTTCAATACAGTGTTTAAGGTGAATATTATGAAAAGTTTAGGATGTGATTTTTTTTTTTCATGGGTTGCATTTTTCCCAGGGAGGATGATGTACATGTAGTCTGGGGGTTAAAGGTCATGGGGATAGTTACCCTAGAATTTAAAACAACTTTACTTATAACTGATGAATTGATACAAACCTGCTAAAAAAAGAAAAAAAGAAAGAAAGAAAGAAACCCCCCTCATGAGTACAGTAAACACAACTGCTTTAATAGAGTTTAATATCAAAGGTGAAAAATGCATTTATTAGTTGATTTTTTTTTCTGGGACACCTTCATGAATTAATACCTTTTTTATCTTTTGTAAACAGACAAATCATGTGATTTCATACCCTTGAACTACAATGTAGCTGAATTAGTAGATAAGCTGTCCATATGGCATTTCAATTGCATGTTGCCACACTCTAGGCTTACTCTATTTTCCTTCCTACATTTGGCACAATGGATCCAACTGGGAAAGTCAGGATTCTCTTTGAGCTATTTGTTTCAAAGGCAGAAGTAAGATTTCTTTGATAGTAAATACTTAGTGCATAGTAATGTGGAATGTACACTCCAGCATTCTGTATATATTCGTGTGGATTTATTCCAATAATTTTTGTTTGTATGGTTTATATTTTGACACAGAGTTACATGATACTGTGACCTGTTGCTTATTAATCTTTTTATATGAAATCAACAGAGACTTGAATATGTTGGAGACAGAAGAGTATTAATGAACAATAGGACAGCAGAACCAAAAGCAGTGGCTTGTAATTTTCTAAAAAACTGTCAAACGAACAGGTATTGAACATGTGAATATCATAGTGGTGTTTTTGCCTTTTCAGGTGCTAGATGACTCTCCTTCATCAAGGCCTACTAGGTAAGTGTAGAAATTTGAGAAATCCATATATTATAGTAGATTAATGATTTGCTGTTACATGTATGTCCAAGAAGAAAGGCAATATTATTAATTCAAAAGCAGAGTAGACTGATTTACTGAAAACTGGAAAGCTTGAAATTTAATCTTTCTGTTTGACTTTTTTGCTGACTGACTCTATACTAATGAAGTATTAGATGTCAGGTTTCCATACTAACTGAATTCATTAGGAGTCCAGGGGGGTGTTTCATAAAGCTGTTCGTAAAGTTATGCATGACTTTACAAATGACTTGAATATGAAGTGCTATATAGGATGCCCAAAGTTTTTACTGATGTTTTAACAAAGTGTGACTGTATTTCCAATAACCTCAATTAAATTATGGCAAAAATTATACTTTGCATTAAAAATGTTTGTTATAATAAGAATGTTAATCTACATCTGCAAAGTTCAACTTTAGTTGATGCAGTTAAAAATGATTGAGCATCCCATTTGGCTTGTCATATATAAGTCATTCGTAAAGTCATGCGTAACTTTACGAACAGCTTTATGAAACACCCCCCAGATTTAATGTTTTATGGTCTGTATGCAGGAGCCAGCCCTTTGTACAAATTTTGAAATTTTGGAGCTCCAGACTATGTGTTCTGCTGTTAGTGTCAAGTCCTGTATATGTACGACTGGATCATTCAGCAGCTTAAAATGAAATGATTATCTGAATAATATACACTCTCTAAAGGTTGTTCTGAATGATGTTTTTGCTTTTCCATATGACATTGCTAATTCCCTTAATTACACTGAAAGATTGTGTCTTTGTTTTTTGTTTGCAGTACTGGTCTGGTGTTTGATGAAAGGTTCAAGAATCATTTCTGCCCTTTCGGAAGGTTATTTTCTTTCTGTTGTATTATTGAAAATGGTGTGCATGATTTAGCTATATCATATTTTGATTCGAAATAATTACCCTTTATCGCTACAGTAATAGGGATTGTTTAAATTAATAAATCTGTATACAATAAGTCCCTCTTTTGCAAGGGGCAATTCATTAAATCCTTTTTAGAGTAATAACAAGGGGGTAGTTACTTTTGCATTTACGTTAAAGGAAGAGTACCATACATTTTTGGATGTTTTATATATATATTTATTAGACAAGTTTCATAAATTCCTTGGAAATCCAGAATTTATTCATGTGACAAGCAGGTCTAAAAGACGGGAATGTTTTATTTTTGTTTGTTTTTGTTTTCATAGGATAAGACGTATTATTAAACAGCTGCAATTAATACATTCCTTCTCAGTATGCCACTGAAGCATCTTGTTCTTTGTTTTCTACTATCTTTTTCTGTCTATCTATATAGTGAGCATGGGAAGAGTGAATGTCCAGAGAGATATACAGTGTGTATGGAGAATCTACAGGATGGAGGATTGGTACATAGATGTACAAGAGTACCAGTAAGTTAATCGTTAAGTTTCTATTTTAATATAGAAATCTTTACATATTTTCCACAGTAGGGGTGGAGAAAAATCATATTTATTTGATTTGAATCAATCTTTTTAATTTTTAAAGTTATTGTCCTAAATGTGGCTCCTATAGAAAAGAAACATATTATTTTGGTAGATCTAATATTGGACATTATTTTTAATACAAAAACTCTAATACTTGGATAAATTTTTTGCCAAAAAATAATCAAACAATGATTTTTGAGTGATTTTTTGTTGTTGCATCAATTAAAATCAACAACAAAAATCTTTTATGTATGTATTTGTTTTTGATTTGAATTGGTGATTTTAAAGAAATATCAAGCCAATGAAAATCAAGGTGATTTAAATCATGCCAACCCTGAATATGTATATTTTTTTAATAGAATATATATTTTTTGGCTTCATGAATTTTGATAAATAGAAGTCTGCTCTTCATGAGTAGCTGTCAACTCTATTTCTCATCCATTTTATGTCATTTTATGACCAGCCTGATTGTTATGTTCAGCAAGTTTACATTCTAATTTGACTTCAGTAAGTTCAGTAGTAGTTTACTCTGTCTGATTTTACGTATGTATTACAAATTTATGTGTTCCTCTTCTACAATAGTGACTACTGATGAACCTAAAGCTTGGCATACATTTGCCTGATATAGCAACAACTAATGCAACCTACATTCTGATTTTGCCCCCCAAAATATAATCAGGGGAATGGTGTACTTTGTAAGTAGGTCATGAAGTATAAGCATTCATGAATTTGAGTACATTTGTAAAATGGTCTTTTTGATCTGGACCACCTTTATACAGTGTATAGAATATGAAA
This sequence comes from Heliocidaris tuberculata, assembly GCA_025618425.1. Lineage (NCBI taxonomy): Eukaryota > Metazoa > Echinodermata > Echinoidea > Camarodonta > Echinometridae > Heliocidaris > Heliocidaris tuberculata. Next base: position 74,588,179 of record CM046832.1, on the reverse strand, counting down.
ATCTTCCTCTTCAGTAGAACAGATTTGTCCTTTTCTTAAACACATTTAAACCCATGTGAACAGGAAATGATTTGATAGATGTTTCAAATCAGATGGGAAGAAGGGCTCAAAAGGTGAATTGTATGAAAATACACTTGGGACACAGTTAAAGAAAATCTTATTGAGAAATCATTCTATGCGTGATTCAGACAAACCTGCAGTGATATGACACTGTGATTTTTTTTTTTTAGTTGGGTTAATGATGTTTTTGATAAAAGAAGAATTGTGTAAGAATAATGAAACCCATGTTTTCTATGTTCATTTGAAGGATAAGCGAAGAAAGCAAGAATATGAGCTTCTAACTCGTCATTCTATCTTTTTAAAAATCACAATTTCTCTGGCAGGAAAAAAAAGATTTGTGAAGGTTTCATGATGGTTTGACTAGTCTTTTAGAGGTAACCACAAAGATATATTTTGTGTCTAATTTTTATTATAGGCTCGCCCAGCAACTGATGAGGAAATACTGAATCTGCACAGGTAAGGGGAATGAGTTATATTTATGAGGGCTTTCCTTTCACATTGTACTTTAGGTAGTTATTGGTGCCCAATATTCAAAATAGCCTCTAGATATTAGTTCTGTAAAGAGGTACATGTAGTGCAGGTTTAAATTTGAAAGTGACTAGTTGACACACACACACATATAAAATTTGACATGCATGGAAGTTAACTTATGAGTCAACTTCTGTATGGGCCTTTTTTCCCCCTCAAAGCTCTTGAATGTTAATTATGTGAATGTTTTGTTGGTTTTTTTAAATGATATTTTGTGTCTTTAGATAATATACAATTTGTCCCCTTTCCTGTTCAGTAAGATGTTTCTTTTGAGGTAATGTTTCAAGAGCTAACAAGAAGAATATAGTAAATCCTAATAGTGACTGTGTTTGTTTTTACTATAGCCAGCAGTACTTAGATACTCTGAAGGGATCCAGTTCTTTACCACAAGATGAGCTCAGGGAGCTTGCTCAGAGTTACGACTCAATCTTCTTATGTAACGTAAGTTTTAATGGGTCTTTAATACTACTCTGCAATATGTGTACTCTGTCTTGCTGCGTAAAGTTACAACTCTTGTCTTCTTTTGTAATGTAAGTTTCATTTGATGAAAGTTTATAACTCTTCATGTATAATGTAGATTCCTGATATATTTGTGGTCAGCAGTAAATTTTGTTAATGCACATCTACAATCTTGGGTAAAGTTGAGGAGGGAGGCAATGAAGGAGGATTTTAGTTTATCTAAAAATAAATTGCTCAGCTTATGAGAGTAGAAGCCTTTTCTGTGAAAAGCATGTAGATTATATTAGGCCAAGAGGTTAGATGAAAGATAATTTCATTGGCTTACGTTTTAATGTTACATCTATCAACATAATTTAGATATTATCATGAAATTATTTCTTTTTCCTTTTTCTGCGTAGGAGAGTTTTGATGTGGCACGGCTGGCATTGGGTGGACTCCTGGAACTCACTGAGAAAGTGGTGAAAGGAGAGGTCAGTATAGGTCAGAAGTCAAACTAGTTGCCACGGTTTACTATCCATTGATTTAAAAGGTACAAAGAAGAATTATTTGCCCTCTGTACATTTTTAATGTATTTTGTCTGGTGATAACTCCATATAAAAGCATTGCCCTGCATATTGGCAGAAATTGAATATTGTAACTATAAATAACTGCAATTTGAATAGGAATTGAAAAGTATAAAAAGTTTGTATACTGAACATTTGTCTTCATGAGTATTGAAAACTCATTCATTTATTTCTTTTAACAGCTCAGGAATGGATTCGCATGTGCCAGGTAATTTTAACTTCTGAATTTGTTATATTAGGATGACCCAACAACCATCCAAATAAGTTGATAATATTGATATAACCCTACGACCATCCCAAAATTAAAGTTGGTGATATTTAGATGACCTCCCAGCCATCCTAATGATAGGATGATATTAAGAACACCCTGCATCCCTCCAGATATGTTCATGATATTTAGATGACCTAATCACCTTCTACATAAGTCCTCTTTTCTATTGTTTTTGTAGTCCTTGTCAATCCTTACACAATGGAATTCATGTGTTGAACAGCTTAATACAGGAGTGGTCAAATATTCTAAAGATGAACAGGATCACTCTCCATTCTCATATTACTCTTAACATGTCTTTGCTGTGATAATATTGTGCATTTCTAAAGTGCCTTTTCTTAATGCAAATACAAAGTACTAACAAATAAGAGAATAAAGTATGTAAAGTAAACCTATTATATCAGTGCAAGAGATTTAGATTGACAAAATAGAAAAAAATATAATGAAAAATTAATAACAAATGTAGTAATGACTTAAGAAACAAAAGTTAATGAGTGGACAGTAGCAGACTAGGGCCCTGTTGCATAAAACTTACCATTAACGGTAACTTTGCCGTCAATGGTAACTCTTATGGAAACCTTGATTTTGATTGGCTGTTGAGTGATGTTACCATGGTAGTTACCATTGATAGCAGAGTTACCGTCAATGGTAAGTTTTATGCAACGGGGCCTAGATGTGTTTTGAGTTTTAAAAAAAAATGTCTGGCGATTCTGCTTCGTTTACAAATTTGGGTAGATTGTTCCATATGTTTGGAGCTATGGCTGTGAATGTCTGCTTGCAAGTATTAATCTTCTATGTTTTAATTCATCAGTTACAAGTCTTTTTATCTCTTTTTTTTTTTTCTTGCAGACCTGCTGGGCATCACAGCCAGCGGGATATTGCCAATGGATATAGTCTTCTCAACAACGTTGCTTTGATTGCTAAAATAGCGGAGACAAAATGGAACGTCGAAAGGTATTCGAAGAGAAATATTCTTACACTAGATGACCATTCATTGTTTCATGCGGCCCCCAACTTTCACATGGTAACCCCTGAAATTAAAACGTAAACAGAGACCTAGTTCGTATGGGCCCTCAAGTTTTAAGCCAGATCTCCCCTGACAAAGCAAGGAAACAGCCTCTGCTGATAGCTATTAGAACAGTTATGATTACTCAAGATCCATCGATCTTACTGTCAACATTGATTTTTGCTAACAGTGAGATTGCATTCAAATGGAAGTTTCGAGATGTTATCATGAATTCCTGATCATCTAGGAATTAGAATCTTTGAGATGCATTTTGGGGTAGTTTAAAATCACCAAATTAAAAATGACATGTGAAATCTTCCAGAAAATCACATGAGGCACAAACACATTAATAATGATAATATTTTGTTCTTGTATAGGGCATTTCACATTATGATGTAACATCTTTATGCACCTCCACTTTGAATATCATTACTTCTAATATTCATCTATAATGATCATGTCTATACTTGATCAGGTACATTGGAAACTAGTGTAATATGAATTCATACTTAATTCAAGAGTTCTATTGCCAATGGACCAAATATATGCCAATTTCCATAATGTTTATTTGTAGATTGTGAGTGAATAGTTCTGCCACCAGGAATTTAGTTTAAGTGTCGTGTTGGGATCGGTTGAATTACAGTTTGCTTTCTTGAGTATAGAGAGAGAGTACATAATATGATGAACTGGTGAAACAGTCAGTTGAAGTTAGAAGCTATAAAGCATAGCATTTATTCAGATGAAGTATAACATGAAGATACAGATGAATATAACAATGAAGCCAAGAGCAAGTCTGATGGTGACTTTACTCTCATGATGTCTGGAATCTATTCTGAAGTAAATCTGACTAGAGTCCTGGAATGAACCCTTTTTATAGTGAGTAAACCCTCTATTTGGAGTTGGTCAACCTTAAGTCCTTGACCGAATGACCTTAGTACGCCATACATAACTTTTACTCAGTGGGTCTATTATCTGGAAGGAGTGATGTGAATAAGAAGACCATAAAGTGACTATTACGCCATAGCTTTAGTTGGAAGTTGTATGAGTAATACTTTCTGAAAAAAAGTGTGAAGTTTGTAAACATATGAACTTCCTGTTTTACTTCCTTTCTAGGTATTGATAAAGTATTGATAACTTATTGATAGATGTAAAATTGGTCTTATTATCACATAACATAAGAACAAGCTTTCACAGCAGAACACTTAGGGCTTCCTATCATATAAGTTTCTTTCATGTAATATGGATGTATTTGTGCAATTTCTTTCTCATTCTCTTATAAACCAGAATCCTAATTGTTGATTGGGATGTCCATCATGGTCAAGGAATACAGTATCTTACACAAGATGATCCAAGGTATGTTTGGTCTTGTGGATGGATTGTAAATGATTGGTCATGTTAGAATTGTAACATCATTTTCATCTATGACTGACAAAAGTTCTCTTTTAAATTAGAGCTTTCTTTCTATAGGTGATCATGTAGCAACTTGTTTTGTATTTTTTATGGTAATACACACTATTGAAAATACAACTTAGAGGGGTTCTTTTTAAGTTAAGTAAGAAGAATGTACACAATGTTCCTAAAAATAACAGTATTGTCTTGTACCACTGCAATCTAAAATCATCCATTCAAATGTGAAGTAATAGATTACTATGATGACATAATGCCTATTGTTACTGCCTATTTTGTATTTTTCAATGGAATGCTTCAGAACCACTGAGCAGTTATGAACATTTCTAATAAGAAAAGTTGTAAAAAAAAAACTTTAACTTTTGATTTTTGTTTTGTCTTTTTATCAGAATCATGTACTTCTCCATACATCGATATGAGAATACTAGCTTCTGGCCTCATCTCGATGAATCTAACTATGACCATATCGGAGAAGGTGCTGGAAAGGGGTTCAACATCAATGTGCCTTGGAACAAGGTATGAAATCCCACATTGGATGGAGATAAGCATATACAGGGTGTATCAAGAAATTTCCTAATTTATAGAGATATACAGTGTTTATCAACAAAATTAAAGTTTCTATTTGTCTAGTCTAGAGCAGTCTATGTATACCAGAGGTTGCCAAATTATGATATATTATAATATCCTTTGATACTAATTATAAAATCTCAAATTACTAGTGATATGTTTATAGAGACATACAGTGTGTTTCAACTGAAGGTAACCCAAACCTTGGTAGCAAAGTATTAAAATGTCTATATAAAGCCCATTAGTTCATAGTGCCATAGTAAACGGGGAAGTGTATTGCTCACTTTCTTTCAGAAGCTTTTCTTGAATATACGGTATACTGCCATTGTGGCTGTATACAGTCTTTCAGAAAAATACTTGATTGAACCTTGGGGAAGAGATTTTGAATATAAATTGATCATATTTGTTTACATGTATTTTTTGTTTGACACAGACTGGAATGGGTGATGCAGAATACCTTACTGTCTTTCAACAACTTCTTCTACCTCTGGCCTATGAGGTGAGTAATATCATCCACCACATACATCATTATATCTTGGATGACTGGCTAGAATAAGAAATGATGTCACACACTTTTCTTGTTGTTGCACTCATTTTTCAAGCATTGTGCTAAAATTCAGAGTGAAAAATATTGTAAAATACTTGTATGATAGATGTTAGGTTATGATTTTCAACTGATACTCAAAGCCTTTATGTTGTACAACTGTAAGGTTTGTACATAGTGTAACTGCAGGGCATGACACAGCTCGATATTCTCTTTAAAAAAAGAATTGTTCTGATAATGGTTCTTTCCAAAAATTAGATTTAAATACAATATAATGTATTTTCCGATGTATGATGATACTTTTAAGGGGTCTGATTATACTGTATGACTCTATTCTTTATCTGATGGTGTTTAGTGCTACAAGAGTAGTTGATTACCTTCCTGTAGAGATGTTGGTCATTATTAGACATTCACCAAGTTTGATATGTTTCTATTTCAGTTCAACCCTCAACTGGTTCTTGTGTGTGCTGGGTTTGATGCAGCTGAAGGGGACCCTAAGGTAAGTACCTGTCAGGTCCCTAAAGCTCTGCCATTTTGTCTGTGACAATTGAAGGCAAAATAAGCCCTATGGAATGTCATTTTTGTGAGATGCTCACTTGAGTAAACATGTTGTGATTTCTCATATAAACATCATCATGTCATTCCAAAAAAGAATGAAAACATCTGTAAAAATCTGAATGTTAAAACTGTTATGTCCAAGAAACAGACATATTAATCATACATTATCATCATACATTAATCACAGTATCAGGCCATCACAGATACATTTACATACAAATAACATGAATAGATTCAATGGATTTCATTTAAACCTGATTCTCATCCATGCAAGATAGAATTATCATTATGAAGCTGTGAGAGAGAGGATGGAGGTGGACATTTTTAGACATGTAGAAAAAATGCAAGGCTTTGAGTCAAAACAAGACACAATCCCAAATGATCTCCTCTAACCCGGTGAAACCTTTCTCCATGCCATCATTTTATTTGTCAGGGTGAGATGTTAGTAAGTCCTGATGGTTTTGCCCACATGACACACCATCTGATGGGGTTAGCAGAGGGTAAGGTGGTGTTAGCATTAGAAGGTGGCTACTGCTTAGAAGCCCTTGGCAAGTCAGCGGCAATGTGTACTAGAACCCTTCTTGGAGATCCTTTCAATCCTCTATCTCATCTCAAAGAGGTCTCTGACAAGTAAGCTCTCACTTTATGTTTCTTCTTTTTTATCTTGTCTATCCCTATAATTCGAGGGATCGACAATAGCTATAGGACATTCACCGATGGCGCCTACTTTTGGTTTGGGCATGTATTTTGAATTTTCCTATTGATCAGCTGATATGCCTTAGTCAAGAGCAGGTCTGAAACACTACTGAAAAATGACTTTAACATTGGTTTAAATGATACCAAATTGTTTTTATGGGCATGCGGTTCCATTGAAAAGCAATGATGTGCTGGTCAGAGGAAAATAAGGTTAAGGCTGTATCACGTAGCTGCGGCTGTCAATGCAAGAATGACAAGCTCCTTTCTTCATGTACCATTGTATGTTATTCTCTCTGTTAAGAACTTACGAAGTAGTGGAATAGTCATCTTCTAAAGAATAAAAGAATACTCAGCTCTGCCGTTATACTCTGTTCATTAACTTCATTTAGTTGTAAAGGATGGGGTTTTGCATAATACCTGAACCACAAATATTGGAAATTAAAATAGAACTTCTTTCTAAGTTTTGGAATTTTCTGTTGCATTTTTGTCGTGAAATTTTATGATGTGATGAATTAGCAATATCATTTGCCAACATGTTAGAATTTCCATTTTCTCCATGTTTTTATTGATTCAGTGCATTGGAAAGCATAAGCAATGTGACTGAGACACTAAAGCCATACTGGAAGTGCTTTCAGTGTGATAGTAAGTAATAACAGTTTTTACATTATTTATTTTGTGTTTGTGGGTGGTTGAAGAGTTTTATGTATTTGAGTTAATTGGAAATCTTTGTAACTCAATGACATTAGACCTGTTATGACCGTTGGAAGTATCAGATCAAGCAGAAATATTTGAAATCCTCTTATTGAACAGTTAGCACAACATCTAAGGAGGAACCCATCCAGAGTGAAGATGTGAGCAGTACAACTCCAGATGAGCCATGCCCACCTCAGGAAGAGGCGGGGAAGACTGGTGTAGATGAAGTCACTGGTAGACTCCTCAAGGAACTCATGTTATCATCCCCACCTCATAGGTATTATACATGTCTCCATCATACTCTCTCACTTTCTCTGCTGTTTGTCTGCCACAGAATACTAGACTATGTTGTAAAAATGAAACATATACAGTACGCAGGTTTTTATCGTTGATATATATTTGGCATACATGTAGATTTGCATAACAATTTTCATGTTGTCAAACTTTCTCCACTGAATTAAGAAGCACCGTGAATTACTGATTAAAAAATTAATTTTCAAATTGATATGTGATCATAAATGTAAATTGCAAAATTCATTTCAGGTAGTAGTTGCCAAAGAAGTGGCCACAATATGGAATTCTTTGAGCTTGATTGTGGGAAGGACACTTTCAGGTCATCTGCTTATGAGGTATAGATTGTGGGATTTTGAAACTCAATATCCTTGATAAAGATTGATGATGTTTTCACCCTGATATTAAAGATATGTGATATAAATCATCCAACAGATTTCAGTTTGTAAATATGTTGTTGATGATAAATGATATTTCTATTTGTCTTCCTCTATTGTAGGACTGGATTTGTTTATGATGAGCGGATGAAACTACATAGAACCTTGTAAGTGGGACCGGCATAATAAAGTTCTTTTTTCACTTGCATGTCAAAATGTGGTGTACATGTATATGTGTATATAATGAAAAGTAGTTAAAGGTGATTACAGATTGATTAACAAAGGTTGATTACATATGAATATTATTCATAGAGATTCTTAATCATGATGAGTAAACTGACAATGTAGGATTAAGTAATTGTATGTTGTGTACACCTTATACAAGCATTTTGTAAGTGTAGACAGCAATGCACAAAATCAGATTGCTTTACATACATTACATTTACCTACTTGTATTTCTATGAGAGTTACCATAATTGCTTTTGTTTAAAGTCAAAGACTTATCAAAATATATATGCTGCAGTAAAGATGATATAAGATATTTGAAAAATACTTATTATTCTCATAGTTCTTTTGTATGACTATGTTGATAGCAATGCCTCTTCATTCAACTTCCCATAGCAATCACCCTGAACGTCCTGAGAGGATAGCTAGGATATATAGCAAACACCAAGAACATGGGCTGATAGATAGATGTATGAAGCTTGAGGTAATGATTTATTATAATATTAATCTGAGAGAATAGCTAAGATAATGATAATCATGGTAATATTCTGTTTTTGTGTAACACACATCGTACTATGATATGTGTGTGCGCTTCCAAAATTCTTCAGTCATTAATTGATGATATGGGTTGAAAGACAGGGTTACAAGCAGCGTTATCACTACGGTGGTCGGCGCAGGTTGGAACCTTCCACCACTCGAAATTTCCGACCGGCACTCAATGCAATATCACACCCGCCCGCCCGGCACTAATTTCCCCACTGACAAAGAAAAAAATACTACGATTTTGACCTATGAACATGCACTTGTGTTTTAAGCCAGTAATGACAGCACTGACAGCAGGTATATGTACAAAGTAAACCAAATACTAATACTTACAATGCTTAACGCTGCAGCTACAGTACAGTGTGTACTATGTAGATACATGATATTTTTACTGTTTAACTATAACTTACAAGCCCTGAAAACCGACTAGTTTTTGTCCCCCTGAACCCCCGTGGCAAGGTGTTGAGCGATAAAATTTCCACCACTAAAAAGTCCCTGGTGACAACCCTGATGTAGATACATGATATTTTTACTGTTTAACTATAACTTACAAGCCCTGAAAACCGACTAGTTTTTGTCCCCCCGAACCCCCGAACCCCCGTGGCAAGGTGTTGAGCGATAAAATTTCCACCACTAAAAAGTCCCTGGTGACAACCCTGGTTACAAGATTGAGGTACATATAATATCATTTGAATAGTAGTTATGCACTAGTAACCCAAAACTATATTGATTTGATCTCGATCTCAAAGACTTGCTAGAGCTCCAGCTGTTTTGGCTGCTGTTGAATTAAATTGGGAAAGAAATGTGCGGGAAGCTCTGGAGAATTGGTAGTAAGTGCTTACAATGATGCATACAATGTGGTAATTGACTACAGCCTCACATATTTCTTGCATTACATCAGTGAAGGCAGGTTTAGGACCTTCTTAGCTTTCTGCCTCTTAGCTTTTAAGGCAATTAAAGATCTTTGTTTAAGTATTACTTTGCTTCAAATGCCCTTCTAATGGATGCCCTCTTTTCCTTTTCTTGTGTTTGAATTGTGTTCATACAGACAAGGCAAGCTACAGCAGAAGAATTGGAAACTTGTCATTTGTAAGTATCTGTATGAACACATTTTTTCCTGTGTTATACATATTACCATACCTAACTGTAACCCTAAACCTAAGTTAATGTGCTTGACTTACCTGACCAAAATCAGAATAGTCGCATGCTACCCCATTGTTAAACAAACTAAACTGGATCCCATTCGCTAATAAAACTCAATACTGGATACTTGGGTGCTATGAATACAAGGTTAAACTGTGACCTTGATGGGTAAAGAAATATCTCTGAGATATATTCCATATTTTATTGTAAGCAAATTAGATGTATAAAGGGGATTTCTCTTTATACAACAGACCTGACATGGTAGCAGACATCAAGGAGACAAGTAATCACACAGCTAGAGAACTGATTGATATACAGGATAAGTTCAATACCACCAGGTATAGCAGAGACATCTATGTTCATCCAGTAAGTAAAGTTTCCTTCAGGGACATCTATATTAATCCTGTGAGTAAAGTTCTTTGTAAATATTAAAGCTCATCGACATCGTTCCTGCAGCTGATCAGAGCTTTGTTCCTTTGGTTTCAGCTTTCTAGTTTGTTCTTGCAAGTTGGATGCAAGGTGAAAAGCTTCAGCATGTCTTTATTCTTTGCTATAGATACATGTATACTCACAATGTTTTATCCACCCATGTATAGTTTGGTTAAGCCTAGAAAAAACTCTTTTTTTTTTAGTAGAAAGATACTAAAAATTCTTCAGCTTCAGTGAATTTTTGTTCTCCTTATGAAAGAGGAGTTTTGAGAGTTAAAAAATTATTTAGATCACTGGACACTTTCTAAGTTTTCTCATGTTTTCTTTTGTTTTTGTAACTCATTATCATACATTTATGTATTGGATTCAAATAATAGGTTTATTTAAAAATCATCTATGCCAAAAGATGAACAGGATCACACTATTTATTTTCTTTGTTTTCTTTCTGTTACTGTAAATGGTTTTAAAGATGAATAGAAGTCTTTGATAGCATCAGCAGCACATGACTGATTTGTTAATGTAACAATATAAAATGGTTAGATTCTCAAAAAATGTGTCATTTTTCTTTATTTCTGTTTCTTTGATTTTTCTGCTTTTAATCAAAGCAACTTGCCATCCGTATTTCATTGTCCTATTTGACCCCTTTTGTCACATTGTTTTATTCCATAGGACACCTACCTAAGTGCATCCTTGGCTGCTGGATGTACTCTCAACCTTGTAGATGCTGTGCTTTCAAATCAAGTCAGTGCCAGTACCTCGATACAGTGGAACCTTGTTATAACAAACTCCTTTGGACCAAGAAAAAGGCCTCTTTATATCGAAACCTTGTTTTGATACAAAGAGGTCAGAGCTAAAAAACAATAGAATATAAAGAAGTGGAAGCTGTAAAATTACCTTGTTATAACTAGAGTTTGTTATAACAGTGCTCTTTATAACAAGCTTCCACTGTATATATTGATTGTTCTTCTTAGTAGGGGAAAAATTTTCTTTTCTGTTTAATAAATTGTGTGGTTGATAACCCTTTTCTGTGCTGTGTACAGTTAACGTTGAACAAAAATTGTACACCCTATACATAGACATCTTGAACCTTCTTTGGATCATGGTTATCAGTCATTTCTTTTCTTCCTGAAGCAGAAACATGTGTGAATGCATTATGAAGCTTGTTCCTATGTAATTGCCAATTTAATGTGTTTAATGGCCAATAGAATAAGTTATTATTTGAGAAAATAACAGATTTTTTTGTTTTAATTTATGTAAACAGGTCTTGAATGCAGTTGGAATTGTAAGGTAAGTGAATTTCATGAGAGGAAATGATTATGTATTTGATGGTGATTAATTCATTCATGTATATCCATGCACAAATATGGAATTCATTGTACTGATTATTCCTGTAGGTCATTGTTAGATGTGCTTTTTTATGCTTTCTTTTCATCTCATCTCTATCTTACCAAGTCTGTAATGAAATTGTTGTGAAGATTTGTGAGGACTTGAATATAAAAGATAACAGTTTATGTATTGAGCATTGACAATTATTAAGGATGTTTTTATGTGTTTCAAATATTGAATAAATCATGATTCATACTTTTCACATGTGTGTAAATCCATAATCATTATGTATTTGTTTTTATCTTATAGACCTCCTGGCCATCATGCTGATAGTAAGATGGCATCTGGATTCTGCTTCTTCAACAATGTTGCAATCGCTTCAAAATATGCTCAGAACAAATATGGTGTCAAAAGGTATTTATAGGCTTTGTTTTCTATTATCTATTTTCCTTATTTCATTAACCCTTTCAAGACAATTGACCACATTTTGTGGTTTGGCTCAATAACTTTTGATTCAGAGCTCTAAAAAATATACCAGATGCATGAGTAGAAAGAGCAAACATTTCTGCACACACTGTGTCCTTTTTTCTTGCATGACCATATTGCGTTTGATGCCAGGAATTTTAAAAATGAGAATAAGCTTTAAAATCCTTAAATTGGCAACATATCGAGAGGTTCAAAATCATTGTTTTTTATCAAAATTGGCAACTTTTAAAACTTTTCAACAAAATTCCTAATCATGTATATCGTTTTCAAAGACATTACACCTTATTAGAATCATGTAGCACTAAAAGAAAAATATTGTTGTTGCCAATTTGAAGAACAAAATGTGATCAATTTAGCCCTTAAATAATTCCTGTCCTGAAAGGGTTAAAAAAAAAAAAAAGTGATTTTTCCCACATTTTTATGAATTCGTCACAATTTTCTTTTATTTCTTCACCGTAGCATGTATCACTTGAAAGCTTAATTTGTAGGAGTGACATGATACTCTGAGAAGATGAGCTGGAAGGCTAATTGAAATGATAAAATACTGTCATTATGGGGTGAAAAGAATTAGACATACATGTACACATATTTGAGGTTACTTTCTGACTGGCTATTTGGAATTGCAGAGTTCTGATAGTTGACTGGGATGTACACCATGGTAATGGGACTCAGAGAATCTTTGAGAGTGATCCCTCAGTCCTCTACATCTCACTCCATCGACATGATGATGGCATGTTCTTCCCTGCCGGACCAGAAGGGGCGGCAGATCAAATAGGAAAAGGTGACGGACAAGGCTACAATGTCAACATTGCCTGGAATACAGTAAGTTATTGGAACATGATTAAGAATTATTTATGAAGGAGAGATTGAAATACGTTACTCCGCATTTCACTAGACCCTTTTCTTTTTTAATGATTTTTACTGAATTTTAATTTAAATGATATCCATTCCAGCCAAGAACTGATTTACAGAAGATTTAACAGTTCAATATTCAGTCTCACTGACTTACAAAACACCTTGAACATCAGCCAAGGATGTTGTTTGTATACCTTCCAACGAATAAATAAATTTTCTAGGCAACTGTCCATTTGAAAGAATGATTGATTGTCATTGAGAAGTATATCTTCCTCTGTCTCAACTGTTGATTTTTGTCCCCGCCGAACGAAGTTCGCGAGGGGACTATGAAACGGGCTCCGTTCGTGTGTGCGTGTGTCCGTGCGTCTGTCCGTCCGTGCGTCCGTCCGTGCATCCGTCTGTCTGTGTGTTAATAAATGCTACTTCTCCGTCATTTCTTGGCCAATTTTGATTCTGATTGTTTTATCTGATAGGGCTGGGTGGGGGCTTCCAAACTACTACACAGAATTTTGAAATTCATTAATTATGCAAATTTATGCAAATTTATTCAAAATTGACGAAAAATGCTACTTCTCCTCTATTTCACATCGGATTTTGATTCCGATTGTTTTATCTGATAGGGCTGGGTGGGGGCTTCCAAACTTCTACACAGAATTTTGAAATTCATTGATTATGCAAATTTATGCAAATTTATTCAAAATTGACGAAAAATGCTACTTCTCCTCTATTTCACATCGGATTTTGATTCCGATTGTTTTATCTGATAGGGCTGGGTGGGGGCTTCCAAACTTCTACACAGAATTTTGAAATTCATTATTCATGCAAATTTATGCAAATTTATTCAAAATGGCTGAAGGTTCATAATGTTTTCATGTTTTATATTTCAGTTGTATACATGCATTGTTGGTATTCTCTTCTTTTGCATGCAGTAACATTATTATTTTACTAGCAACAGTACCCGTGGAAAAATTCCACGGGTGCTAGCCAGGGAAGTATGGATTGATTTTTGCGAACCCATCTTCTTTGGAACAATGTTGAAATTATTACTGTTTTAAATTGTGGCTTATTAAACTTATATTGAATGGGATAAACATATTACAATGTTTTTGTTACCAAATAATCATATTCAAACTATGTTTTCAAATGATAGGTTAATATGTGTACACTGTGAATATCATGTATTGTTTTAATTAATAAGACGTTCAATGCTTAATAATTATGAGATATGGGTAATGGTTTCTAAAAGAAATATTTTGTAATTTTTGTTTTTCATCTAAGTTAATTTTTAGTTTCTCTTGTATTTATCTTAGATTCTTTTAGTGCTGTTTCATTAGTTCAAGAGAATAATACATGAAGTATTAAGAGAAAAATAAGTTTAAGATTACAACATGTCATTCTTACTATAGAATATGTCACATGCTTTTTTTGAAAGTTAAAAGTCTGTTGGGGTTTTTTTTTTATTTGGTTTTGGGCTAAAATAATTTATCATTTATAGAAAAGTTCCAATTTCTTTGGGGGTGATTTCATTTTTTCTACAATGAACATAAACAAATTAATGCCCACCCCCCCCCCTCCGCTTTTTACGCCCATGAATCCAGTGATTACATTTTTTGTACAATAATATAAAATTGATGCATTCACATATCCCAAATCAGTGGCGGATCCAGGGGGGGGGGGCCTGACCCCCTCCCCTGGGGAAAAAAAGACAGCCCAAAATGCTGATTTTTTTTTTTTTTTGCTTGTGAGAGAATAATGAGGGAAAACTGGAACCCATAAAATCTGGTAACCCCCTCCCCCCCCCCCCCCCAATGAGCGACTTTTGGAGGGCTGGAGAAACAAAAAAATTCTTGGAGGGATGGCGAATTTTTTTTTTTCACTTACACCGCGTACCTATGGCATATGCAATTGGCGTACCTCCGCGTAGGATTGCGTATAACATGCGTATGGTTGCGTTCGAATACGTATAGGTCTGGCGTAAAGGGTACGTAGGTTTGCTTATGCTGAACCCACACTAAGCAAAAGTACGCAACACTACGCCCTTCCTTACGTAACTCTACGATAGTGTTGCGTAGACGTAGACTTGCGTAAAACTGCGTACTTTCTGCGTGACGCGTCCAGTGCTCTTTAAACAGGTTTAATTTTTTGCGTCCATCTCGCATACTCCTTTGCGTCCCTCGGCCATGTAGGCTAACGGAGGCACTGCTTGGGGCAGAGTAAGCCCGGCGTAGTCGGTACGCCACACTACGCAACTCTACGCAGGCCCGGTGTGAAAGCCCTTTATTACGCGCAGGATCGGCGTAGGCTGGCGTATTGTTGCGTACCCTGTGCATAGGTACCACGTACCTACAACATATGGAATTGGCGTACCTACGCGTAGGATTGCGTATAACAGGCGTAGGGTTGCGTACGTATACGTAGGTCTGGCGTATATGGTACGAAAGTTTGCTTATGCTGAACTTACACTAAGCAAAAGTACGCAACACTACGCCAGCCTCAAAGGATTTTTCGTCGGACTGGTGTAGGATAGCGTACTATTGCGTAGGCATGGCGTACGGTAGAGTAGTGTTTTATACTTGCATAAAAACTGCGTACTTTCTGCGTGCAGTGGTCTACGCCGAAAGTACGCAAAAAAAATAAACACGTTAATTTTTTTGGTCCATCTTGCGTACCCCTTTTCGTCCCTCGGCGTAATGGCCACGTTGGCCAGCGTAGGCGATACTCCGCACTACGCAACTCTACACAAGCCCGGTGTGAAAGCCCCTTTAGATCTATAGTCTACAGATCTACATCTAGACAGAAAAATCCGTCTGGTTTTAAAACACACATACTTAAAATAGACTCTGCTCTTGCTGAGCAGATTCCGGAATTACATTTTTAGAGTAATAAAATGGATGTAGAATCTACTCTAGTATAGGGTATGATGAATTTAATACCATCTAATAAAAAAGGACGATATTCGACCTAAACTTTTTCCAATCTTGAAATAAGCAGCTCAGTATTTACTGCCGGACTTCATCCAGCCATCCCTTACAACAGCTCAGCCTCAGAGAGCGGGCGCTGCCGTGACAGAGTACCGGCTTTGTAGAGAAGAATGTGATCAGTTTTTAACTAATTCATTACAGAGAAAATAGGGACAAACAAAGTCCATAAATACTACACTGCAACATTTTTGTTCCCAACAATACCACTCACGTCCAAAGGCAACCTTGGATATCTCAAAATACCCCTGGGTCTCACCGTTGTCTCCTCCCCCGGAGTTCATATCAGGCAGCCAAGGCTGCAGCGTTGGTACTGCTCAGCTCACAGCGCAGCGCCGCCGTGATGGAGTCCGCCGGCTAAAAAGAGAAGAATTTAATCAGTTCTGAGCTGTTAACTAAATACAGAAAAAATACGACAAAGGAAGTCCATAGATGCAGTTTCTAACAGTTTTTTTTAGATCTAAATAATGTCACTCACCTCCAAAATCAACCTTAGAATGTACATGTATTTGTAAGCTCGGGAAACCATAGTCGACCCATGTTGATCGTGTATGCAGCGCAGGTGTATACAGTATACAAATTGCATGTATGCAATATGCATCGTCGCGTCGCATGCATTGCATTGAAATCGCATCGCAGTACGTGGGTGCTACTCCTATGTTATACTAATCACAAAGTGTACTATGAAATAATTGAATACATACGTACATACCACGGAGCTCTATTGAGCCTGGAACACTGTGGGACATACCCATGCCATAATTGTTTTCTTACGGGGGTTTCCCCCCCGGTTAGAGCAAGATTAGCAAGATGGCTAACGCGAGTCGTCTAACACGGTCGCTTAATGCAAGTTGATACTCCTCGTGCACGACGTTGTTCGTCACTTGCCATGCCGTGCCTGTGATGGGCCGTAAGGGAGGTTGCACGGCTGACGACACCGCCGTCGTGCGAGGTATCCACACGGAAAGCAGCCGTTCCTTCGGCCTGCCCGTCCTCCCCAATCCCCCAAATCACGTTTATGGACGTCGACGGCGACGACGGGGTCGACGTGACACGCGGACTACGGGTTACACGACCTGTGGAATTATGCCACCGATCACGCGCCACGGCGAGGGCGGACACGGCGGGGGGAAAGAGTTTTTGCTTCCACAAAAAACGGCCTTTTACGGTTTTGAGTATTAATATATAGATTAACTAAAGTTTTTCACTGAAGTTTTAAGGTTCAGGCTAGTTAATTTCCACAGATCTGCACTTCCGGCGGGGACATTTATTACGCATTGCGTAATTTACTCATTCACTTGTTTAACCATGAGATGAATTGTTCTTTTTCTATCACACTTTCCAGGGTAACAAGGGCTTAATGGGAGATGCTGAATATCTGGCTGCCTTTAATCACATCATCATGCCTCTAGCATACCAGGTGTGTACTCATATCAACACATCAAGGATATATGCTAATTAAAGAGATGAAAATCAGCTATTTATCTTCGAACATGCAACTGCGTGATATGTTTCCATGTATTAACATGTACATATAATATTACTGTTTAGTGTATATCAATGATTTTGCTGGCCTTTTTTCTCAAGGTGTTGAATTGAAAGTGAAGTCTAATCTGGTGTTATTCATTATACCTTACCACTTGATTGCTATAGTATAACTTTTTTGTTATCTTATTTCTTTCTGACCACTCTCTCTCTCTCTCTCTCTCTTTCATGTTCCCTCTATCCTGTCTCTTTTCTCTCAAACCCTCTGACTCTCATTCTCTTTGTCTATTCACTATATCCTCTTTTCCTTTTCTCGCTTTATTTCTTTATCTCTATCTTCTCTCATCCTCTCTCTCTCTTTCTCTTCTTGTCTGTCTTTGTCTCTGTTTGTCTTTTGTTCTGGGTTTATCATTTCTTCCCTCTCTCTCTCTCTCTCTCTCTCTCCCCCTCTCTTTGTCTCTTTTTCTCCATCTTTCTCTCCCCCTCTCTCTTTCTGTCAATCTCCATCTGTTCTTTTATTTCTCCTACTCATGTGCTTTCTCTCGCAATCTCTTTCTTCCACACATACACTCTCTTTTTCACTCTAACTACATTATGTGTTTCCTTTTCAGTTCAACCCAGAGTTAGTCTTCATTTCAGCTGGTTTTGATGCTGCAAAGGGAGATCCACTGGTGAGTATTCTTGCTTGTTTCATCAAAGCTCTCTTGTCTCTTGATTATTTGTGACAGTATATATTACAAGTACAATGTAATTCTGCCTTCATGCAAGACCATTCTGTATGTTTATATAAAGGAAAATGGCTGGAAACTGAATGCATTTATGTTAAAACATTAGCATAATATGCTAAAGAAATGTAATCAGATTGACAGTCTTTGTGATCACAACTTACAGATACATATCAGTATTTCGTTTGAATATTAATGCACATTTCTTCCATCTCAGGGGAATTGTCTGGTATCCCCAGAGGGTTATGGTCACATGACTCATATGCTTAGCAGTCTCGCTGGTGGGCGTGTCATCACTGTGTTGGAGGTAATGCTCATTTAGTCTCTCCGTATACATGTACTTCCAATCTAGAGAACTTATCCAATTGCATTAATTTATTTGTTTGCCCATTTTCAAAATAATTGATCGACAATCGATTGATTTCAATCTGGACCTGTTTGATGAAGCTGCAGTATTGTAACATTATTTGATCTTGAAAGATTTGAGATAAAATTCAGTCCATCAGAGTTTACAGTTCATACTTTTATTGAATATGGCCCCTGGTCCCCGAAGTAATTTCATGTATATGCTGTGTTGTAATAATTTAAAACCATTAATAAATTTTATACAGCACTTACATTTAAGAATGTCTTTCATGCATTAATTTAAACAAAGTTTTCTTGTGATATATGATTGTGGTGAATAGTGCATATGAAAATGCTGCTTTAGTTGAAAATAAGACTGAGTATGTAAAGTCAATCAAACTTTACCTTTTTTGTTTTGTTTTTAAGAGCAGGAAACAGGAAAATACATTTATGTCTAAATAACATCGATAACATAGATTTGCCAGCATGATAGATACCTTTACTTATTAGCTACCCTATATGAGAAGTGAATGTGAAATGGTTCATCTTCCAAACTCATACAGGGAGGTTACAATTTGCACTCCATAGCAGTATCCATGGCAATGTGTACCCGTATCATGCTAGGTGACCCATGCCCTGACCTTTCACCTGGTATCCCATCATGCTGTGGGATGCAAGCCATCTACGAAGCTGCCAAGGCTCATGAGAAGTTCTGGTCATCCATGAAACATCAAGGTAATCACAATGTCCTCTTCCTTCCAGCTTTGTGGTAACTTTCTTTTCCCTAGTTTTCTATCCCTTTTATCACTACTCCATCTTGTCCATCTTGTCTTTTAGTTCTTCCATCTTTCTTTTCTGTCTGCCTTTGAAATTCTTTTTCTTCATCTGTTTTCTGCTCTATCGTTCTGCCTTTCTTCTGTAAACTAACAAAGGTCTATCTATCATGGTCACCTAATCTCTTTACATTTCTGTTGTTTGTTTGATCTTTATCTTCTCTTTTGTCTTTATCTCCTTGTTCATTCTTCTTATCTCTTATATATATTTGATAATCATATCCTTGCTCTATCTTTCTTGTCTTCACCTTTTCTGACTTTCTGTTTTTTCTCTCTAGCTTCTCTCTACATTTCATTCTCTCTCTCTTATTGTATCCCCCGACGTAATGCTGGAGGATACTTTGGATTCAGCAGCATTACGCCGCTGCTGCTGCTGCCACTGCAACATCATATTCTTGTGTGTGCTCTAACTGCCACATTCCTTTACGGATTTCTTTCAAATTTTGGATGGAGGTGTATCTTGGTATAATCTACACACCTATAATTTTTGGTATGCTGCCCCCAGTGTTCCGTCTTTTATAAGGTAAAAGGCATATTTTTGTGGATGGTTCGTGTGCGCTCTATAGGCCACATTTCCAAATGAATTTTGTTCGAATTTTGAATGAAGGTGTATCTTGGTGTAATCTAGAAGCCTATAGATTTTGGTGATGCTGCCTCCAGTGTTCCGTCTTTTATAGGGTCAAAGGTTATGTTTGATAGATGTCTTGTGTGCACACTTGTGTGTGGTCTGAATGCCACATTTATTTACGGATTTCTTTCAAATTTTGTATGGAAGTGTATCTTAGTAAAATTTACCCACTTAAAGTTTTTGGTGATGCTGCCACCAGTGTCCCGTCTTTTATAGGGTCAAAGGTCATATTTTGGAGGATGGCGTGAGTGTACTCTGCAGGCCACATTTCTTGATGGATTCTTTTCAAATTTTGTATGGAGATGTATCTTGGTGCAATCTACACATCTTTACTTTTTGGTGATACTGCCCTCATTGTTCCGACCTTTGTAGGGTCAAAGGTCATTTGTCCCTTTTGTGCACTCTTACTCTCAGATTTCTTGGCAGATTTCTTTCAAATTTTGTATGGAGGTGTATCTTAGTAAAATCTACACATCTTTTGTGTTTGGTGATGCTGCCCCCAGTGTTCCAAATTTTATAGGTCAAATGTCATAGTTTGGTTGCTGTCTTGAATGCACTCTGGCGGTCACATTTTGCGACTGATTTCTTTCAGATTTTGTATAGAGGTCCATCATAGTTTACTCTAGTCCTCTACAGTTTTAGGTGATGCTGCCCCCAGTGTTCCATATTTTACAGGGTCAAAGGTCATATTTTAGTGGATATCTTGTGTGCACTCTGCAGGTCATATTTCTTGACAGATTTCTTTCAAATTTTCTATAGAGATGCATTATACTTTAATCTACACACATATTGTTTTGGTGATGCTGTAACTATTGTTGACAATAGTCCGGGCCACTGGTGGAGATCTCTACGTCATCCTTTTGTTTAAGGGAGGGGAGGGGGGAGGTTCTTTGTCCCTCCTTCGAACAAAAGGATGACGTAAAAATCGATGCCAGTGCCGGGGGATACATTCGCATTGCGCGGCAGTGGACATTTCTAGTTTATCATTAAAAGTCTCTATTTTCTGGTTTTCTTCTATATATTCTCTCAATCTTCCTTGAATCTGTCCATCTTTTCTCTCACTCTCTCATAGTATTTTTTTTTCACCTTTTGTTTCCATTCGTATTTAATTCAGCATGTGTTTTATGGGAAATTCCATGGTTACTCATATTACATTTGGAGAGGTTTTGAGTTACATCTTAAGCTCCTGTTCTCTTACTACAGGTTTAGGTAAATGAGTTTTAGTTACAACAATGCACACAATGTAGAGTACCTAAATACAGTATCAAAACTTCAGAAGAAGAAACATACTTTCTGCCAACCCTGCAAATGTTAGGCTACTCACGTTACATTTTTCTGTTTTAATAATGTAACATGAGTAACCAAACATTTGCAGTTTTGATACTGTATTTGTGCATTGTTGTAACTAAAAGTCATTTGCCCAACACCTGTAGTAAGAGAACAGGAGCTTAAGATGTAACTCAAAACCTCTCCAAATGTAATGTGAGTAAATGTGGAATTGCCCTTATCAGTTTCTTTTCCATTGCTCTCTCTTCCTGTTGTTCTTTTCACTAATCACTTTGCTTTCTTTTCTTTTCTTTTCTTTTCCTTTATGTTACCTCTCCTTTTCCTTTTGTACATTTAGCCCATTCATGGAATACATTATTGTTGTGGTGTCAATACAACATAGACAAGTGTTTATTAATATCGCAATGTTTATAATTTCACTTTCTTGTTCAAGCAGATATGTACATAAAAGCAGCATGCCATTATATGATTTGAGCATTAGCTGTGATTCTTATTTGGCCATTCAAAATCACAATTCTTGCATGAACACCAATACATGTATACACAAAGGCAATAGAACCTGTTTCAAATGCAAATAATTGCACTTTTAGTTCCACAACTCAATATGTTATAATCTAGACATAGTATATGTGATATGTACATTTCTTAAATTTTTTGTGTAATTGAAAGTAGAAATGCATAATCCAGCATCTGTAGTTGAATAGTACTATTTTGAATATAGTATGGTAATTTGTTTATTCCAAAGAAAATTGGTCTCTTAATTTTTTTGTTTGTATCAAGAACTAAATAATTTTCATTCTTTCTATCCATTTACTTTGTTGAAAGTGACACTGAGCTTTATTACAGTATCTACACTCATATGTGTATGTCTCAATCCTGACAGTACCATAGCCATTGGCCAAATATACACTGTATATGTGACCAGGCACTACAAAACCAACAAAAAGTTGCACTGTGTGATTTTCAGTTAAGCTCAATAAAGGTTTTTTTTTGTCATCATGGTCAAAATTCTGTTTCTGGTATTTCTTGAAAGGGTATACCCTTTTTGTAAGTCATCAAATGTTTGGAGGCACCAAATAATTTAAAAGTTTTTTTTTTTTTTTTTTACAGTTTTAAGTAGACCTATGTTTGTCTTCTCTGGATTTTGTTGTATTAGTTCTCTTTTTTTATGACCTTGAATACTTGTCTCAGTTATTTCATTTGATTTTGTGTATTTGCTCAGAAAAGGTGTTAATGTTAACTCAGACTAAAGAAAAAGCCTATTGCAAGCAAAATTTATGACATTTTCTTTGCCATGATAACACAATCTCAGTTTCATCCGCATCCCATATTTAAGGAAAGCCTTTTTATTGAGTCATTCAAAATGGGAAAAGGTTATTTGGGGAGCTTTTTTATGAAAGTCTACTATCAAGTACTTTGGTAGTTCTCAACATATGTATCCTTCCTTGTATATTTTTCAAGTTTTTAAAGTCAGTAAACCTGAGTTCCTGTGCTATTCGATAAAAACAACTTATGCACCTAAAGCAGGTAAAATGGTGCAATGCAGCAAGTTTTTTAGTTATCATGAGACAAGAAGTCTGAAGGCTGTTAAAATAAATTGAGATTATCAAGTCGATTGAAACAAGGTCATGTGAAAGCTTTATACACTGGATCACTTTAAACAATAAAGAATTGAAGCATGAAAGAGAATTAAACTTTTAAAAGGATTTTAGACTAAAGTAACATATGGTTTGAACCATGTTCGTTGCATCAGCCCAAACTTGGTACAAAGAGATTTTGATGACACTTTTTAAAAACACAATGAGGTATCATTGGACAGAAAATAAGTTACTCTTCACCATGAAATAAATTTTTAATCAGAAGCTATCAGAGTTGGGTATACTTTTTTTTACATGCACTGTATATCCTTTTAAAGTTGAAATCTCCTATTTCAGAATCAGACCTTAACTAAAAAATTCATAGGTGGCGACATGTTGGTGGTTTTGTGGTGCCTTATCACATATCATCATGTAACAAAGGGGCTAAGTACTCATATTCTACAAGATTATACAATCTATTTCTTAAGCCACCAGTCACACATTGCCTATGTATGTTTTCAATTTTTAGTTGGTTTCCTGGAGATGATGGTTCATAAAGAAGAGGAAAGCAGCACAGAAGACACTGATACAACTCAAACAAACTCTACCTCTTCCTCAAAGTAAGTTCTCTAGAATGTTTTTTAACATGAGTGTTTTTATTCAATAATGTGTTACTGCATGTGATGTATTAAGAGCTGAGGTAACTTTTTTTTTTCCAATTTTCAAAATATCATACAAAAGTTCTGTGCCACAATACCAGATTAGAGAATGATTGTGTGTTCTGCAAAGGTTCATGCAGTCTCTGTTGAAGGATGTTGTGATTGTATGATAACTAAGTGATTGTGCTTTCAGTACGCCACAGAGGCAAATTGGCAAATGCTCTGCGGAAGTGCCTATTCATAAAGACATAGAGAACAGGATTAAGACAGCTACTAAACCAGCAGCACATTCCAGCAAAGAAATGCAAGTCTAGCATCTTGACCTCAGGGTCAAGGAGATTGGTCAGCATGTAGGGAAAGTAACAGATGATGAAGATGATGAAGATAGCAATCATCATACGTGTGAAGGAAAGATCCTCACGCACAAAGCGCTTCCTTTGCTGTCCCCCTGTCTCAGATGTATTGGTTGGTGCAGGCAGCTGCATGTTGTGGTTGTTAATCCGTCTGTTGCTTGCTTTGACGATGCAAAAGATACGGAGGTAGAATGTTACAATGAACGCTGTGGGAAGGATGAGGGCTGAGACCATGAAGAAACGGTTGTAGGAGGAGTTTTCGCGAAGAATGGTACAGGTAAGCGTCTTGGGTTCGTAGCCGATACCACCCCATACTCCAATGATAGCTGGAAACAAAAACATGATGGGAATCATCCATGCAATAGCTATCAGGCTACTGATGAACAAATACTTTGTAAATAAGCGATTGTAGATGACGGTGTGACGTATCTTGAAGTATCGGCTAAGCGCTATCGCTGCCAGACACGTTAGAGTAGCACCAACAAATGTGAATAGAAGCATTGCGTAGATTCTGCAATAGGTCTGTCCTAATATCCATGCATTGTGAGTGTATACCGTCAGTAGCACAGGGAGGATGGTGGAACAGTACAATATATCGGACACGCAGAGGCTGACGACATAGAGATTCATGGTGTTTGATCGCAGTCGCTTGCTCTTTGCTACAGCTAGAATGGTAAGAAGATTCCCCACTGCTCCAGCTATGATGATAGGTATGCCCACTGTACAGGCAATGATTTGTATGTACCTTGGATAGGTGACTATAGGTATCCCCTCATCCGTAACCATGGATACCGCATCAGTTGTCATCACACTATCCAAAACCATGGTAGGCTCCATCATTTCAGTCATGAGTGCTGTTGGTGATGTTCATGACTTGTTCAGAAAGGAGGAAATTGTACTCTACATTTATAAAACTTTTTCACCAGTTCGACACCAATCCACAAGTGCTTAGAGTATGATAACAAGATTTCAGTCACTTTCCAAATTGCAGGTGGATTTTTGAACAGATGCTTCAAAATACAGATTACTTGCAGTCTTCTGTCATTTATGCACAATTATTGTCTGTGACTACTTGTGTCAGATGTGTGAGAAAGTTCACCTTCTCTTCTGAACTCTGTAAAATAGGAAAGGGAGAGAAAGAGAATCATGAGAATTGTACAGTGCATATGGAAAAGCATTGCTATTTTATATAAAGATATTTGTTATTTTTTTGTTTTGGAAGGATTACAAGGGTCCCGTAGATACATGTTTATTGCAAGAATAGGACCAACATTTATGTTATTATTCAAAGGAGACTCCAACTTAACTTTGTAATTCTAGGTCCTAAAATCTACTTGATCACTTTTCCAAACACAAATGCATTTTGTTATGATCAGCTATGAAAAGGGATTTTATCAAACAATACAAATGTAGATTATTCACTTAACTGACCTTTTGACCTTCTGACCCTATGATCCTAAATATTGCTGGCTCATCTCTGTGGTAAAGGTAATGAGGCAATTTTGGTTGTATAAATGTATTATCCCATGTACTAGCCAACTGAAACCTCTAAACAGGAAATGAGATTAATAACAACAACTAGAAGAAAAAGAGAGAGAGAGAGAGAGAGAGAGAGGGGGGGGGGGGGGGGAGATGAAAAGGGAAAAAATCTCAAAATTTAAAAATTCAGAGAGATAAGAACAAATTTCATAATAGATAGTATTCTAAAGTGTCCCTCCCTGTGGACATTATTCCCTTGAAAATTATATTTGAAAAAAAAAAGAAATATGATTCAGTTCCTATTTCTTCAACTACAATAAATTCATGTTAACAATTTACTTTTTTCCACATTCCATTTATTTTCAATAAGCCAGAAAAAAAAAAATGATACAAATAGCTTTTTACAATTTAAAGAATCAAAGAACACAATGAGTAGAATGAAACAGAAGGCAAAAACCTTTCTCTTAATTACAATTTGTTACATTTGCAACAGTTGCAGCATTTAATGATAAAAAGAGGGGAAAAAATCACCAAAACAGGGGAAACACACCAATGAAAAGAGAGGAATATTGTTCCAGATCTTATTCAGAGTTCTATCAAGGGAATAGGTTACCTAGATTCATCCTATTTATGGATCCCAGGAGAATACTTAGTGTGCTTATAGGAAGCTGATGAAAACTCAAGCATGTCAGTGATGTTATTAAAGCATTAAAAAGATAAAACAAATGTCATAATATCGTCTGATAATTCCTTGAGTTGAGATACATTCCAGAATGACCTTTACATCCTTTTTGTAAATATTTTGAAGTGGTAAGATCTTAGATAAGTTTGATAATATATCACTCAGCACAGGGACATACTGCAGCAGTGTAATGTGTTCTTTCCTTCAAGCTCACCATCACCACCATCAATTAGCATTAAAAGCCCTAAAGTCACTTCCTAGTATTTCTGAAACTCTCTTCTATTGAATTGTACATCAATGTATTTTGAAATGATAATAGTTCCCTGCATATGTTGACCTTGTTTTTACATGAACTTTAGTATACACATTTTTTTTTCTTCAAATGTACATTGTTTTATATTAAATATTGGATAGAACATGTATGTCACTATTTTCTCCTATCCATGTATTCAAAAGAGAGCAGAGTGGAAACTTGTATTATTACTTTTAGTATGATATTCAATATAATTTTCCATGTACACATATTGATACAGCGATGCTGAAAGCTTGCCAGCTACGAAACTATGTCCACAAGCTAACAAAGAAATGAAAAATATTCCAATCTTTATTGTGTATTTTATGAAAATGTCATTTGTATTCAATCAAGTGATGTTTCTCACTTTCAGAATTGATTGAAATAGTATTTGTCTTCAGCCCCGTAAAGCTGAGATGGTGTAACCTATACTTCGATCATAAGGGATTGATGGCAATGTTTATTTCATTGTCTTGATAGATAGAACAATTCGAAATTTAAATTTAAGTAAAAAGTACCATTTTGAGGTGAAGGTTTCAGATTAGTGAGAGTGTAATTACTTTATATTCATGCATGGGTGCAGTGGAATTATCAGTGTCTTCTACTCATTTCTAAAAACTGGTCTGTTTAAAAGACATGTCCTTGTTTTATTCTGCACTCTCTGTGTATTTTTCTTCTCTTTTTCTTTCTTTTTGAAAAAAAAAAAATCTCATAAAAAATTTTTTTTTTGAAATGTTTTACTCATATAGTTAGATTAAAAATTGGCAAGTATAGTGATTACTAGACTTAGTGGAATATAAATTGTGTAAGATTTATAGTTTGAAGAAATAGAGTGAGATCTATAGAGAGATACATAAATAAATTAGGAAGGACAGTGGTGAGAGAGAGAGAATATAGACATATAATTATAGTGCATGCTCTGGAGTTGAATATACCGTAATATGTGCATCCATAGCTTTAGAATTTCTCAGTGCATTACATGTCACCGAGGCCGTAGGCTGAGGTGAGATATAATGCACGAGAGAAATTCTATATCTATGGATGCACATTTTACGGTATATTTGACGACAATGAGCATGTACTATGCGTTATATAAGATGAGAAACTGCTTGTGGGAGCTCACCAAACAATTTACATTCCAACCGCCATCAAAATTCATAAAGTGCAAATTCGTAAATTCATTGTGACGTCACAAAGCCAGTCCAAAATAATGCGCAATAAATGTGCCGCATTACATGGCATGCACGCTGATGTAATTTACTTGTGCGCAGCATTGGCCTTATGGGATTTTGTACACAAATAAGCGTGCAAAAATTGTTATATACCACGGTCGTGGCCATATAAAGAATTATGCCATGGCAAGAAGAGTGAATCTGACCAATCACAAACCTTCTTTTAAGGAACCCATCTTATATTATTAAATATTGCATTCTCAGCAGTTCCATATATCAAAATATTTAGATTAACAAATGCTTTTATAAAATCAAATATCTGAATTCTTCAATTTAAGCTATCAATTTTTTCACCATTACTCTGTGAAATTTGATGTGAATTTTTCATTGTGAGTCTTCCTGGCATTCACATTGATAAGCTGAGCCTCATAATTAAGGCATTTTCAGCTAAATGTACTTTTTTTGTTTTTCTCCTGAAAGTCTTGCCATAGGCAAATATAACCTTGAAATGGGAGTAGAATGTAATGACTTTCATCAAGCTGATGGTATGCCTCTGGGGAATTTTTTTTAATATACAATGAGAATCCTTTTGTTGTCCCCGCCGAACGAAGTTCGCGAGGGGACTATGAAACGGGCTCCGTTCGTGTGTGCGTGTGTCCGTCCGTCCGTCCGTCCGTCTGTCCGTGTGTGCTCAAATGTTAGAAAATGCTACTTCTCCGTCATTTCTTGGCCGATTTTGATTCTGATTGTTTTATCTGATAGGGCTGGGTGGGGGCTTCCAAACTTCTACACAGAATTTTGAAATTCATTAATTATGCAAATTTATGCAAATTTATTCAAAATTGACGAAAAATGCTACTTCTCCTCAATTTCACATCGGATTTTGATTCCGATTGTTTTATCTGATAGGGCTGGGTGGGGGCTTCCAAACTTCTACACAGAATTTTGAAATTCATTAATTATGCAAATTTATGCAAATTTATTCAAAATTGACGAAAAATGCTACTTCTCTATTTCACATCGGATTTTGATTCCGATTGTTTTATCTGATAGGGCTGGGTGGGGGCTTCCAAACTTCTACACAGAATTTTGAAATTCATTATTCATGCAAATGTATGCAAATTTATTCAAAATTGACAAAAAATGCTACTTCTCCTCTATTTCACATCGGATTTTGATTCCGATTGTTTTTGTCTGATAGGGCTGGGTGGGGGCTTCCAAATTTCTACACAGAATTTTGAAATTCATTATTCATGCAAATTCATGCAAATTTATTCAAAATGGCTGAAGGTTCATAATGTTTTCATGTTTTATATTTCAGTTGTATACATGCATTGTTGGTATTCTCTTCTTTTGCATGCAGTAACATTATTATTTTATTCACTAAAGTTTTTCACTGAAGTTTTAAGGTTCAGGCTAGTTAATTTCCACAGATCTGCACTTCCGGCGGGGATATATATTACGCATTGCGTAATTTACTCATTCACTTGTTCCAAGATGATATGGAACCATGGAGAGGGTTGAAACGTTTTATGAACTCTCATCTTTTGCATGTTTTCCATGATTCATCCTATCATGAAATAAAAAGTATAAATTCAAATGTTTTGGAGAAATCACAAAAAATATGATTAAAGTGGTTTGAAATCTGGCAGGAGATAACTGAAACATTCATAAAAGATTATATTGTTTTCTTTGTTTGAAGGTTATGGGGAATTCTGACAAGGGTTTGAAAAGAATTATAATTCAAATGTACTAGAAATTTCAATGTTTTTAGGTTTTGGAGGGATCAAATACACTATGCAATAAAATAGGCTTTGCATTTTGATGTCTGACTGGATTTTAAATTGAAAAATACATAAATGATGAGGCTGTTTTATGTTATAATTTGATGGGCACTGTGGAATCATAACAAATGTTAAAAGAACTATCTCTCATCTTTGTTTTGTAAAACAGCCTGATGGAAAGGTGGAGGTATAAAGTTGGAAAAGGTATCACAAAATAATTTTATTGGGATGTTATTTTACCAATCTGGAAAATGAAAATGAATTAGTAAATACTGTCGATCGATGTCACCAATTCTTATGTAACTCTGCTGCATGTGAAATGTCGGATTTTAGCACCCCTACCTCTAACACATTCTATGAGATGATGAATACAATATCTATTCAATTACCTTTGAAGAGTATATTTAAGATTCATTCTCTTAGAACTGTTTCATCTTCTTCAACTTTCCAGAAAGTTTCATTCTTATCAAGACATGTGTTAGATGGGACATTCAAGAAGTCCTTAAATCATTGACTACTGAATTTTCTCATTTTCATAGGCTTAATACAGGGACTGTCCAGTTTCAGGTGGGAATCTGTCATGTTACAGGATATGCCTGAAGTGCAACAAACCTGTGAAATTCTTTATTTGAAGTTAAAGCTATCAAATTGCCATTACTCTCTGATATTTAATGTGAATTTGTCATTGTGGGTCTCCATGGTATTGCCAGTTACTCTTAAAAGCCCTGGCAGTAGCTAAGTGAAGGTTACCTTCAAATAGGAGTTGCAGGTAATCAAACTGATTACATGCCTTGGGGAAGATTGATGTCATAAAACATCAAAAAAAAATTCCCTCTACCTTGATAAACTAGAAAACAAGATTGGTGTGCAGATGGTTATTGCTAATGACTAATCATGGGCTTCAGGCTAAATATAATATCATAAAATACTCTTACAGGGAACAAATATAGTTAGTACTCAGTCAAGTAGAAAAGGACAAAATAAATGAAAGTGAAAAAAGATTGGAACCTGACAAATTTTTATTAAAGTTATTATCAATAACAAGTTACAGTAATTGATATGGGCTGCTGAAATAACTACATTTGATTGACTGAGATAATTTGTTTTAGAAATGTGGCAGTTGTTATTTATTATAATGCTTTTTTTGAAAGAGCATCAAGCTATATGAAATACTTCTTCCCTGAACCTTCTTACCATATCATTTCTGTTCCCTTCATGTACTACATAGTAACAAAAGAATTTGAAAATGCATGGAAACATGTGAACTTCATTGATTGTGAAACCTGTTAGCATGAATAATAAACTGCCCCATATATTTGATGAGTTAGATTATTTACCATGGTATGATTATTTTTCTTTCTCATAGGCCTTATAGTTATTGATCTCAGGAATTCATTACTTTGTAAGATTACATTAATAATTCTGGTCTCTTCTGAATGTAGGCTGTATCTACTATTAGGCTCTGTGCCTTAGCTTTTCTTATTTTAATTTTTTTTTTTATTTATCAAAATAGACTTCAGTTGTTGCATGTAAAGTCGCATTTATCTTGTCTTTTCTTTTGTGTTGGAGTTTCTTGTCTAAACTTCATGATATTTGATTTAAGATTTAACATTTTTAAGTGGTTGTGTATATCTAAAAAGAGGAATATAAACACACTCTATTTCCTTATCAGTGTGACTCATCAATAATTGACATGGCTTTTAAAAGGTTTTTTTTTAACATAAAAAGATATGTTCCTCTTAGGTGTATCAAAGAAGAGAATATACAAATAAAAACAAAAAATCAAATAACACTGAATATACTACAGAACTTTTGATTTAGAGATGTTAATCACACAAGTCGTTCCTAATATAAAAACTAGTATAGTCTGTCCATATGCAAGCTGTTAAAAAGAATGTGCTGTATGACGAGATGACAAACTTGTTTTCCTGCATTAAAAACAATAGAGAAGATAATAGGAAATGCCCTGACCTGTGAGAAACAACTTTATTTGATTAAACAGTAGACCTGCAAACCGTCTATTCAGGGTGAATGATCAATTTAGGAAAATATTTGGGTAGAATTACAGAAGAAAATACAAATAATATTGACTACTGTGCCCACCTGATGTTTGCTCCTTTCATACTTTCAGTTATTGTAATTTTCAAATGAAAATTATTTTAATGGAGTTAATCAATTTGAAAATAATTTGTAAAACCTTGAAATTATGGGAGAAGTAACTGCACATACATTGGTTGTTTGGAATAGCTCAGAAAGAGAGAGAGAAAGGAAATGTAGGATGTTTGGAATGGCTCAGAAAGAGAGAGAGAAAAGAAATGTAGGATGTTTGGAATGGCTCAGAAAGAGAGAGAGAGAGAGAAGAAATGTAGGATGAAGATATTTGGGAAAATTGTAAAGTGAGACAGGTGAGTATATTTAATATATATCTATATATAAAGAGAGAGAGAGAGAGAAGAGCAGATATGAAGGAAAGATGATGT
This sequence comes from Heliocidaris tuberculata, assembly GCA_025618425.1. NCBI lineage: Eukaryota > Metazoa > Echinodermata > Echinoidea > Camarodonta > Echinometridae > Heliocidaris > Heliocidaris tuberculata. The sequence continues at coordinate 74,556,396 of CM046832.1, read as the reverse complement.
AAAGAGAAAGAGGGAACACATTTGACACGAATTGGTTTAATAGGGAAGGAAAGGGGGTCATAAGCAAGTAGTTAAAATGGAGAAAGATGAAGACAGAAGAAAATGGAGAGAGAGGTGTGAGAGGGTAGTAAATCAAATGTGAATAAGGATACAAGGATACACTGGTATTTTCACTAGTTACTACTAGGCAAATGAAAATGTAATCACTGATCAGTGTACTGGGCAACATAACCATTACAACTCAAATGAGATACTGCTTGTTTCATATCTGCCTTTAAAATGTGAAATAGAAATATATCTGCAGAAACACCAAGTTACAGAGACTATGCTACGTGTATGCATGCATATATGCAGTAATAACTTTCCTTAGGAATGTAGGCAATATCAATATTTACTGATTGCCACTATTGGTGGACAATCAAAATTCGTACCCAGATTTCTTCTTTTCTGGTATATACATGTAGCATGTTACTTGACAATTGGATAGAAAAACAGGAAGGTAGGGGAAATTGATTGCAGATATACATCATTTAATTCTTTCTCCTTTTTTTTGTGGGAGTACCTGATGGAAAAGTAATTTCTTGAATGCTTTCAGTGCCTTAGGGCAGATTGACAAACGCCAGGGTAATACCAATACTCTGTAGATACCTGCTTCCCTTTGAAAGATGTGTGCATGATATAAATGTAACTAATTACTATTATTTCTTTTTGACCTGTTTAGCCTCACATTGTATAAAAAGGCAAGGTAGATTATGATGATGGGATTTCATTATACTGATTGAATGGAGATATTTTATAAGCATTTAATTTATGGGGCCTGTGGGGGTGGGGGGGGGGGATGCTGTACAATATGAAATTCTTCACCCTCAAAAGTGAATGCCAGGAAACAAGCCAAATAATTCATGATCATGGTTTTATCAATTGTGACATTTTTGTTTTGAAGGAAAAGCAAAGAAAATTGTTATTAATTCCATACAGAGATTTAAAAATTCAGAGAAAACCTTATTCCTGGAAAATTTCTTTTTACTTTAGACAACTGTCTTATAAAGTATTGTGAAAAAATGTATGAGTGATGTATGAGTTAATTGTGTAACAGTGAATTGTATGTTGTAAACTTGGAAAGAGCTTTCAACATATATTCTAGGAGAAACTTTCACCCTGAGTAGGTGTTGATTCTTCAGTGTACTGTGTAGCTTCCAATGCATGATTAGTCTTTGGATGTTCACTTGGTGATCACCTTCCTGATGAATGGATAATCTTGTCATAGTTGTCTAGGTAATCTTTTGCCTGTAGACTAATTATGGGATAACTTTCACTTTATCAATGTTTGAAAGAGAGCAGAAAGAGGAGAAGGAAAAGGAAGCAATATTCATCTAGTCAGAGCATCTTCTCACTTGTTATTTATTTTTTGGTGACAGTTGAAGCTCTAGGGTAAAAAAAATATCAATGATATGAAGTGCTCTCAAAATAATTCCATTTTTAACACGGAGCATGCTTTCCATGTGTTTCCAGCCATCAAGTTTCTTTCCAGTATGTTTCATTCCAGTACATTTCCTACCCTCCTATCAATAGACAACTTAAATTTTAGTTTTTTGTGTAACTGAAATCTCATATGGAACATGCCCTTTTGGAATGATTATCTTTGATTTAGATCCTGTCCTAGTTAATACACAGTCCATTATAAGGAATAAACATCATACCTTTGATCTGCCACTGAAATTGTTTTGTAGCCTGCATGCATTTAATTATGGTACATAACACAATGACTAAAAAGAAACTTAAACTGAAATGACTGAAGTGTGAGAGCATGGATGAATTCTAAGTTCAGGGTCCCATTTCATCAAACCTGTTATCAGTAACAACTCCTACATTTCTATGACAAATTTGGTTTCAGGCAATCAGATGCAAGGAATTAAGTAGCTGGGTCATTCTCAGTCACGTGTGTGGCGAAAATCCTGAAAAATAGTTCATTTAAACCTAATTTTCCAGTATTTGTCTTGTAATAGAAGTCTCTCATTTAGGATGTTGGAATAACAATCTTACCCCCAACAGATGGAGGGTAATTATTTTAAATGAGAGTAAATTATTTTCTTTCAGAGATCAACATTAGGTTGGTCACGTGTGTGACATTGCACGAAAAAGGGTCTTACTCTCTGGTATTCAAACCTACTTTTCTCGTATTTCCCTTGGAGAGCAAGTTTCCACTTTTCATTGCTGTATGGTGGGATTGCTCTGAACAGTTTGAAAGCAATTTTCCATAAATTAGTGAACATTATTTTCTTTTAGAGGTGAAAATTGGGTCAGTCATGTGTGTGACCACTGAAAAAAGGGCATTTTTAAATGTCTCTGTAAAAACATTATGGTTGGGAAATGACTTTTTCCTGTCAAAGAAAAGGAAATCTTTTTCATGTAAGAAACTGGTAATATAAAAAAAAGAAATATAGATCATATCAAAGGACACAATTGAAGAGTTGATTTGAAACTCTTTTAGAAACACAAGAATTAAAATCCACTTCTATTGCTTTTTATCATATGTTGTGATTATTCCTTTGCAGGTTGTCAGAATACATGTATTTCTGTCATTTTTAATGAAATGAATAAAATTTGTTGAAATAATAAGGTGTAATTTTAATTCCTTAAAGGCATATGGTAGGAAGTTTCCATGCACGTGCAGTAGGTCATAACTTGCTAACACCAGACTTGGTGGAAAGCACTGGAAAAATTAATGGGTGTTCAAGTCTGGGGGACGGCAAACCCTGCTGTCCAGCCAAGAAATATTGTAAATGCAGAAATGTTTGCAGTATATTAATTTTCGCGGATGTCGCACTATTTTCGGCAAGTGCGAATTCTAGAACTCGCGAAAATATTAGCCTGATTTCCAATGCGGGTTGAATCGCGCGCTTCAGCACATTAATATGTGTGTGTGTAGTTGCGCATGCCATATGCATTTGAATGGACTGCGTGTTTGTAAATTAATAAATGGAGTGGGTGTACATAGTGCATACCAGCGTGTAATTGTGCAGTGCGAATTTAAGAACCCGCAAATATGTTTTGGGGTTGCTCAGCGCGAAAATTTAATCACGCGAAAATAACAGCGTTTACAGTACTCCCTGGTCTCTCTGAGAGTCTTGGACCCCGTTCTCATTACAAGGGATAGAGCGATCTAGCGCGCGCTAGATCGCGCCACCTCTGTGGTGAGAACGCGGCAACGTCGTTCCGGCGCGATCCAGGGCGATCCACAGCGATCCCAAACCGGACCACCTCTGGGGGGTGGTCTACGAGAGATAGCGCGATCTAGCGCGCGCTAGATCGATCTCTCTTTTGTAGTGAGAACAGGAAGATGCGAAGTACGCCGGAAGTACGCTGTGACCCAGGAAGTGTTTACAATGTAAGGATACAGCTCGCATATAGCGCACAGTATACAGTCGGTATAGATCGCTAGCGTGAAGCCGAATCGAATTATGCGCGAAAACGTTGACCCCATTACGTCAGATGTCATGGCAACAAGAACCCTGAAAAAGAGAAGTGCCACGATAGATCGCTCTACCCTCTGCAGGTGTGAACCCGCAGCGTGCCAGTGGACCGCCCTGGCGCGATCCACAATGGAGCGATCCACTTTCCAATCTCGTAATGAGAACGGGGTCTTGGGTGAGATAATGACTTTACTGTATGGAGCGATGGGTGAAAAATGCAGAGCATTACATAAGGCTTGTTGGTCATAAAACTGTAGTCCACTCTGAGTGATTGACAACACCTGTTGTTGGGTAAACACCCAAATGGTGTCAAATTCCAAATGAGAACCCAAGATTATTAGGCTTTTTATACTTGCAAGATTTTGCTTTGTCCCCGTACTATCGGTGGGGCTAAACGAGGATTTAGCTCCACTGATAGTACGGGACTAAGCTTAGCCCACTTTCTATTCACATTGCATTTTACCAAAGTGAGCTATCTCCTTGGTAGTACAGAATTATTTTAGCCCTGGAAAAAAAGCAGGGTTAGCCCCACCAAAGGTACGGCTAAGGCTTTTGCTGTTCTCATTTGCAGTTTTAGTCCTGTACTATCCCCCTAGCCAGAGCGCTTACCCTAGCCAGAGCGCTTAGCCTAAGTGCTGCGGCTAGGGAGATACATGTAGTACGGGGCTAAAACAGCAAATGAGAACAGCAAAAAAATGGTCCTGGGTTAAGGATAGTACAGGGTTGAAAAAAAAATCAAGTGTAAAAAGCCTACTAGTATAAGTGACTTTAACTATGGGTCAAACACATTTACTCTAGGAACAGGTGATATGTGTTGTTTATGATACATGTGGTTTTAGAGAGCTTTAAGGTAAATTTATTTTGGATTCTGTGATGTTTCTTTTTTTTTTTTAATTTAGAAGTGTTAACAACTTAACATGAAACTCAAGGTCTTAATGTTTAATTGCTTTTATATTTTTATTGTATAGTGATTGAGTACCATTTGCATATTTTATTTGTCATTTCTTCATGGTGTGTGACACTTCTTTAGAAGGAAGTGTAGCATGATGCAGTTGTAGCCCATGGCAATGAAATGGGACACTTGCTTTGCAATGACAAACACAATAGAGCCAAACCTTTGAAAACCTTTTAGACTGATTATGTTACTAGTTCTTAGCTGTTAGTTGTGACTCTGCAGGAAATTACCTTCTCAGATTCTACTTTATCTGCACTAGATTGAAAAACAGGGTAACTGTAGAATTAATTAAGTGTTTTTTGAAGTGTAAATGTAGTAGCAATTCATGATTTATTTCACTTTGACGGTTGTAAAAACCCATTCCACGTAACAGAGACACAGGATTTCATTTTTTTTATATCATCCTAGAGACCATATTTCTCTGTTGCAAAATTCACATGTATTGTCGTACAAAGCTAATTTCATTCTGTGGTTTAAAAGACATGTCTAGAGTGATATAATAAATGCACCATACTACTGATACCCAGAATGGTTGTTTAAAATGCTAAGAATGAATGCATTTACAGTTAGAGTGATTATGAAAAAAGTTACAATCATTAAGGTAATGGTTTCAATGAGTCTGATAATTATGAACACAGTTTTCTGTGCACCTGACATTTAAATCCTACTTTTACACTGAAGGCAATGAGAAATGAAACATGAAATGAAATGAAAATAGAAAGAAATCATAAAATCTCATATCACTGGCACAATTGTATCGCTGTATAAAGTAGTTTCAAGGATGTCTTTTAAAATGTCAATGTTTGCAGTTTCGGAAAGTTGATCTATAAGACCATTACCTTGGGTGCTTGACAAAATGATTATTCTTTCAGTGGTAGCATGATATGGAATCTTTTGAATGATTATATCCTTACAGTCATTAAAAAAAAATACCCAGGAGCTCAGAGCAATAGCTGTGGAAAGCTTTAAAAGATCTCAAAAAAGAAATTGCCTCTGAGGAAATTTCTGTTTACGTAGATAGATAATCCCCAAAGTGCTCATGTGAGCACAAGACTCATTTCTAACCTTATGTCAAATAAAGCTGGTTGGCAGCTTGCTTCTCATGTCAAAATTACCATTTTCCTCATGGGGTTCATTTTTTTCCCATCTACTACATAAGAATTAAACTTCCTGGGGGCAATGTACTAGGTGTTTAAAATAACAGTGGACACTTTGGATCATTAATAACTCAAAAATTATACCTTGTATCAGACTTTGTAAAGTTGAAGGATGTAAAATTTATTGGGAGCAAGTTTTATTACATATCTCTAAATACTTTAAAATATTGCTCTGAATATTCAATTAGATTTATTACTTTTTGAAAAATCAAGGGCACAAAATCTGTGTGTATCAGTAATTAACTCAGAACTCTATTGCCATTGTGTGTTTCAGCTGTCATTTCTGCCAACCTTTTGCTGGCCAGTGTCATTAGTGATTCATGACTGGGTTGAGTGGGTTCAAAAGGTGTTCTGGATTTTTAGCTGCAGTTTACAGTGGCAATTGTTGTATTCTGAATTAATTACTGATACACAGATTTTGAGGCCTTGATATTTCAAAAAGTAAACAATATATTCAGAGCAATATTTTAAGAAAAGTATTCAGATAAATGTCATGAGACTTGCTCCCAATAAATTTTACATCCTTCAACTTTACAATGTAAAAACCTCAGTCTGATATGATTTATTATTTTTGAGTTATTAACAATCAAAAGTGTCCACTGTTTTTTTAACAGCTAGTACATGTACAGTATTTTCCCTTTTAGCAAAGCTTTTCTCTCTCTCTCTCTCTCTCTACTTTTCACAAGCTCTTTTAGTGCTTACCAGAGCATGATTGGTTACCACGTTTGATTATTTTTGTTTTTAGTCCTTGCTGTAAGGTTTGGATTTATGTATGAGGATTTTTTTTTAAAGGAGAATGAAACCCTGGGGAAAAATCAATTTTAATGAAAAGAGAGGATAGAGAGAAGCAATTTTTCAAAAGTTCCATCAAAATTGGTTACGAAAAGAGAAAGTTATAAAAGTTAATTTATTTTCTATGGCAATCCTCAAATTGGCAATGTTGCTTCAAAATGACAGGTTTAGTAGTACAACTCTCCATATGTTTTGTACACAAAATTTCATATTTTCTCCATTATCTCTCAAGGTGCAGCTTGTCTCCTAAGCTCAAGATATATTATTGGAAAATGTATTTGACACAACATATGTTGAGTTCACAAAAAAAAACAAGCAGCATCTTTAGAGATAATGGAGAAAATATGAAATTTTCAGTACAAAACATATTGAGAGTTGTACTACTAAACCTGCCATTTTGAAGCAACATTGCCAATTTGAGGCAAGTAAGAAAGTAAATTGAGACTTTTTAAACATTCATAACTTTTTCATTTCGTAACCAATTTTGATGGAACTTTTTTTGAATTGCTTCTCTCTATCCTCTCTTTTCATTAAAATGGATATTTCCCCAGGGTTTCATTCTCCTTTAACAAGCATACAGAAAATTAGACTTAAAGATAAGTCTCAGTGCCGATGAATTTTCCTCATTAACTATATCTCTTTTCACTGATACTCCATTTAAAAGCCGTTGGGTTGTACTTTTAAGTATGGACATTTACAAGAAGTTGATTTTGCAGACTTTATCCCAAATTTACAGTACCTATTCCCTACAGGATATATTGTAAGAATACAATCCATAAGGTTAGTGTCCCATAAATCAGTATGGTTGGATTCACAGGGAATGGGATTGCTTGGCAAATGGCACTTTGATAAAAGAATACACCATACCAAATAGTTATTTTTGTGTAACAGAATGTTAACTAGAGCACAAGTAAGGCCTCAACATCAAGTGAATGTTGGTACAAGGTTGGCATTTTGTCAATATTTTAAAAAGAGCTTTTTAGACATATCCAGTGATCTGAGAAGAGCTAATGGTTAATTAGGTATTTTTCATATCAAATATTGATTTTTGTGAGGGAGGGGGCAGAGGGATTCCTCCTATTCCAAGTCATTCATATAAAATAAATCTTCATTCCCAAACTGATTGAATTAAATCTATATTCTAAGAAATGGCATGCATTGATGGTACAGACATTCTATTCAAGCACTAATTAGCAATTTTTCCTCCAGGACTTTGATAGATTTTTATCAAAAGAGAAAGTGAAAATAATATTTTCAAGTAGAATATCAGAAATACTTTTTGTGTTTAAAGGCATTCCAGATGTAACTACAGTAACTTTGCATAAGTCGAATCTGTTGGGACCACCAAAAATAGTTCGACTTATGTAAAATTTGACTTAGGAAATGTAAATAACACATATTTTGCATAGTTTGGTCAAAAAAATTGATTCGACTTAGGGAAAGTTCGACTTATGCGACTTCAAGTTATGCAAGGTTAACTGTATTTACCCACAATAACATCTTAATCAGGAAAGAGAAATATATATTTGCCCATGCAAAAAACTACATTATTGCTATCTCTCTTCTACTATTCTTTGCATCTTTTAACCTTTTATAGAAACTCTTTATTCCCACTACCATAGCTTTTTCATTACTTTGTTTATCGATACCAATCCTGCATGTTTACAGGCTATGACATTTACAGAAATAGAGTCTCTTTCTAAGAAATGAGACACGGGAATTAGAATAATTTCAGAGATTGGATTTAGTGTCCACATTTTGTAATCTTTTATGAACGGCAATGACAACACTATTATTTTGATATAGCTGTTGTAATTACAAATAAATATGATAAATCTGTCATGATTTATGTGTTGATAATTGTGTATGGCAGTACAATAATCCAAATTAAACACTTGACCAACAATTGATCAGCACTTAAGCCCTATTTAGGGACACTCTATTAATCATGTTCCTGAATTACTGTATGGTGGATGTCATGGATCAGATAGAAGCTTCTAGCTTGGCATAAAATATTTTAATATCTAACAAGAATACAAATGTTTCTGTGCAAGAGCAAGGCATTCAGGTTCAGTGGTAATTAAAATGTAGAAGTGATACTGATGTTGCATTCTATGACATCTATATCAAAGTTTAATTCGAATTGTTAATAATGTTTAAGAAACAAGAATTCCTTTGTTACAAACAATATGTTGCAATCAAACACCATGGTAATGAAGACAAAATAAGTGAGACACAGATGCTAAATCCCATCGAATGTAGAGGAAGGGGAGGGACTACAGTACTGACATTTCATTGCTACCTTGAGTTTTGTCAGTGTCAGGGATAAAGAATCATGGGAAATTAATTCTATTTTTTAATTCAATGGGTACTTGGAGTGGAATAGTTAGGTCATCATGCTCAGAATGAAATGTAATATGAACTGAAGAGAAGGAATTATATAGAAATAGGAATTAAATGGAAATCATAATAATATAGGAATTTCTATGTCTTTATCTACTGGTGAAAATGAATTGGAGTATTGGAGGACTATTTTAAATGAATTCCAGATAATAGATACTTCCATTTTGCTGATATTGCAACCTGACATTCCATTCAAATTATCCATGCAGTTGATTTTTTATATGTTATTACATTTTTGCATCTATTGGTTGTTACTAGGTTGGACAGAGTTCTAAGACACGTTCTTCCAGTTGCCAAGAGTAACTATTCTCCAGAAAGCATGCATAGAATTTATACACAGCATGAAAATGATACATTTGTGAATTTACATAATGTAGATTGACAAGTTTCATAGAATTTTCCTGCACATAGTATCGTCGGTTACCCGGTAAAAGGTCGTGTAGCGTGCGCGCTGTTAAAAATTCGAAATGAAGAAAAACGCTTCTCAAGTTTAACCCCCTACTTCAAGTGCTGAAAACGGCATTGCTTCTATGTACCATTTAGTTAAAACTGTACTTAGAGAAAGATATTTACTTGATTTATTATGTTATCAAATTTAATTGCAAATAGATCTTTCGTTTTGCTCTTATGAAGATACTTAAGCTACACAACCTTTTGCCGGGAACAAAAAAGCCAGAAAACGCAATTCAACTTCCCGGCAAAAGGTCGCGTAGCTCCGAGAGCGCGCTACGCGACCTTTTACCGGGAAATGAAACGCGTGAAATTTACTGTTTATTGACCGGTAAAACGTTGTGTACGCTGCTTTGCATAGGCAATGCATTACGCTTATTTACATGTTTTGTTTTTATTATTATGTTCCACTATTATCATTGTGATTTTTACTAGTCTTTTTTTAATTTTAATTTTTAATTTTTTTATTATGCTTAATGTTTTCTAATGACCAATTTATTATCTCCTTTGATGAGGTATTGCCCCCCGTCAGATTACAAAGGGATATTCTATTTCCATTATATTCATTTATTTATTCATTCAGTAAGTCATTTTTTATTAATCAATTCATTTTTCTATCCAATTTTTCATCTCTACTTTGGGGTGGGAAATCAGTTTAATCAGCCATCTCTTAAGGTTTAAATTGCTCAATCTTAAGAGCTTCCACGGGATTCTGCCCCCAAATTACCCGGAGATTACACACTACATCATGGATTTTAGCCTATGCAGCCCCCCCCCCCCCCCCCCCCGCCCCCCTTCCCAGCCAGCCCACCTCTACCCGTCTTGCTCAATTTATTTAAAAAAAAAAATCTTTCCCAATCAAAGAGGGGCGCAAATCCGGGGGGGGGGGGGGGGGGGGAGGGGCAAAGGGTCATGTCCCCCACGATTTTTAAGATAGGGTAATGTCCCCCCCCCCTACAAAATGTGATAACCCTTTTTTTTTTTTTTTTTTTTTTTTGCTTGCTTGCTTGCTTGCTTGTCAGAAAATTTTAGAGGAAAACTAGAGCCCAACAAATGTGAAACTTTTTTTTTTTTTTTTTTTTGCTTCCTTGCTTGCTTGCCTGCTTGTCAGAGAATTTTGGAGGAAAACTTTGGCCCCCCAAAATGTGATAACTTTTTTTTTTGGGGGGGGGGGGGGCTTGTCATGAGAGTCCACATCAAAATTTTCACGAATAATCAGTTAACACAATCACAGTCACCTCAGTCATCTTAACACTACCATTGATATCCAAGTATCCCAAAGTATCCAAGCATATACAAATTGCTATTCTTTGTCATACAAATAATTCCATTTCATTACCACAAGGCAAAATTTAATCAAATTATATTAAACAACATTATATAATAGGCTGATTGTATTCAATAAAAATACATAACATTGCAATAAATTACATCATGCAGAGTTTGATGTAGAAATATACAAATAAGGTTAATTAATAACAAACAAAAAAATCTATTTGTTATTGGATCAAACTGTACATAACAGAACATTAATTAGATCAGAGAGTTTGATGGTACATGTACTCAAAATACATAACATTACAATACTATTCATTAACGTAAAGCTAATACAGCGAAATATACAAATATGTTAGCTAGATAGATTAATGAATGAATGTTTAAATAGGTAAAGAGATTGTTTGGAATATCCCTCATTGTATACAATTTTATATTTACAAAAACCTAAAAGGTTAAGTTCACTCATTGCACTAATTTAAAGGCATTGATTAACTTTGCCCAGGATTGAAAAAAAAAATCACTGTTCCAGCTAATGCTGTAATCATAATTGCAAACCTCTAGCTCAGACAGGAATCGCCTGAGTTTTATAAGCTGATCGGTCGTTTATATATCAAGATATTTACGATTGAACATTGATGTCGGGATAGAGTACCACCGAACCCTAAAGAACTCTTACAGTTGGTATACCTCGCTCTATCACAGAATACCGTACGGGCTGGAAACCCGCTCTGAAATCGCCAAGCACTGGTGCTTGGTTTTTGTGACTGCAGCGCAGCGAAGAAGCCGAGCGACTTGCGCCAGCGATTGATCGCGATTTTCTCTTTTTTAGGATAGTAAACGGGTTCCATTTTCTCTCATACTTTCACATATCCTTAATTATATATGTAGTTAGAGGACTGTCACAATTCACTGGCATTTGAGCTGATTTTACAATTTTTCACAAAGTTAATCAATCACTTTAAATAAACAAATGAATATTTTGACCTGCACTCGTTTACTTCAATTACGTTTGTAGGAAAAGATTTTTTTTTCTGATCAAGAATACCATTCCTCTGATTTTCATTTTTTCTTTCTTTAAAATTCTACTTAAGCTACGTTTTTTTTTTTTTTTTTTTTTTTTTTTTTTGTTTTGTTCTCAGCAAAGTAATTCGGAAGAGAAATAAAAGATAAGTAGAATATAGATACGATTAGATGGCTTATCGACTGCTCGCAATTGAAATTAATGCCTCCGCCTTTTGCCAGATCTGAAATATACGCACATTTCTATTCCACAAAATTGACCTCTATGACCTTGACCTTTAACTTACACACCCCATTATCTAATCAGGTTGTCTTCCTATAGTGACACATGTACATACTTGGACCAAGTTTGAAATCCATACCTCAAACGATTCTTGATATATTTCGTTAACTAGAAAGTGGTACAGACGGGCAATCCCAAAATATACTGCCTTCAGCACCACCTTCGTTGGGCGGAGGCATAAATGGTTAATTTTAGGCCTATTTAATTTTGGTTTCATTAAAATCTTTTTTTTTTTTTTTAGATGTGAAGGCTGGCGACTGAAGCAACCCAACTACCCCCTTTCCTCACTCTAATCGCTTATGCCCATCTGTCAGTTTAAATATGTTTGAATACAATCATTTCTACAACATTTTATTAAAATTCATGATAGACGATACAGCATAACAACAACTGCTTTCCATCATGGCCAATAAATGCTTATGTTTAGTGAAAAAAAACAACTAAAAGTTGAATGTGCTTTGACAGCACATCTTATAAGATAACTAGCAATAGTGAACAGCTTTCTGGAATTAGTAAAATTAACTTTTTCCAGGAAGCTGTTCAAAATCTAGTTACATAGATACATGTAAATGAATCCATGATTTCATAAATGCAAACATAACATAGATACTAATAAATAGAGCCTGACTGGTTTGTCACGGATAGACTTTCAACATATTTTGAAAGTTTGGATACCTATAAATAATAATAACCAGTGAAATGTGTTGATATGTTTCATTGTGAAAGCTATCACTGAAGAAATTGAAGTTGGAAGTTGCTGACTACTCTCAGGCTAAAAACCATGTAAGATTTTTGCAAAATTCGATTTTCTACCAATAAACCAATAATGTAAAACATGAAAGGATGGATTCCATTACCAGTCTATTAGAAACATATACATCACTGCTCTGATAGTTCTTTCAGTCATATGCCATGTATGTGGAAGTATAGTATGAATCATCCTCCAGCTCAATTGGCTCCTCAGAACAAAGAGAAAAGCTGTCAGAGTTAGGTACTCTGCTGGTGTCGGCCTCAGTGCAAGAAGAACTGCAAGAATGAGATATTCTGCTGGTGTTAGTCTATCAAACTGAACATACACATGAGATACAAGCATGACAGTTACTAGGGGAGTGTGGTGAGCTTTGTGCACAGCCCCTTTCACTAACTGGTAAAGGTTTCTGATGGAAATAATTTCATTCCATTAAAATTGATATGAAGGTGGAAGAAAAAAAAAGGATCCTCTAACTTTGGAGGGGGACCCCCCCCCGCATTCTGGGCCCATACTCCTTTGTGCCATTACAACAATAAAGTCCACCTATAATAATGTCTGTATTCATCTTCCCCCTAAAATTCTAGTAGTGGGCCTGGTAAACTTCAGCATTATTTCTTGTAGCTCAAGTTTATTTTCTTTCTGGTCACTAAATTTCTAAGTCATGAAGTTGAAAAGTTTATTCTGAATTTTAAAAAAAGAAACATATAGTTCTATGCAATCATATGACAGGTGAAGCATCCTGATGTTCAGAAGTTACAGTAAACAAAGATTACCTGAAATTCATTCACACTGGTGTGGGTATCACTTGTGCTCTTGTTGGTGTTGTGAAGTTCTGAAAACATGGATATTCGGTCTGGAAAATGAAAAAAGAAAACTAATACATATAATAAAGGTGTTTCAACAATTTTCAAATTTGTTATCTCTATATCTATTTTTTTTTTCTCAAGGAAAATAAGAGGGTTCAATTGCAACAGAATAAAGATGTAACCCAATCTCAATGATAGCAGAAAATTCATGTTCTGAAGATTTTTGCATCATTCATAAGCTCTACATTTGGGGAGTAAATAAATTTCTTTAAATGGGAATGCAACCCAGACATCAGTGTGCTTCCCGTCAATGAAGAAGAACAAGAAGAGTAATCTGTGAAAGTTTGAGCAAAATCAGACAATCTGTTCAAGAGTTATGAACTTTGAAAGTTCAAGTAAATCCTTACTATGGGGATTTTGGCAACTTTGCCAGTATCTGTGATGTCATCGTGGGCAACTCTCCATTTATTTCGTAAACAGAATGGCACATTTTCTTTATTTTCAAGAAAAATAGATTTTGATTTGTTGTCTGAGTATGACATGGCTGCATTAATGCTGCAATTCCTGATTTGAAATTTCATATTAATCAATATATATATATATATATATATATATATATATAACTCTTATTCCAGCATTTAGGGGAATCCTTTTATCTCAGCCTATTGTTATCATTCGCCTTAACGCACGGTCGCTTTCGCCGTAACGTCGAATTTCTATTGTGACGAAATAAACCGCATTGATAGGATTCCCCCTAACGTAGGAAATAATCACTGTATATATATATATATATATATATATATATATATATTTAAAGACAAAATGAATAGAGAGTTGACAACCATGATATCACAGATGCTGGTAAAGTTGTCAACTCAAGGATCCCCTTAATAGGGATTTACTGAAACTTTCATAATTCATAACTCCTGAACAGAATGTCTGATTTCGCTCAACTTTCACTGTCTACTCTTCTTGGTCATCTCAATTTACTAAGATCTCAATGATGCCTGGGTTTCATTCCCCTTTAAATTCTCTTTCTGATTAACTTACCCGCTTTCAATTTTGATAGGGGAATATACTGTCCACCTCATAATTATTATCCTTTTCTTCATCTAGGTTGGTGTGGGTATCACTTGGGTCCATGTTTGTGTTAGCATGATTATCTGGTCTGGAAAAAATAGCAAAAATGAATTAATGATATAAAGTGTTTATTTATCAGTCTTTTATCAATTTTCAAAAGTTTTTTTTTTCTCAGGGATAAGAAATAAGCAACTCCCAATGATGTTTACAAAAAATGATATTTTGAAAAAATTTTTTTTCACATCTACATTTACTTGGGTACTATGCAAAGAGCAATTCTGGATATGACATCACTGGCATTGCATTCTGCTATTGCATCACTCGTAAATTCTAAATTTGGGGAAATATTTTTTTAAAGAAAAATATCCTTCTCTTTCTTATCATTAACTTAACTGCTTTCAATATCGATGCAGAACATTGTCCTCCTCGTCATTATTCTCATCTTCATCGGCAGTGGTAATAGCTAACACCACTTCATGCTACATCACCTTCCCCCAAGTCATCTCGACTCACGCTGCAACCTTTGGCACTGGTCCATTGAAGATAATGTCACCACAGAAGACTACATTCTGGCTGCCACCACCCCTCTAGAAATGTCCATTTTAATTGGGATCCATTTCCACCTGTGGACATAATGTATTAAAGTTTGATGAATAACTGGCCATTATCTGAATGTGAAAATTCAGCAAATACACCTACACATTCATATTATGACTTTTCACAGAATCTTGTTCTTAGCTACGTTATAGTGTAAACCTATGATGGTTATACAGAATCTAGTCAGCCATGGTAGTGCCAGAAAGTCATGCTGGTTTAAGCCCCTAGATTTTATTGTATGAAATGTTTATGACCTCTAATGAGCCCTCCTCTCCTTGGTTTGCCTTCCTACAAACACAAACACACGGCTATATTGTGGTTTAGGAAACCACTCGTTCATTCGCACACAAACTTATGTACAATTTATAAAGAGTGAAGGGGAATGTTGAGCAGGCAAGGTCCTAAACAGAAGTAATCGTCTGATTCTTTGGGAAATTGAAATGCAATAATTCTGTCTTTTCTGACATTCTCAATTTTCCCCATCGCTGGAGCCAGACGAAGTCTCATTGGAACAACCAAAGATACAGAGTCAGAGAGACTGAAGCTTTTGGTCTAGCCAGGCCCGTACTGACCCCAGCCAGGGACAGAGTGACTTCTTTTAGTACAAGATCTTGTTGACCCTGTAATATAGGCTCTAGCTTATTTAAAAAAAAAAAAAATACTAAATACAACAATTGACTTTTCCGTCACGATAGTAATATCAGAATTTGAAAGAGAAGAAGAAAAGAATTCACCTTGTCTAAGGAGCACTGCAAGAAACTTGCAATAAATTGCAAGCCAATTTTTAGGTCCCAAAATATCAAAGTCTTGCAATTAATTCCAATTTTGCGATTGATTGCTGGTCTGCTTCTTGCAAGGGAAAGTACAAATTTATTTGCTATAGTTAAAATTGATCTATCAATTGTAAATTTTCATTTGGTATTTGCAGTCAATTGCAAATAAGTTTCTTGCAATACCCCCTAAGATTTAGGCCTACTGGTTCTAGATACCGGCTCTGCACGTATTAATAAAAACCTACACAACCAAGTACGGATGGGACTGATCCTGTAAGACGAACAGGCACAGCAAACAAAGTACTACACAAAAATCCTAATTCACGCTTTTTACTTCGGAATAAGGTATAGAATATTTGTTTGACTAACATTTTATACAATCTATTTCTAAAATATTGTTACATATTTCAATAATTTTGTATATTTCTACTATTTTGGACACTTACCTTAACCAATATCGAACGGTGCAGACGATTCTCGTTGATTCTTTGGATGCCCGTGCATGCGCACAAAGGGCATAGGCTACTACGCGACCTTTTGCTGGGAATAAACTTGAGCGCACGTGTGCCCACGACCTTTTGTTATTGGCTTATAACGTCATAATGACGTCATTTTTAAAGTCATGAGTGGTACCAAATTAAAGAGCACAAAATTCTCTATCAAAAGACAATGAAAAGTGAAAAGTGAAAATTTCATCAGAAATTACCCTATGCGACCTTTTACCGGGCAACCGACGGTATGTGCAAAAGCTATTTCTACAACATTTTGTTAATACTTCTAAGAGTTTTTTAAAAGGTCTTCTTTATTTTAAAAATAACAGGTTTATCAGATGCCTTGGGGTGTTGTTCCTGTTACAAATTCCTAGATTGGTATTATCAAGTGTTATTTGACTCTCACCTTATAATTTTTTTTTAATTTATAGGTACACTAGTGAGAAGGAGACATCCTATTATCACTCTATGCTGTTTTAAAGTCATGAAATAGAATACAAATATTTAATTCTAAAACTTTTTCATGAAGAGATTAATGAAAGAAAGATATTCCACTTTCCAAAATGAAGGAGCTTTTCCATTGTACAAGCAAATTCTCAGGCACAGTCAAACTGTTTTTCTGTGCATGAAAACATACGAACTTCAGAAAACAATGTTTTCAGAATTGGATTGTACATATCTTGAATTCTTGACATTTAGTCATTTATACTTACTCATAGGGTAATCAGCTTAGATGGATGTATATACACTGTCCAAATATCTTTAGAAAGCCACAGGTTTGGTTCCTTGAATAAAAGCTGCATCCAAAGTTTGTGACTTGGTCATACAGGAATGTACACCATTGGATACTTGCACAGTTCACTTGTTGAGCAGAGCTACAGTTATTCTTATAATGAGGTGTTGTGTTGGGTATGGTATGAGCTACTGTAGGTGCTTGTGACCTACTAGAGAAGACACACCCCTTTGGTGTAGGTATGGCCTGTGATTGGTGGGATGAGTGTAGTCTACCTCTACTAGTGTAGTAGACTGCCATGCTAGCTACTGAAGATATGAACTTTCTTGACTTTCACATGTGTCGGGGAAGGGAGAGGGTGTTAGTATTGGAGGATAAGGGTGTGTGTGTGTGTGTGTGTGTGTGTGTGTGTGAATACTGTATAGGGTTAGGGTAAGGTTGAGGTGGGTGAGGTGTGTGGGGGAGAGTGATTGTGTGTGTATTGGGAAGGATGAGGGTGTGTGTATAGGATTAGGGTGAGGATGCGTATGTGCGCCCATTTAAAGCGATGACATAGGCATGAACTGTACATTCGGACCGATGACACACAGCGAACCGATGACGTCATCGGTTTGCAGACCTGCGCAGTGAGACCCAAATTACATGCTTTTGCATATAGGGGTAGGTCATCAGTTAGTATTACGCGAACAAGTCGTCGGTTGTATAGAAACATTTCAGACGGGTCATCGGTTATGCGGTTGAATTCTACACACACAGGTCATCGGTTATGCGGTCAAATTCTAGGTTGAAAAAGATGTCATCGGTTCTTATGCGCGCACATGTATGCGTGTGTGTGTGGGGAGGGGGGGCGGGTGATGATGTGTGTGTGTATTTGAGGAGGATACAGTGGGGGAGGGTGATGGTTAGTGTATTGGGAAGGATGAGGGTGTGTGTGTATAGGATTAGGGTAATAGTATGTGGGTGGGGGAATGTTGAGGGTGTGTGGGGGAGGGTTATGTGTATATTTGAGGAGAGTACAGTGGGGGAGGGTGCTGGGTAGTGTATTGGGAAGGATGAGGGTGTGTGTATAGGATTAGGGTAATAGTATGTGGGTGGGGGAATGTTGAGGGTGTGTGGGGGAGGGTTATGCGTGTATTTGAGGAGGATGCAGTGGGGGAGGGTGATGGGTAGTGTATTGGGGAGGATGAGGGTGTGTGCATAGGATTAGGGTGATGGTATGTGGGTAGGGCACATTGAGGGTGTGTGGGGGAGGGTGGTGATGATGTGTGTGTATTTGAGGAGGATACAGTGGGGGAGGGTGCTGAGTAGTTTATTGGTGAGGATGTGGGTGTATGGAGGATTAGGGTGAGGGTGTGTGGGGGAGGGTGATGATGTGTGTATTTGGGGAGAATATTAGTGTGGGGGGGGGGGGATGAGGGGAGGGTGAGAAGAAAGAGAGATGGAGGAGAGAGACAAGGGAAGAGAATAATGTGAATAGTGTGTGTATTGGGGAGGATGAGGGTGTGTGTAAAGAATTATGGTGAGGATTGTGGGGGGGGGGGGTCTTGAGGGTGTGTGGGAGGGTGATGGTTAGTTTATTGGGGAGGATGAGGATGAACATTTTAGATATTTCTCATCATATTTCTAATATGAGGGCATTTGAAGAGCAATCCTTTTTAGGGGACATTTCTACTGTGATGTTCTTCCAAACTGACATAAAATGAATGAGAAAGCTCACAAATTATTTTTCACCTTTCCTAGAACTCAACCTTTCCTTTAAACCAACACTGAAGTGTTCATGAATTTTTTGTTATACTACATCCTAACAGGATGGGGTCTGTAGAAAATGCATGTTTTACTATAATTCAGTTGTATCCAATGAGTCCATTGGATTGGTAGCAAAGCTAATTAATTGTCTCCCCCCTTTTTTTTGAAACCTTGCTCTTCGTAACACCTCTGATTTCAGATGCGATGGTGTTTCCAATATTTAGGTTATGTGAACTGATATGGCTTCCTCAAGGGTTTCACAGGAATTTCAACTTGCTTTCTGATTGTTTGTGGTTGCATTGAGGATGATAGACTGTAAATGATACTAGCTCTGAGCAAAAACTAAGCCATGATAGTCTTTGATATACATTAATGCGAAGTCTTATTCAGTATTAGTGGTAGAATTTGATACAGCTTTCATGGGAATTATTGCTAAATGTTCATTAAGCTCTTCTTAGTGTTCAGAAAGAAGAATGTCCCTATAGTTAAAAAAAAAGACAGTTCAAGATTTAAGTTTAGTTATGATTATCAGCCTTCTTACTCACAGAAATGCATGTGAAAGGCTAAGTTCCCAAACAATAATTTTCTCCTATGTTAATATTCTCAATTTATTCATGTACAGCCTTATGCTTTTCCAGGGTGCTTTCTCACCAAAATTATGGTGAGGAACGAAGCCCTTATTGAATGTGTAAAATGGAATGTCACTTGCCCAGTGAGACAAATTGATTACCAGGATAAGTTTTGAAGCAAGATATTAACTATACTGTAAACGCTATTATTTTCGTGTGATTAAATTTTAGCGTTTAGCGACCCCAAAACATATTCGCGGGTTCTTAAATTCACGCTGCACAATTTCACGCTCGTATGTACACCCACTCCATTTATTAATTTACACACATGCAGTCCATTCAAATGCATATGGCATGCGCAACTACACACACGTGCTCAAAAATGAATTGGACACACACACATATTAATGTGCTGAAGCGTGCAATTCAACCCGCATAGAAAATCAGGCTAATATTTTCGTGAGTTCTAGAATTCGCGCTTGCCGAAAATAGCGCGAAATGCGTGAAATTAATGTACGGCAAATATTTCTGCATTTACAGTATAGGAAAAGAGTATTAAAATAGATTGTCGCTGATATCCTGTTTCTGCTCAAAGTTCACATTGAAGAATCTTTCCTAGCAAGTGAATCTCAGTATGCACAGGTATCACCCCTGTATATTATAAGATACAAGTGTGTAAAGTGCTCTATTTTTATTTTGCCATGGCAGGATTTTTCAGGCAGTTTAACATGTCTAGTATGAACAAGTCTTTACATGCATGAATGCATGCAGAGGTAAGAAGACGTAGTTGCTTTGAAACTATTGAGTTAGCTTCGTTCTCTTCTTATTTGCCAGTTAAGTGAACCAATGCCGTCACAAAAACTGCTGACCATAAAACAGTTGACGGTTGACGTAAAGATTGTACATAAGCGTCCCCAAAATAAATGATTTCCCTACAGTAATTAGGGTAATATCTAATGACCAATTCAGTAGTAAATAACATGCAGGGAGACAAAGATTAGAAAGGAAAGAGGGAGGAAAGTGGGATTGAAAAAAAGTGGAGATTATCAGACATTAAGAAAAGTGAAAAGAAAGGAGGAAATGACTTTCATCCTGTTTTCAGAGAGGAACAATGGTGTACATGATCCTGTGTATATGGCAATAGTAAGGACTTTGCATTATTATGTTTCCAAAAAAAGTTGAGATAATACAAGACCCTGTGTTTTTGTGTTTTTGGTGCATTGAAGCTTACGTGTAAAAGCATTTTTTAAACCTCTTTAGAATCTGTGTTTTAAAAAATGTTATATGGAATACCTGTACCCTATGGATAAAACTTAGGGTGTGTTTATCGGGGCGATTCTACCTTCTAATCGGCGACTCAAGTCCCTAATTAGCTTACCAGTTACCGGCCGTAACCCTCGATAAACACGAATGCGACTTGATTACCTCATTAGCTTACCAGACTTGAGTCCCGCAAAAAGGTAGGATTTGATTACCGTTTGAGCCAGATACGCGACTCTAGTACCGGCGATAAACACAACGCGATTTGATTCGCGAATACATTTCGCAACTTCACACTCCCGTTTCCGGTTAGGACAAAAGCGCGCGCCTACTAGCCTACTAGCTAACTAAACAGCACAGTACACGTGCTGAAAAGGCGCGCGCCGGAATCGACCTTTACTTCCTAGGTCATTTAGCTGGATCCTGCGCGATGCAAAGCAACGGGCTATCCCAGTTTTGAGTCGCGACGATAAACACGGCATCCTGAGAAAAAGCATTCATGGGCGCGATCGTATCCACGACTCTATTCGCGAATCAGGTACCCTTTTCTAATTTCTAGAAAACAATAAACACACCCTTAGTTGACCTGTTTGACCCAATAAGCCTCATGAATGCTTCATAGCATTTGATATGTTTATTTTCTTCTTATTTTCTTCTTTTCATTTATTTCCTTTTCTTCTTTAAATCTCATATTTTTGCTGGGTTTTTTTTCCTTTGTTTTATTCATCCTCTAACTTCTGATGATTCCATTCCAGATTGCCATTTTCCCTTTTCTTCTCTGCCCTCTGTTTCTTTTCATGTTTTCTTCTTTTTATCTTAATTCTTCTTTTTTTCTTTTATATTTTTTCCCTGTTTCTCTTCTATGTTCAGTTTGTTTCTGCATTTTTGCTTCTTCTTTTCATTTTCACCACTCTATTTATTAATTCTTTTACATCTGTCATCTCCATTTTCTTCTATTCTCTCTTCCTGTCAAATTTTATTCTTCTGTTAGGTATCTTTTTGTTTTTACCCTTTTCTATTTATTCTTTTTTTCATTGATTCTATTCTGGTTCTCTTTACTTTGGTTGCCTTTTATTGCTTTTGTCTTCTTGGTCTTCCTAATTTTCAGCTTCTTCTAATTATCATTAGTATTCCTGTAATTAGTTTCTATTCAATTTACATTGAATTGAAATTGGAGATATCGCCATGCCATAGGAAGATAAATTATAATTATACAAACTGGAATTGCATTTGTGAATCTCTGAAATTTGATTATTATGTTTTTTCAAAAATCCTTTATTTATGTAAACATGGGTTCTGTAAAGATGTATAAAAATGAATTGCATGCACAAACCTTTCAAATTCATTTAAAATATGTTTGAAAATGCTGATTCCAGGCCAAAATGCAGATCATGAACGCACTCCTGAACTGGGGCAGGGAGTTGATCCTTTCTTTTTGACTCAAAAGGAATTATCTCCGCCAAATAGCTTGAGCCAATGGAGAAAAGCCAAGTACATGTATTTGATATTAATCGATAATGTCATTAATTATGCATTCTAGTAATCAGTCATTTACTTCATACATGTAATCAATAGCGTCATTGTACATATAGTGGAAACTCAATATAACAAGGACCTTGTGACCCTGTGCAAATCCTTCTCACGCAGCATGCTTGAAACGCATGACGAACTGTACTTTTGATTGCCTTAACCCTTTGAGAAATTGTAAATTACTTTTTTCTAATGTAAAACATCAAAGTAATTCATGAAATTCTATTTATAAGCTGTCATGTAGCCTTCTGGAATTCTGATTAATTATGTTGTAATGAGAGTAATTTTCATCAATGCTCTTTGTGCATGTGATGTGCATGTGAATTACATGCAGGAAAGAGGAATTCCCTATGGAGTTTATGTTCTTTGTCTCAATGATAAGCTCCTGAAGGTAATATACAGTGTTGGCTGTGGTCACAGATTTTGTGAAAACATTTTTTTCTTGGTGGTCTAAGACCAAATACATAATCAATTTTCTGCAGTTCACATCAAAAGTTTTGAAAGGATAATATAAGTTGGAGTTACAGAACAAATCTGCTCTTCCTAGATATGTACCAACACTGTCCATTACCTTTAAAGTTTTGTTTTCTGAGATATAAACTGAAGTGAATTGAATAAAAGAAGAAAAAAAAAAATTTCCATTGGATGCTAATAAAAAAAAAAATCCCTTCCTATAGTTCCTATGAATGCTAGTATCAGCCAAAAGAAAATAAGAAGGTCAACCGCTATTTTTGTTTTGTTTTGATATATAGTGCTGCAGCAAGGGATGAAGCAATCTCAGAACAATCAGTTCCAGAGAGAGTTGATGAGGTGTCATCTACTCAAGCAGAAGCCTCACTGGCAAGTGATGATGGTGATAAAGGGAAGGTGATCAACCAGGAAGATGCGATGAAGGATATCTTGGAAGGAATGTCTGGGATGAACCTCCAGCAGCCTGGAGACACATCTGTAGTCCCAGGAGAAGGTGGAGATGCCAAGGAAGATGCTGTGCAAGCACAAGATGATGGTAGGAGCTCACTTGATATGTGTCTTTTTTTAAAATCTCTTTAAGATTTGTTTGACGACATTACTAATTTCTGCTAGATGATAATTTGAAATATGATGTGAGAAAACTTAAGTCAGAAAGAAATCTTTTCCCAAATGAGAGCTGGGAAAGGACATTATAAGAGGGCCATTGATTGCACTCGGAAAGTTCATTTCAGCCTTGGTGTGTCTCTTGGGTATTGATTTGTTAAACAAAAGAGGATGTTTCGTTCGTCATTTACAGATTGATTTTTCGCTTAGGCATTAGTGATTGTAGTGATAGGTTGCCATGGAGATTATCCATTTGCTGTATGCGATAGCTGTCAGTGAGTACACACTTCAAAGTGATAATACAATTGATACATCTGTCTCGATTTTTAGATTACAGACTTTAAGTGATAATAATGATGATGATGATTATGATGATGGTGATGATGATAATAGTGTTATCTTCAAAGTGATTATACAATTGATACATCATGTCCTCTTTTAGTTATTTCAGACTTAGTTTGATAATAATAATGATTATAATAATGATAATAATAATAATGATGAAGATGATGATGATAACATAACAATAATGATGACATTGATGATGATGATGACCATAGATTTAAAAAGTGCTTTTTCCTGGTAACACAAGTCACTGAACAAATACAAAGATTACCCCGCTTTAGCCAAGCTGTCATGATAAGGTGCTCAAGGACTGAGACCTTACATTATCTCATTATTTATGCATATATAACAAACATTGCCCTTTGAACTGCAGTCCCAGAAGATGAAGCTCTAGGAGCCTGTGGTGTATCTGAAGATGCTACTCAAGGAGGCAGGTTAGATACTATCGTTGGTAGCCTTCAACAGACATTTGGTCCTGAGGTAAGGTCATAGACAAAAGGGATTCTAACAATTATCAGCCATCACGAATTACATTGTAGGCTACAAATTTCACCCATACCATACGCTCATTAAGGAGTAGCAACAACAACAAAAAAAATCAAAATAGATAGTATTCCCATATGCCTTTCAGATTAATACATCATCATGAATTTTATTTGATAATAATCATCCTGTTTTCATGTAATTCTTAATATTGTCTTTTTCATTTTACTTAATTTACATATATTAACAGGTATAAGGGCATGTAAATGAGCAAGCAAGCAAGCAAAAAACATTGAGACTTTAATTCCAGCAGACATTTCGTGATAGTGCACTGTGTATCTATTCGTATGTGTAGCATTAATACAGAAACATACTACTGTATTTTGCCTTTCTTTTACTTGATATCTTTTATAGCAAGCTCCTTCAAACCGTCTGGCAGGCTGCACTTTAAGAAGAGTCTGAATACTAGAAGATTAGTGTAGGGAATGTATCATTGAGTGAATTATTTATGAGGCAAAATGACAGAGCTTAGAGGCTGTATATTGCCCTGCTTGTACTTGTGATTCTGATATGTTGGAGTATTTATCTCTATTGTCTTCAACCAAATTGGTGAACAAGCATTCATTTATTTCATTTGGTTCACTTTGTTGATGTCAGGTTGAGATGCATGCAGTGATCCCCCAACCCTGGTGCCCTCATCTTGAGATGGACGTTCGACCTTTGCCCTCTACTGGGCTGGATGTGTCAATGCCCTGCAAGGATTGTGGTGATACGAGAGAGAACTGGGTGTGTCTCTATTGTTACCAGGTAAGTAAGTCATCACAGGACATCACACTCTTTGCACAGTCCTCTGAGACTTCATTCCAAGACCAATTAGGGCATTGTTTGTAGTCATGTACAGGATTAATTCATATGTACACATGTAACTTGTCATAGATTTAAGACATCCTACAATTCATAATTAAGGCATTAGGTAAGTAATTTAAGTTAACACTGTTGCACATTACATTTTTTTATGCCTCCACCCATCGAAGGTCTGACGAGGCATTATGTTTTGGGGTTGTCTGTCCGTATGTCCGTCCTGCTTTCTCGTTCTCGCGATAACTCAAGAACCACATGAGGTATAAACTTCAAACTTGGTGCTAGTATGTATCACCATAGGAAGATCATCTTATTCGATTTTGGGGTATGTAGGTCAAAGGTCACTGAGGTCAATTTCTGAAATTGCAGGTGTTAGCCTTGTTCTCACAATAACTCAACCATTTGAGGTATGAATTTCAAACTTGGCGCTAGTATGTATCACCATAGATAGATGATCTGATTAGATTTTTAGGGTACATAGGTCAAAGGTCATAGAGGGCAATTTTGAAATTGCAGGTTTTGTGAAATTGCAGGTTTTGGCCTTGTTAATGCAATATCTCAAGAGCCATTTGATCCATTAACTTCAAATTTGGTACTAGTATCAGGCCTGTGAGATCTCTGCTCCTTAGCAGAAATCTGATTTTTTTATTATTCTCGCTGATTTTAATTTCCGCTTTTTTCCCGTGTGCTATTCCTGCTTTATCAGCAACCATTATTTCAATGGTTTAAACGGCTGGAAACATAATTTAGCTAAACAGCTGCGAGCGCGAGTGGAGTCTAGCTCTTGCGACCAAATATGGAAAACTGTTTATTTACTATATGTGTTTTACCTTCGCGCGCGAAGAGAAGTTCTTGCTGCTTGCATTTTTATACCAGAGAACTTTGGACCGTGCCGCTGCATGTGTTGGGCAGGTCGCCTGTAGGTGGCGGTTCAATTTGCATTACATCAGATAAGCGGAAGACAAGTAAATAGATCAGGTAAACTAGTTTCTTCTTTTTCCACTCTTTTTTTTGAAACCCCACTCACAGGCCTGTAGTATGTATCATCATAGGAAGACGATCTGATTATATTTTGGCAAATGTAGGTCAAAGGTCAGATAGTTCAATTCTGAAATGTTTTTTCCTTGTTAACACTTTATTTCAAGAATCATTTGATCCATTAACTTAAAACTTGGTACTAGTATGTATCACCATAGGAAGACGATCTGATTAGATTTTGGCAAATGTAGGTCAAAGGTCATAGAGGTCATTTACCATGAAATTTTAGGTTTGTGACTTGTTTACACTCTTGAACAATTTGAGCCATTAATTTCAAACTTGGAACTTGTATGCATCACCATAGTGAGACAAACTGAGTAGATTTTTGTTCATGTAGGTCAAAGGTGACAGGTCATAGAGGTTATTATAGATGAAATTAATGTTTTTTAGCTTTGTTATCACCATATCTCAACTCTTGTATTCATGACGAGGAGGAGATAAGGTGATCAGACTTTTTGCTTATAAGGTTTTAGGTCAAGGTCAAAGAGGTCAATTAACATGTAATTGTAGGCTTTTTATTCTGGTTATCACAATATTTCAAGAACAGTTTGAGCCATCAACTGAATTTAGGTGGAGGAATATAGGAGAGGCAGTCGCATTCATCTTGTTTTTTCTGCTACTAGTATTTTTGTTGTTGTTGTTGTAAGCCAATAAATTGCTTTTCATTTATGTTTGTAAGACAAAGATGTAACTTTTTGCAAAGCCATGATAAAAACAGTCTTGTTCATGGAATACATTCAGAAGGCATTGAGGAAGCTCATGTGGGTTTTTTTCCCCCCACAAAGTTAGGACTGATATAGATTGATGTAATTCATGGAGACAATTCTGCTGTTCACTCACATAAAGCCAAGCTCAGGGAATAGAATGGTTGTGATTATTGATGAGCATTAAAGATAATAGCTGATAAAGCCATTCTACTCAAGGCGAATAAATTTCGTCTGGTGCAAGGATGAAAGTACTGGTAGTTGTTTCGTGTTATTTCTATTTTTATGTAAAGTCATATAACAAGATCTGTTCACATTTTGAGGCTTCCCTAATGCATGATATACAACATGTTCATCACATTTCACATTTAAACAACTTCATACTGCTTCATGAGGGTTAGGTTTTCTTTTAAAATCTGAAATGGAAACACAAAAATCATCCTGCCATTGGCATTAACTTTGAATTTTGATTAGATTTGGTGTGATAGAAATCAACATCAAGCAATTATTTCCTTTTTCTTCTTCAGTGAACAAATCTTTACATTTTAAATGCTTCCCGTGTGCAATCATGGATGATGTTAATATAAGCAGCATTGTTGAACTTTCTTTCACTGATGAATCGTTATTTATGTATTTATTTATTTCTGATATTTAGACAGGGTGCCTCATTATCACCAATAGTGGTGGTCTTCCATGAGGCTCTGATTGCAATAATAAGTAACAACAATTGTCAACAAAATCTTGAAAATAAACTCATAACAAAAAATAAATAAGAACATACTTAAATATATATATATTTACAAAGTAATCGGTATCCTCATAATTAATGTTTTTTACATTTTCTACACTCCAATATTTTCAATCGCACCAGCATCTCTGATTAGTCAAGGAGATATTGGCACTCTTCATATTCCCGGATCAAAGTAGATAGGATTGGATTGGAATCTTTCTTCTACTGTCATTCCAGTGTTAGACTGACAATTGAGGAAACAGTGAAATATAGATTATTATCATTAGAAGAGACATGCAGTGAAATGTTAAAACAAGACCAAGTTATAAGCAAATTTTATGTAATTAAAAAGATACTGTATGCTTTTTTATAAACTGAATTGAACAAGATTTAGTCATATGGTTTTTTATTTATACAGGTCTACTGTGGACGATATGTGAATGAGCACATGTTAATGCATGGGTTGGAGTCTAGTCATCTAATGGTCCTGAGCTATGCTGATTTATCTGTTTGGTGCTATGGATGTGATGCTTATATACATAATGAGGTAAGATTTTCTTCAATTTGATTGTCGGCAACCGGTACATAACTCTTGAATATGCAATTTGAAGTAAACATTTACAAGATAATCAAATTTTGACCTCTAGTATGACCTCCCGTTTGACCTCATTTTGACTTCCAATTTTGACCTTCATTTTAATCCCCAGTTTGACCTCAAATTTGACCTCCAGTTTGAGTCCGTTTTGATTTCAGTTTGAAGATCAAGATGCTGATGATAATGCGTTATAGTCAATATGCTAATAATCATGCACGATAAGTGCCAATGATAACAATTAAGATCTTAAAGGTCTTAATATTTGAGATGTTAATCATCATGTGGAGTAATTGTAAAAGATGTGTGATAATGCTCATGTGTCATTAACATGATCACAGGTCCATTGCTGTTTTTCTTTTGTAGATCGTCATACCAGCAAAGAGGGCAGCACATCTCAGCAAGTTTGGTGCTCCTGGAATGTAGGACCATGAAAGCAAGGTTTCGTTTGGCACCACTCTACAAAGATGCTCTAATTTTCTAATTGAAAGCACAGAATGATACTGTATAAGTACAGCTTGTTTACCTACCTACTTCCTAGAGCTTATTACAAAACAAGTAGAATCCTCACAGCTGTATCATGTGAAGATCTGCTATTTTGAAGGTTGGCATTTGAATGTGCCTGAAGCACCTAATTTTTCTCCTTCAGTGTACATGCCACATCCACAGAATACATTGATAAGCATCAAGCATGCACAGTATGATATTGTGCATTCTCAGGCATATCCATTAAAAGTATTTGAACATTTAAAGGATGCACAGAGAATTAAATTACGTATTAAGATTGCAATCAATATTTGCTGATATTCCTACAATATTAGGTGCTTTAGGGAACTGAAATGTCACAAATGGATAGGAGCCTAATTCCCATCTGTTTATCATTTCTTCAAGCACACATATTCTGCTTCTTTAAAACACACAGATGGATTTCAAATGAACTTCACCGTCCAATAAATCTTAGTTGAAGGGGATTTAAGTTATACAAATGGAGTACCTAGCTGGTCCACATGGCTGGGGGGGGTAAGGGCTCAAGGGCAGCACCCAAAGTGCCTAACCTTTGATTTTTCACCAAGTGAAAATTTTGCCCAGATAATTTTGCAGTGCAGGTGAGACTGCCCTGGGCATTTCCCTTGTATTTTAATCTATCATAATAAGCACATACCAGTGATCCATCCCAAGGAATGCTCAAGACACCTGAATACTGTTGAATACTAGTTGCCATGAGAAGACTTGTATCAATCTGTCAGTGTGTTGACTTAGAAAAGAATGTAAAAATACCGGTACAT
The DNA here is from genome assembly GCA_025618425.1 of Heliocidaris tuberculata. Lineage (NCBI taxonomy): Eukaryota > Metazoa > Echinodermata > Echinoidea > Camarodonta > Echinometridae > Heliocidaris > Heliocidaris tuberculata. The sequence continues at coordinate 74,527,136 of CM046832.1, read as the reverse complement.
GCCACACTGTAGAGAATGTGAATATTGACACAGTGAAAAAAATAAGTGGGGGCAAAGGGCGATTAGCCCCCAAAACTCTCGAAAAAGCCACCATAAATGAAAAAAGAGCCACCGTCAAATAATATTTCTGCCCACGGGTCGTAGTGTATTAAAATCTCAGAACACAATAGGTGGACTTTACTTTTAACCCTTTCAGGACAGGAATTATTTAAGGGCTAAATTGATCACATTTTGTTCTGCAAATTGGCAACAATAATATTTTTATTTTAGTGCTACGTGGTTCTAATAAGATGTAATTTCTTGAAAATAATATATGTGGTTAGGAACTTTGTCAAAAAGTTGAAAAAGTTGCCAATTTGGACAAAAAACAATGATTTTGAATCTCTCAATGTGTTGCCAATTTAAGGATGTTCAATCTTATTCTCCTTTTTAAAATTCCTGGCATCAAACGCAATATGATCAGGCAACAAAAATGGACACAGTATGTGCAGAATTTTTTGCTCTTTCTACTCATGCATCTGGTATATTTTTTAAGGCTCTAAATCAAAAGTTATTGGGCCAAACCACAAAATGTGGTCAATTGTCTCAAAAGGGTTAATTTTTACACTGTATTGACATCTTTTATATTCACTGTGATATGCTTATGTTTGTTTTCTCAGCCAGCACACATCTAATGTAAGAAAAATTATGTCACAAAAAAAGTTTCAAAACAATTTTGACTCTTCCCAGGTATGTGGCAATAGCCCAGTTTCGGCGATGCGAGCGCGATGACGTAATGCCTGGTAATAGTAACCAGGTTGGCCAAGCTTTGACATACCGCCATATTGGATTCATGCTTTTGGTATTGCTCCGCGCCGATTTCCGTTACCTCGTATTTTTATTTCATTCATGTTTTCACTATAAGTCTACGATTACCTTGCTCAAATTTGATTTTGTTTTGCTGGCTTCCTTACTGTCTTTTGACAAGTTTAGTGTAACAAATTTACAAGATTTTCTTCGAGAAAGAGGAGATTCTACTGTAGGATACAACAAGCAGAGATTCTAACTATTATCCACGCCGTTTCGAGAGTGCCCGAATGGGAGGGAAAGTTCTTTTGAATAGACCTTTTTCTCAGGATTTTATAGGGTTCATGACAAAAAGAAATAAGAGATTTAAAAGTTAATTACCATATTCTCCAAACCTATTTTCTGGTACTTCGCTTTCGTTAATATTGGCTTTATTTTCTAGTACCAAGCCGTCGATCTCGGGCATAAGTTTCGCCTCTGTGGTCGGGGTGCTATCGACTGTCTATCGCGGGGACTTGGGCGGACGGCTTAGCAGACAGTCGCTGCTCAAGCTCTGTTGCCGCTAACTCCAGGAGCTCCAACGCGTAGCGTTTGGAGCTCCAGGTACAACTAACCAAAATCTTTCTCGCCCATGGCATTAGTTTGGTCGGTCGCATCGCTTAATTTCTGCAAGTAAGATGAAAATTTGTACTTACATTTCAAGAGAATTATTTTAACTATCCAGCAGGCACTTTGATTTCACGATTTCACAATTATTTCGATGAAGAAATGGAATTTCCTCGCTGAGCCGATCAAGTCATTTGAATCGACGGTACAGTACGGGGAAGATCGGCTCGGCAGGAAATTCCATTTTTTTTCATCGAAATAATTGCCAAAACGTGAAATCAAAGTGCCTGCTGGATAGTTACAGTAATTCTCTTGAAATGTAAGTGCAAATTTTCATCTTACCTGCCAGAATTAAGCGATGCGACCGACCAAACTAATGGGCGAGGAAGACTATGGTTATTTGTAGCTGGAGCTCCCTGGAGTTACGTTGCTGCAGCAGGCAGTGGATGTGGATGCTCGGGTACTGGGTAGGCCCTGCTCCCCCAACAAAATGTTTTGAACAGATGTAGATTTTTTAATGTTATCCACACCAAAGTCTTTCCTTCTGCATGCATGCTTTCAACCTAATTTTGAATTTGGCCATCATTGTTTTCTGTTTGGGAAGGGGGGGGGGGGGGGGTGAAAAAAAACCCTTGCATACGGTATGTGGACGTTGCCGTTGGTCATAGCGGGTGTCGCTTTTACACGTCCCGTAACAGCAGTGTTTCCGACCTTTGTTTGAACCGTTAGTATGCTCGAAACATTAAATAGTATGTTGAAAAAGATATCCAAACTTTTATTTTGAAATTTCCCCCTTCTCATCTGTCAATAATCTGTTCAAACAATAATGCAACAAACAGTTCAATAGCGAACAAAGGGCAGTAGTTGGGCAGTGAAACACGATGTACAATAGCAGCTTCGCACTGCCGGTCACCGTTATTTGTCCAACCCTCCGATTACGTAATCGGGTTTAAAGGTCTGTGCCTACATTACGAAACTGGCCTATTAGGCCTTTCCATTACTCATATTTAAGATTTGTATGCTTCCCGTCCCCAACATAATTTGCTTTCTGCACTATTTATCAAGATCACATTTCTACTTGTAAAATAATGGGTTTATATATACAGTCAACTTTGCATAAGTCGAATCTGTTGGGACCACAAAAAATAGCTCGACTTATGCAAAATTCGACTTAGGAAATTTGAATAACACATATTTTGCAGTTTGGTCAAAAAAATTGATTCGCCTTAGGGAAAGTTCGACTTATGTGACTTCTGTTATGCAAAGTTAACTTACATGTACTTATTTGTCCCTGAGTAGTTACACTTGAATATTTTCTTTTTCTTTGTTATTATAGACACTATGAAGTATATATGCACATACAGTAAATTTTATTAAGCACTATATTTGTAAATTGATATGTACATAGTTTTTTGATATAGAAATTATTAGTGTTTATGGGAATGATATGGGTTACAAAAACACAGTTTGTCAAGTTGGGCATCATAGAAAAAATTTGTGGCACTTGTACATCTTTCTAGCTGCTTTAAAAAGAAAGTAATTGATATGACCTGGGGCCTGTAACATAAAGAGATAAATCAATCTTACGAAAGTCTGTGGCAAACCTTGTACTGAAGAGTTACAATTGATCGTAAGATTGATTGTATCTCTTTATGTTACAGGCCCCAGATGTGTTGCAATCACCTGAAAAAAATAATTTGTGTACAGCTTGAAAGTATAAAATCAGGCTCAAAGAACTTTATCTGGCATTCTACAGGTCAACAGTTGAGTATGAAGGAAATAAGGATAACATGAAGGTTACGAAGGTACGGAACCGTACTCAGTTGGGTTCCGCACGAGCCCTTATCTTCGCGAGCACTTACGGGTGCGTCAAGTAGTTTACTCACAGTCGCTTATGCGCATATAGAGTGGGTAATTAAACTCTTAATATCTCTTTATAGAAGTACTATTTGAAGCTCGTATTTTGAATATAGCATAACAATATGGGACCTCTAACATTCAGAGCAAAATATTTTTAGTGATTGGTGTTTTTTAAAAAGCATATGAAAAAACATGCCGTTGGTTTTGGTTGTGTGCTCAAGTGAAAAGATTCTTAAATGAGGTTTGATAAATACTGTACATGTATCAGAGAATATCACATCAAGTTTAAGTTCTGTGAATTTTGAGATAGGAAAGTTCTCAGATGCTTCTAGAGACAACTACAAATGGCAGCTCATAGTTATCTTTTTTATGATTCTAGCCAGATCACATCTAAATATGTAATACATATACTCATCAATTACAACCCAGACTTCCTAATATGTGAATACATTTTCACCATTTCCACTTTTTGAAGTAAAATCAAATCAGTCATCTCTTATGCTCAATCCTCAAATGTAAGCTAATTGCGGTAGAGTGATGTTATGCCAAATATAATTTGACTTTCATTTTGTTTTGTATGAACCCCATTATATGATATTATAGTAGGATTGTGAATCTAGGTTTGCTGCATGAATTTGCAATCATAAAATTTGTTTTACTCAGTTCAATATATTTACTACATGTAGTTTTTACATATATTACATATATATCTAGAAAATAGTAGTCTGTGACAATTTTGTTCTACACAAGTTTTTTCAATTGTGTAATTTTTTCAAGTTAATTTATAAGAACTTTCATTTACTGTTACATTTCCATTCTGTTCTTTCATGATTTACAAAAATTACAGTTGTGTTTTGTGTGTTCCTTTCTGTAATATTTGTGCAAAGTTTTTCAGATTTGTAATGAAACTAATTGTTTATGCGAGTTCAAACATTTGTGTGTGATTTTGTAAGGAGTGTATGCTGTTTGGACTAGCTTATAAATGATCAAGTCATTCTCACATATGTTTTATGTCTTCCAAAATTTTCCATTTGAAATGAATGTTGGTCTGTTTGTTTTGGACAATCATTTCTCAGACAGGGGTCACATGATGATATGATATTTTACCTTAGATCCAACAGTTCTGCCTTTTTTCTACGTTTTATTATACTGTAAAACAGAAGTATAGTACATTTAATTATATAAATGTATCTAACATTAAATTCTGGAGAAAAGAAAATCTGGCAATTATTTCTATCTTGTGAATAACTCCACCGATTTTTCATGAACAGTGAAACTGCAGTCTAGACAGTGACAGGAAAAATATTTTTTAACTTGAACATTCAGTTTTACTCAAGTACATACAAAGGGGGTCATATACAATTAAAAACAAAATTAATTTGAACATAAAAAGAACTACAAAAGGGGTACATGTGGCACATAAAACTTGAGAATTTAACGTATTTTTACTTAGGTTGCCATTGAGAAAACAAGCACTATAAAAGGGTCAAAAGAAATGTTCAGATAATTTAACCATGACATTTTCATTGACCAGTCATAAGGTGAAATATCATACAAGATTAACAACACAAATGTACTTAATAAAGATACCTAATCATATACACAGGACAGCATTCGATCTAACATTTACCAACCAGTGCCTCAAAATATTGAGAATTAGGTGGTATACAAATTTTGTTCAAAATGAATCCTTTTAATATTACTTCCAGATTGAATGCAATATCATTTCTAATTAAATAACATATGCATCAAATTCAAACTATGAAAAACACTTCGAAAACTGTTGCTGCTATCTTGTGGATTGATCCCTTGGAAAGATTTCCAGTAATTTTGAGACTGTGTTGAAGTTGGTCCTTAATGTGTGAAAACAAGCAATCATTTGTTAACAATGTCTACATTGCTCAGTGGCTGTCAATACTCTAGTCTTGCATAGAATAATTATACATGTATAATAGTGTTTACAATCCTATAAAAGACAAAGTTAAAACTAAATGCCAAAAGAAAGGGTGACTGCTGAATCTGTTAATAATACACAGGCATACATTTACAAAGTCTAAATGTCAAATGGTAAAAATGGTCTATGAGACAGCTCTGCACACAAGTTAGTGTTTGTTATCACGACAATGGAGTCACACACACACACACACACACACACCGCAGAGGCAAGCGATCTACAATGGGAGGCTTAATGTAATTTTAACGATGAGTTCCCATATTTTCATGATACTACTAGTGCTGGTATCGACATGCTTGATGTCGACATACGAAGGGTTTTTAACGCTGCTGACATGTCGACATGCATGCTCTGATGTCGACATAAAAGGGGGTCTTATTCATACACCACGGTCACACACTAGAAAAGTGAAGCTTACCTGAAAAGTTATAGATACAATCATCAACAAAAATAAATGCGATTAGAAGGCAATTCATCAGCGCAAATTCAACAACAATCGATCGCGGCATGCAGTGCTACATATGTAGGGCTCTCAAGTTGAGGGCTCTGTAGTGCTAGATGCATGCATAGTCAGCTCATTCATGGATTGCTCATGCGCATATGGACAACTCGCGCACAGACCTTGCTCAGCTGTACACAGATTTCAGTGCATGGGACACAGTTGTAATATTTTTCTGTGATATCAGTCTTGGCGATGTGACACCGAGATCCTTTTTTTCTGACACAACTCTAAGCAGAAAATTCAGCTCAAGTAAATACCATACGGTTGTAGAAAAATGAACAATTTACGGATTCATCACAGTGATTTTCTTGCAAATCCAACCAAAATGAGGAATTTTAGGGAAAGTTTAGCGGGTAAAATTTTCTGTTTGTAACCAAAGAAATATCGCTAAAATTTCATATTTTCCCGTCGTCAAACTTTGATTTTGCAGTATTGCTGTGAAAGATACATCCATATTCAATCATTTTTGAACTTTATATTTATAAATAGTGGTGTTAAATACGTTATTTTTCAGATTGCTTTTGTAAACAACTTTACGTAGATCGTGTGAAAATGCAAGAATTGACAAGGTCAAGGGGGTCAATTCCATACAAACTGGCACTGTGTGTGTTTGACTTATGTCGATATAATGTCGACATCGTTAATATTTTTGTTGCGATATGTCGACAGAGATTTTTTTACCAATACCAGCTCTAGATACTACATACAATCACAGAAGATAAAAGGTTAAAATATTGCCATTTAGAAAGCAACTATGAGCAGAGAGTGTGTGCTTTGGAAAGGGGGTTGCATGCACATGCCAATCATATTAGCTTGCACTAGGTCCTTGTGCATCCCATGGCTCTCAAGGAGTACCACCTAGCAGGGGTTAAAGGGACCGAAAAGTCGCCAATCGTGGTGTTTTGGAGCTTGGCCCGGCTCAGGTAATATTCAGGAATCTCCGTACATCTTCGGTAAACGCATGAATTGTGTGTATGCAGCACGCATGCGACCGGAGAAAGACGAACTGAAAAACCCAACTGACAAACTACCCCACCCTCTACGGCAATTTTGTTCGCTGCTCCAAGATTGTTGTTATGCACGGCCTTGTAACAGGGGCAAGCGAATGAAATTGAACGTACATGGATATCGAGCGGTGGCTCCCTTTAACCCTTTCAGGACAGGAATTATTTAAGAGCTAAATTGATCACATTTTGTTCTTCAAATTGGCAACAATATTATTTTTCTTTTAATGCTACAAGATTCTAATAAGGTGTAATGTCTTTGAAAACAATATACATGGTTAAAAAAGATTGTTGATAAGTTGAAAAAGTTGCCAATTTTGATAAAAAACAATGATTTTAAACCTCTCAATGTGTTGCCAATTTAAGGATTTTAAAACTTATTCTCCTTTTTAAAATTCCTGGGATCAAACGCAATATGGTCATGTAACAAAAATGGATATAGTGTGTGCAGAATTTTTTGCTCTTTCTACTCATGCTTCTGGTATATTTTTTAGAGCTCTGAATCAAAAGTTATTGAGCCAAACCACAAAATGTGGTCAGTTGTCTCGAAAGGGTTAAGACATATGCAACTCACCTATCAACCAACCACCCAACCCACTCAACCACCCAGGAAAGTCAATTTATTTTCTGAGAACTAGAATGGCATTATTTCCATTAAAATTGATATGAGAAGTAACAAAATAATGCCTTTTGGCTTTATGCAGGAAATTAAGTGCTTTGAGATATCCTTGTCTGTAGTATATAAATGAGTATCATAGAATTGAGCATATATGTGCAAAATGTTGACTCATTTATTGGGAAATAGATTATCTTACTAAGACATACATTTGAGTTTCATTTCTTCTTGAACTTCAGAGCATCAAGAACTTGTGCACAAAAGTACACAAAGTACTTCCAGACAGAAACTAATAATTTTCACTGTCCATTCCCCTATCTTGCTTCTCTAAACTTTGCAAGGAGTCCGTCATTCTCTCTGAGGACATACGCAAGAGGTTTCCTCTGGTAGTAATCAGATATCAACTCAATATTCTCAATAACGGAGGATAAGAGATGAGCACGGCCAATGTTGGTTCCAGGAGCATCAAATTTGAGATGGGTAAAATGGAGATGGAGATGGTAGTAAGAAGGTTGGTAGTGTAGATATGCTCTCACCTCATCTGATGGAATCCTGTACTTCTCTTGGATGCATTTCTGAAAAGAGGATGATTCAAGCAAAAAGCTTCAAGGCAATGATGCTCTCCATAATCTGGGGAGCGTTTTATCAAGCGTTTTGTCAGTGATTTTTACAGACAACTATTATAAGCTACTGAAAGCAAATTTGTCAGTAAAAATCACTGACAAAACGCTTGAAGAAACGCTCCCCAGGAGTCAACGTGTAGTTTACAGAAGGACAGAAGGGAAAAGAAGACTTAAAAAACAAAAGGACAAAGAAAGGAAAGGCAGCTTTCCACACGACTAATAACTAATTCACCATCACTGGGAATGGCACTGGATGGCTTATTTACCCTATGTCTGCTACTTGTTGAGCAGCCTAAAATTAGAGCAAATTCTAGAAATGATTATGTTGCATTTATGAAGGTTAAAATGAAACAAAATAGCCCTAGAAAAGTGTTTTCATTTCTTACAACAGGAAACTATTCTTTTCAAAGAGCAGAGATGATGTTCTGTCTACAAAATTTGAACACACATGGAAAGGAATATCTTACCGAACACTTTTCCTGGATATTACGTAGCAGTGGAAGATGCAATGCATTGAGATCACGCAGACTCTTGATCCCTCGCTGGTGGATGATGACAATGAGATAGAGATTGTTGGTCTGTTTCTCATCCCATTTCATATCTGGTAGCATCACAAAGCCTGTCTCAGGGTCGGGATCTTCAAAGACGATACGTTCTGACTCGGCTTTCTTCTCCAAGATGTTATACACCCACTAGAGATTCAATATTGATGTAACAAAAATTTTATTGCTACCATTATAATACAGAGAAAGTGCGATAATTGAATTTTGAAGGTTGAAATACCAATATAGGTCTACCTTTCTGATTCAGGAAATTAGTTCATGATTGCTTTCACTTGTACATCTTCACTGCCTAAATTCTTGACACACAATCTTCAGGCCTTATCAAATGAGAGCAATTGATTTTAAAACACATGAATGTTTTCTTATCATGGGAGATCTATTAAAAACAATCAGAAATTACTAAAGTATTATCATTAAGTACTTGGTGTCACCTGTGCCTGGGAGGGGAAAAGCGAACTGAATCATTGTAACCCTCTGGTTTCTCCTCCCGATATAATTGACTGGGATGTGCAGGTGTATTACAAAACATGTACAACACCAGGGTTTTCCCCTACTCTTCTTCAAATAGTGCAGTGGTGACTCTTCTCTACACGGGACCTCCATTTTAAATCCTATCCCAGGGACAGTGTTTTCCACTGTCACATAGCCTTCATCTATGAAACAGGGAGGGGCATGCTAGCACACTACGCAGGCTTCAGTTATCCGCCCGGCAGCCTGGGGTGGATTCAAACCCACGATCTTTGGTTTGACAGGCAGGCGCTTTACCGACTGAGTCAACTCGCCTCGCCTAACATTACTGTTTTTTAAATAGATGAGTTTGGTGAGACCTCAGGTTGTTTACACTAATATATTATTTCCTATTAGTTTTACTTTAATTTTCCAGAGTTATCATTTTTTCCTAGCATTGTCTTATCAATAACAGAAAGGATCCGGGCTAACTCGGCACTAGGGCGAACTCGGCCTTGGCCGAAAATCGCGACGGAGTGAGCCCAGAGAGTTGAATTGATCGGAAGTACTTGTGTTGAATTTCGCATTAATTACACATTTCAAAACACTTAAAGCTCATGTAGAGTATTGGTAGCAAAAAGGAAATTGTAAAGAAACATGTTAAATATAGTCTCATGTTGTTGACATTCACATTGACATTGACATTGATATGCCTGATAATTGACTGAAATTTGATGAAAATTGAGTGAGCCGATTTTGAGGAATCGTCTGCAAAAGAAGTGGGTGTAAATGAATAATAAAGAAATTAAGAGGTGATCTGTCGATACCTACAGACCACCTAAATAGTGACCTTAGCTCACTATTTTATACAAACGAGGTATTGCTTGCAATGTACATTGCGATCATATCCAACACCTTCCTGGACCAACTAATATTTATAAAATGCTTACAAACCTTTTTATTACCTGTATATTAAACTGCTTTTCCTCAATGTAAGGCAATGTGATGTTTTTGTAGTCCGCAAATGTTTCATTGACAAGATGGACATCTTGAGCAGAGTATTTCTGAATGTGTTTCTCAGTAGCAGGGTAGATCACTGTAGTCTTTATTCCTGTTGGGAAAAAAGGCAGAACACATTTTGTACAAATGTAATTTATTAGGGTTCTGTTGTCCTGCATCACAAAAGGTTTAAGTTCTGTTAACTTGCCTGTAAAATTTAGTCTACATACAATGTACTTAAGGTTACTTAAGATTGAGTTCTGGACGCAGGTAGTGATGCCTCTATGTCCAGATCCTGGTTGCCTGATAGGACTCTGGCAGTATCGGCACGGCTGGGGGAAGCTGCTCTGTATTTGAATTTAAATTCAGTATTGTGCCAGAACCTATCTAGTTTATTTTCAAAATGTATGACACTATCAGCCTCCACAACACAGTTTGGGAGGCTGTTCCACATATTTACCACTCTCATGGAAAAGAAATTACTACGTACACTTTTATTGGCACTTCTTTTGCCTATCTTAAAGCTATTTCCCCTCGTCCTGGAAATATTGAACTCGAGAAGAGGCGTTACACTTGGATCATATATCTTTATCATTTTGAAGGTCTCAATCATATGTCTATAAACCAGGGTAGGCAGTTTCAGTTTACGTAGTCTTTCTTCGTAGCTGAGACCTTTCAAAGAAGGAACAAGTTGAGTGGCCCTTCTCTGCACATTTTCCAAGGCGTCAATATGCTTGTATTTCCAAGGGCACCATGCAAACGGATTGAGCGTACTCAAGATGTGGCCGAATGAGAGCTTTGAATAGTCTTATAAATATATGCTCATCTAAATAGAGAAAGGAACATCTAATCAGACCAACAACTCTGTTATGTTCTGAATGTGGCTATCAAAAGAAAGTACCCTATCTACACAGACACCCAAGTCACGCATGCAATGGACATTTTCAAGGTCATGTCGTGAAAAGCCCTGACCTAAACAGTATTTCCGATTTGCATCTTCATCACAGTTAGATTTTGTGCCAATAGTCAAGATTTTACACTTCTCGGGATGAAAGCTTAATAGCCATTTGGCAGACCAACTCTGGAGACTCTTAAGGTCTTCCTGTAGACAGGAAATATCCTCTGCACATGAAATTTTACTGAAAACTTTTGTGTCATCTGCATATAACAAGGTTTTACATTTGGTGACATCAGGCAGATCATTAACATAGATAACAAATAATATTGGGCCGAGAACACTGCCTTGCGGAATACCACTAAGGACAGGGGCCCAGGGAGATACCAGAGTTAACAATGACCCGATGAAAACGTTCCGAGAGAAAAAGACTCGATCCACTTCAAAATATGTCCTGTGATACCACAGCTTTCTATTTTGGCGATTAGTCTCTTATGTGGCACCTGGTCAAAAGCCTTCATAAAATCCATGTAGGCAACATTGACAGCTGCTATCTACAGCTTCAGTAACAAAATCCAACATCTTCAGTAACTGCAGTGAAGTGGACCTGCCAGGAATAAACCCATACTGCTTATCACTAAAAATACTGTTAATTTGCATGTAATCAATGACAGCATCCTGAATGATAGATTCCATGACTTTGCACACAATACTAGTAAGACTAATGGGCCTATAATTATTTGCTGATGACTTGACACCCTTTCTCTTGTAAACAGCTGAGATATGTGCCCTCTTCCAGTCATCCGAAAGTATGCCAGTTCTAAGCGATGTGTTGAATATCAAACACAGAGGTTTTGCTAAAGTCTCAGAAAGCTCTTTTAAAATCCTAGGATGCAATTTATCATGACCTGGAGACTTAGCAACGTCCAAATTATTCAACTTCTTCAAAATCGCATCCTCAGAAATATATAAATCATCTAGGTATGACAATTAAAAGAAGCTCAATCAATCTCAATTTTTCCAATTTGAGAATGTTTTCCTATTGAATAGATGTAACCAGGAGCATTGATTTTTGGGTGGGGGGGGGGGCCAAAGTTGCCTCCCCCAAGTAAATATTGGGAAGACAAACAGTTGTTTTGCCTCCCCCCCCCCCAATACATTTGGAGGTGTAAAATAAATTAAAGAAAAATGCAAAACTCTGGATATGAAAACTTCCAAACAATGAAATGCAAAAGGTATTAATCAAAACAATCGGACTTCAATTTCACCATGCACATTCTCTAGTTTTCCCTGCTTCATGTTACTGTGGAGAAGCTGGTAATTAAGAAGTGTTAAAAAAAATCATGAAGATTACTATTAATTAAGCCATCTTGCCCCCTCCCCATTCGCAAAACGGATCTACGCCCCTGCTTGTAACATGATTAGGAGTCTGACATTCGAATGCTGGCTAACTCGGCACTAGGGCGAACTCGGCACTAGGGCGAACTCGGCAGTCGAGTGAGCCCAGAGAGTTAAATTGATTGCAAACACTTGTGTTGAATTTTGCATTTAATTACACATTTCAAAACACTTAAATTCAAATTATTTGATAACAATGTGTAAAGTGAGTAGCAAAGAAGTAATGTTGACAATTTCAAGAAGAAAATTTTTTACAAAACATGAAATTTAAGGCTAAAAAAGGGGGCGCTAATGCACTTTAGCATCCATACCCTACCCCTACCCCTACCCCTAGGCTAGGGGTAGGGGTAGGGGTAGGGTACCGGTACCCAATGCGCATGGATGCTAAAGTGCATTAGCGCCAAAAAAGGGTACGGTGCGTAGCGTAGACTTCAACTCTTGAAACAGTCACCGCGCAGTGCCAAGTTCGCCCTAGTGCCGAGTTAGCCCGACCCCCTGACATTCATGGATTAGGAGGATTTGCTGAAAGGGATTGAGGTACGCAAAGAGTAAAGACTTATCCCTTATGGTCAATATGCTGGCTTTGAGTCTTCGGATATATTATGAAGTTGGTAAGCACTCAGCATTCTCATTTCTATTTGCATGTGAGGGAATGAAATTGGAGGGAATTTAAGTCAATCAGTTTACCTGTCAGTTCCTTTGGTGGAAAGCATTCATATACACCGTAGATATCATTCTGCATTGAACAATTTAGAACAGAGTCCTCTGACATCAAAGCAGGCAATGAATCTTCTGTAAATGCAGTCTTTTCCAGCAATACGACAGCTTGATCGTCTCCACTGCTCTCAGAGTCTGCATCGTCACACGCTCCCGATCCCCCGACTTCTGGCCTACCTCTACTCGCGTCTCCCTCTGATCCCGATGAAGATTCCTTGTAAATATTTCCCAGCAAGAAAACCGTTTTAGATGACAAATTCTGGTTCAAAATTTTCTTGATTTTGAATCCTCTGAAATTTTGCAAAGCATCACACTCAGTTTCACCTCTTTCAACTTCCGAGCTCTTTCGCTTTTTTGCTGGGTTTTCGGCCATGGTTATGCTATGCCTATGACTGTGTGACCCACGTGTTGATTTATCTTGTAAACAATGGCCGGCTAGTTAGCGCAGTTATGTTGAGTTTAGCGCCAGCTCTCGATTTCCCGAGTCGACAGCGCGCGGCCGGCCTGGCCTAGCCTAGCTAGCTGGCCTGGCGCCTATAGCTGCCTCATTCTCAGCTCGGTCTCAGCTCAGCGCATGCCAGCTAGCTAGCGCTCACATGCATACCAATTAAAGCAAAACACGAATTCGCCGTTATTGTCTACTGGTTCTCAAAGGCTGGGCAGCTTGACTTGGATGTTGAAATCAAAGAAACTGCATGCATCTTCACTCAGCCAAGTGTTTGGAAGACGTTGCTTTAGCTTTTAGTTGGGCCAGCGCCAGCGCCAGCGCCAGCCAGATTCAAGGAACCCCTTCCCTCAACAAGAATCATGGCATCTCCATCGGAGCAGTTTCCCGACATTCACGGTGTAAATGCCGCGTACGATGTAATAATCGTGGGGGCTGGGATCCAAGGCTCTGCTACAGCATATCACTGCGTGAAACAGGGATTGAAAACTCTGCTTCTAGAACAAGTAAGTAGGATTAAACTTTGATTTTAACTCTGTAATTCTTATTGTAAAGATGTTGTTACTTTGTTAATTTCACTTTCTAGAGTAAATCCTGAGTAAATGTAAGTAATTTTAGTTAGAGTCGACTTCACTCATACTTATGCCATGTATGCGACATATATCTAACTTGTTAGAACTTATAATCTTGAAACTGAAAGGCATGGCAAAGAAACAAGCAGTCCTCTCGTTATGTAGTTAAGTTACACTGACACTTTTTCTCCTTCATGACAAATGTTTAAAGAAAATATTGCATGAAGAAATGGGGAAGATCTGTTGATCATGTTTGTGATTTAGGATTTTTTTTACAAAAGCTTTTTTATTGTCCCAGGCCTGGCATAAATGTAAATTGCTTCTCTGAAAATTCTGACAAGTTTGTATTTTGTCTTTTGATTAATTTGATTCTTAAAAATAACAGTTTTAAATGATGGCCTGATTTTTAGGTAAAATGCAAAGAAAATCTGAGAATCATATAAGTAAAGATGTGATGAATCTTCGAGCTGAGACAAATCACAATTTTTGGACAATAGTTTAATACATGATTCCAGTTTGTATGAAATGTGAATTCCATTCTCTCATACATGAATAAGCAATTTAACAATTTTGTAACCTCCATACTTCTCTTTTCATGTTGATTATTGGTTCTTGGTTCTATCTGGGTTAGTCCATTTTGTTGACAATTCCATTTTCTTATTACTGATTGGTTGTTTAGTTGATGGTTGTTTAATTGATGATTAAATATATGTGGACCACTGCGGATATCTGTTCTAGTGAAGACTATATTATTTTATCTCCCTTTCATCAGTTAGACTGTAGCATGTTTTTACTTTAGGAGAGCAAGAGTTTAATTTGATTTGTATGAGTAGAAGTATAGAGCAGTGCAGAGAAAGAGATAAAAAGTTGGTCAGCTTACAGTATCAAATGCGAATTTGACGTAAGGGAAATGCCAGCTTTAAGAGATACGATGTGCAATATTCCCATCGTGTGAGGACATGCATTCAATTAGAAATTCATAAAACATGGGTCATTGCACAATTTCCAGTAGTGGCAGGGGTGTACACCCCCAAATTTCCAACATCAATAAATATGCCTCAAAAGATGAAAAAGAGCCACTCCTGAGGTGGAAAATTACCTCGCCTGAGATGGAAATTATCATAATCTTTAACAGTTTCCTTCCTTATGTGCCCTTTATACTTTGCATTTCCATTTGAAGATGATGGAAAGTGCCCCTTACTTTAATTTTTATGAAAAATATCACCTTTCTGTCTGCTTTATTTAAAGAAGTTGCAGTTCTGAAAAATGCAAAAATCGCTTTTTATTATGATTGCGGGCACCATTTCAGAACAAAGTATGCCCTTTCTTAACCCTTTTGAGACAATTGACCACATTTTGTGGTTTGGCTCAATAACTTTAGATTCAGAGCTCTAAAAAATATACCAGATGCATGAGTACTCAGTAGAAAGAGCAAAAATTTCTACACACATTGTTTCCATTTTTGTTGCATGACCATATTGTATTTGATGCCAGGAATTTTAAAAAGGAGAATAAGCTTGAAAATCCTTAAATTTGCAACACATTGAGAGGTTCAAAATCACTGTTTTTATCAAAATTGGCAATTTTTTTCAACTTTCAACTAAGTTTCTAATGATGCATATTGTTTTCAAAGACATTACATTTTGTTAGAACCGTGTAGCACTAATAGAAAAATATTATTGTTGCCAATTTGAAGAACAAAATGTGATCAATTTACCCCTTAAATAATTCCTGTCATGAAAGGGTTAACCCTCAACATCGACAAAACATTGACATTGACCATCCTTTATTTTATGATGAGATCATTATCCTTACCCTCATTATTGAAAGAAGCACATGAAAACAGTCTTCTCATAGGATTTTAAAAGTCATGTTTCCTTTGAGTCATGTTTCCTTTGAGTCATGTTCGCGTGTGATCCTAAAGTTTTCACAGATTTACCCAAATTTGGCACAACTGAGATTTTTACCTGTCATTTTCGGAATGATGCTCCTCTGTCAAGCATGTACATGTGTACGAATGGATGCCATCAAGGTATTATTTGAAAGCATAATACTTCTGCTTTATGGAAAATAGATAATAATTGTCATAGACCACACAGTGCAGTCACAAGAAGCCTTTTTTTAAAGGGTTTTGTTTTTTTCTTGGATGCACTATGTATGCACTGTACTGGTGAACATGTACATGTAGCGTCTTTTTAGTGCAATCAAAACTGATTTCTAGTTTCTTGTTCACTCCCATGTCCTTTTGTAGCCCACCTCCTTGTATTAATCTATTAAAAATCTATTTATAAAAAATGTAAGCTTTTTATTTTATTTTCTTATTTGTTTTTGTTTTGTTTTGTTTTTAAATTGGTTGACATACTGGTGAGATTTTAATTTGACAATGATAGGTTTTCATTCCTGTTGACCAAATACTGATCCCTAGATGTGACAAGACTCAGGAATGACTTTGTACAGTATGTATAAAGTGAAGAAGTCAACCTCTGGTTGACTTTTGTATTTTGTTCAAAGTCCTTCCTGGGCCTAGCGACATCCAGGGATCTATTTGCTCAGAGCTCCAGGGCATTGATGGCTCCTATGTCTATATAATCCAAAGATATGAGAAAGACACAAGCATGTTAAGGGTATATTATTCTTAAATTGAAACCTCAGTATCAGGTTTGCATTGGCAAGGCATCAGTATTTAACTTTATGGGTACAGGCTTGTTCTTAGATGTACATACAATTATTCATGTCAGCCAATGTTTGTACTTGAGTAAAAGTTTTAGTAGTGGCCCACTGGTTCTACTGTACTGTCACCCTATTGCTGTTAGATCTTATTGGGTGCTAAAGATAAGTGTTGATCTGTTTGAGATTGGTTAGAATTAGGGTTGTCAGACTAACAGGCTTCCAAACTTTGAAGGATTTTTACATTTTAACAGGGATAAAATATTTTCTCACAATTAAAGATTTTATAAGTTTACTAACAGATTTTCTCACCTTACAAACTACTGAAACTTCACTTGTTTTTTTTTTTTAATTTCTCTTCTGTTATTTTATCTTTTGTATGTAGTTCAGTCTACCACACTCTCGAGGTATTCTCATGGCCAATCAAGAATCATACACTACTCTTATTTTATCTTTCTTGTATCATATTGTTCAGTCTACCACATTCCTGAGGTAGTTCTTATGGCCAATTAAGAATCATATACTACTCTTATTATATCTTTCTGGTATTATATAATAGTTCAGTCTACCACATTCCTGAGGTAGTTCTTATGGCCAATCAAGAATCATATTCTACTCTTATTGTGTCTTTTTTGTATCATATAGTTCAGTCTACCACATTCCCGAGGAAGTTCTCATGGCCAGTCAAGAATCATACGCTACTCTTATGACCAAACACACTACTGCCAGATGATGATTGAAGCATTCCCAATGTGGAGAGAATTGGAGAAACAAACCAATACAGAGCTTTACAAGTAAAGTATACCATGTTCCCTTGTGAATTTATGCAGTGCTTGACACTAACAGGCACCCGGGACACATGGCCGGTGCCCAAAATATGAATCTGGACTCTGGACCCCAAAATGTCAACATAGGGCGCATACATAGAGACCCTAAAATTTTCAATCTGGACCCCCCCCCCCCCCTAAAAAAAACAGTGTGGAGCCCTAAGTTATGGACTGACAATTTAATGCAATTAGATTATCTACCAGATATTGAAGCTATACATCCCATTGTTTAAATTATTACAAACCTGAAAAAAAAAATTATTTGATTATGGGCCTATATTAAAGAATATGAAAGTTAGAGAATCAGAATTTAGATACATAAATTGTGTCATAGAGTTTATCATGCTGACAAAGCAAAAGCTTCAGTATTTCTGTAGCATAGTAAACTAAAGTAATTGAGGTCAATGGTCAACCTTCCTTATCTTTCTTTAATACTGAATTACACATGTATCAGAACAAAAGACTAGATCATTTGTTAAGAGTTAGAAGGATGTTGAACATGTGTCAAACAGTATGAGTTCATGTCCTGGCTCTGAGCATAAAAAATTATTGATGGTCTTGTCTATATTTGTGTAATCTGCATAAACTATTTTTAACCTGTTTTATTCATTGGATTTGTTTCTATACAGGAAGACTGGTCTCTTGACCATTTCGCTCCCTCCAAGGAAAGCTCTCTTCCAGAATTCCTTGTATCAGATGAGGAAGTTTCAAAGACCGCACAAGGTCTTGGACCATGAGGATGTGAAGAGAGAATACCCAGAGTTAGATCTTCCCAAAGACTCTCTGGTCTTTCTAGATTATGATGGAGGTACTCTGAGGGCAGACAAAGCTCTGCGTGCATTCCAGGTAAACATGATGACATCAGTCGGTAGTTCTATAGACAGGAATCCAATGACCATCCTAAAGCCTCTTTTACACAGGATGCGCGAAAAACCTTTAAAAGATAAAAAATAATGAAAGATGCAAACGAAGTTGGAGTGATCTGTCTGAATAGACAAATTGGTTTTCCCACTTTAAATATAGTGCTTCTTCCTCAAACAGTATGTATCTCAATGTATTTACTACAGAAAGACTTGACAATGGATTGTAAATTTGTAATTTTTTTCAGACAATGGAAAATATCAAAGTCTATGTTGTTGAAAGTGACAAATGACCCAAATTATCAAAAGATTACCCATTCAATTCAAGGTTTGCTGTATGTTATGTATTTAGATTTTGTCACAGTGCAGTCTCAATTAATTTTTCTGTGAAATGTATGTAAAACCTTGGAACCCAATCCTGTTATTTGTTTATCAACTCTTAACACAACATGTCTAGACTGAAGTCCACATGACAAGTCATATAATGCCCTCAAACTGAATGGTATATCATGCCATTCAGGTTAATATGTTTATTTGGGGGAAGGAAGTTCATTCTAAGTCATATAATTGCCTTCAAATTGTAAGTCATGCCATTTGAGTTTAATGAAATGTTTATTATACTTCATGTAAGAAATAAATTCAGTTGTCAGCAGTTAATAAATCAAACAATTCTGGATTAAAATAGTCACGATCAAAGGGCAACACACTTCATGCTTGAGTAAATGTACTTCAAATAGTTACAGTTTACATTTACAGTGTATTGTATTTCATTAGTCTGAATACATGTTGCATACATTGTATGTAGCTTTTGCTCTCAAAACTAACCATAGAATTGTCCTATTGACCGATATCATAGAGGCATCAATGAAATTTTAATGTTTATAAACTGGTCTTTAACCATATAAATTGTACATTCTATGGTCTATATTTTTCTGTTTTATGTGTCATTTTATATTCTAGGCATCCCCTGGTGCATTTCCTGAAGTTGATTAAAAGTCCCAATGGTCACAAAATTTTCACATTCCTTTCTTTTTTCTTCTTGGTAGCTGTGAGAGGCACAGCAGGAGAAGCTGACTCACTCATTCTTACTTTGTGTTTTTGTCCTCATTGTGTTGTATTTCTATAAAATGCTGAATAGAGTATAATTATGATAATAGTCATAAATTTCTTTTCAGGATACATATAAAAATCTCGGAGGCAATCTGAGAGAGGAAGAGAAAGTTCTTGAGATAACTCCTGGTACCTTGGTGACCATAAGGACCAACAAGGGGACCTACAAGACCCGTCATCTGATCCTTACTGCAGGAGCATGGGCACAGAAGGTTCTTAGGCCCCTTGGATTAGATCCACCTTTAAAGGTATGTATGGAGATGTATTACATATCAGTTGAATGTCTTCTTATTGAAGATTTGAGGTGTGAAGTATATCAAGTATAATCTTAGGAAGACCTTTTAATTTTGGCTATCAAGTGAACATTTCCTCACTTTTCCATGATGCACATATTTTACAATCTTCAAATATATTTTACATTTTAGCCATGTCTCATATAGATGAGATATAGTATAAAATATGTAACTCTCTTTCTGCTCACCTCGCACAGAGCCCTGCAGATAATTATTTTGCACATATTTTACGCCTGGAAGTAGATGCTTTGGAATGGAAATTCAACAAAACAGTCAAACAAGTTCTGGATATCTTTCTTCTGATTTCCATCTCATTCCCAAGGAAAAAAATATTTTGGATAAACTTTAAGTAGATGCTAGAATAATATGACTGATTATTTCTCTTTTTTAGGTGACTCGTATCAATGTGCCATATTGGCAGGAGACGGAAACTGGAGGAATGAGCAGAGTGCCTAATCTCATTTTTGAGACACAAAATGGCCATCATATATATGGACTGCAGGAATTAGAGTATCCTGGCTTAACAAAGGTAAAGTTATTCTCTTTGCTTCGACCAATCTGTATTTTCAATGGGTTTCATCGCAAGTTACATGTACCTTGGGCTTAAAGTGCAATCCAACCCTTTTAATAATTTGATTTGTGTGAAAGTAGAAAAATCAGAGAAGCAGATTGGTGAAAGTTTGAATGAAATCGGACAAGCAAGAAAGTTATGACTTTTAAGAAGTTGTAATCACTGTACATCTGGGAATTTCAAATTGGCCATATTGATACAGTCACTGTGATGAAACATCAGTCAACTTTCCAATTCGTTCCAGCACACAAAATGACTAAAATGTCAGTTTTCATAATGTATTACAAAGTAGGATGTTTTTCTTTTTGGAGGACCTATTACAATATGTTATCTACAATATGTGACCCGTCATTCATAAGCTTTAATTTGATATAAAGGTCTACTCTAGAGAGTGAATATTAGTGGAGATAATAGCTTTTGAAACTTGAGAATAGTTGGGCTATGAAAAAGTATTTCTTCGAGAAAGACGCTTCCGAAGTTTGACTTCCGTTTTGTCTTCATGCAGCATTTTTTCATCTTTAATGCCAACTAGATTTTTGAAGTCTGTAGTAACCGTTTATCAATTTGAATAAAAACTACTTCTTACGTTTCTTTAGGATCTCTTCTCATGAAAATATAAGTTTTAATTCATTTAAGTCATAATTTCTAATGCTTTAAAGGGTAGGTAAGCAAGTAGTTTCAAGGCACTGAAAGGCTTCTTGCATCGACTTATTCCGTCTTTACCTAGCTATTTGTTGAGCCTTTTTTTATGCTGGTATATAGTCGATTTGACATTTTAAAAACCTAGAAAAGTTCTTTGTGTTGACATTTTTTTGTAGATTCGTGGATTTCGTGATTGTGGTTTCCGAACAGTTTCAGCTTTGTTGCCGAAAAAGCAACTTTGGGCAATTTGCATAATTAGCATAAATCTAAATGGCCCCTTAATTCGAAGCAATGTTTAGCAGCGAAAGACAGCTTACACAGTGTATAAACTGATCTACGTACTATCATTTATGCTCGATGATACCCAACTGCAATTGTGTTGTACATCTTTGTATGCAACCTGTGAGACAATGAAAGGAGGTTGCACAGTTAATGTCCGATAATAGTGTGTGATATCTCTTTGTAGGGGTTTTGTGGGGCTAGAATCCATTTTAATGTTGTTGTATTTTCAATTAAATGTCATGGACCTACAATTTCCTGGCTGAATGAAAGTATGCCTACTCCAGATGTTTGATATAATGTAAGTAAACAAGTTTTTGGAGTGTTTAAATATGATATTGAATGAAAGGAGAATGAACCCTTTCATAGAAAATTGACTGGCATTGCTTAATAATTATCCAAATTTTCCATGAAAGGTCTAATTTCATTCAACCGGGAAATTACAGGTCCATGTCCTAAATGTAAGAAATACACTTTCAGTTGTTCAAGCATAATTAATTTGGTATTTACATGAACTTTATGTGACATTTAATGAAGAAAAATAAAATATTGTGTTTTTCTTACAATTGGAACATCGACCTACAATTTTCTGGTTGGATGAAAGTAGACATTTCATGGAAAATTGGCATAATTATTAAGCAATCCAAGCCGATTTTCTGTGAAAGGATTAATTCCCCTTTAATTCAAAGTCATATATTTAAACAAGTTTCCTAAACCTGTTCACTTACTTTATTTTAAACATTAGGGTAGGCGTACTTTCATTCAACCAGGAAATTGTAAGTCCATATTCTAACTGTAAGATATACACTTGCAATTGTTCAAGCATAAGTAAGTTGGTATTTACATTAACTTTATGTGATGTTTAATTTTAAAAATAACATTAAAATGGATTCTATGCCCCACAAAACCCCTACAAAGAGGTATCATATATTAATATCGGACATTAACTGTGTATCCTCCTTTCGTTGTCTCACAGATTGCATGTAAAGATGAACAACAATTGCGACCAGGCACCACCAAAAAGTTGCAGTGTGTGATTTTTCAGTTAGAGCTTCTTAAAGGTGTTTTTGGTTGGTATGGTCAAATTTTAGTTTTGGGTGTTTCCTGAAAGAGTATACTTTTTTCTAAGTAATTAGAGAGTTTTGAGGCACCAAACAATCAAAAAGTGGTATTTTTGACAGTTTTTAGTAGACCTATGTTTGTCTTCTCTGGATTTTGTTGTATTAGTTTTCTTTTTTTACAACCCTGAATACTTGTCTCATTATGATATCCCTTAACTGACAATGATATTAGATATGACAACCATAAAGGCAAGGAAAAAAACAATTGTATTGGAAAAACGGATCGTATTTCACAAGTTTCAGAACATGTCCATTCTGTTATACACACATATATGGAAAAGTCACTGTTTTGGGATGATCTTTAACCCTTAATTGATATGTGACCTTCTAATGCTTGGTCCGATCTTCACAAGTTTAGCACCAAAAGTTGCGCAAGACTTCCAAAAAAAAAGTCATGAAAGAATAACTTGATATCTGCCGTGGTTCCGGAGTAGTTGCTAAATTACTATGGGGGGGGGGGGGGGGTCAAATTGACGATAGAATAAGTGCCAGTGTGGAACTGAACTTGCAGTTTGGTTCCGCACTAGGGGGTTTTATATTTTCCTTTATTTTCTTCTTTCTCCTTAACCGTTAACCCATTGAAGGCCAGGTAAAGGGTTTTGAGGTTGATTTTATACATTCTAGCTGTACACAAATTTTGAAGGTGATTTGTACACTTTAATGCAACAGTTTAATACAGTCGAACCTCATTATAGAGAACACTGTTATAACAAACTCTCATTATAACAAGGTCATTTTGCATGTCTCACTGCTTTATATTCTATTGTTTTCTAACATAAAGAGATACAATCAATCTTACGATCAATTGTAACTCTTCAGTACATGGTTTGCCATAGACTTACGATTGATATCAATCGTAAGATTGATTTATCTCTTTATGTTACAGGCCCCTGATATAACAAGATTGCGATATAAAGAGGTGATTTTCAATAATTTTTATAATTTCAATGCTCCCAAGGAGTTTGTTATAATGAGGTTCCACTCTATTTGCGCTCATAAATCCTCAGCTGGTCGTATGTTGTTTTTGACCTTTTAGAGGGATATTACATTTTATATTAATACTCGCTGTAGATGGTGCCTACCTCATCAAAATAGGTAAAGTACTCTCCTCCCCTATTTAAAAGATTTGAGCATCTGAATATTTTTTTTTTCATTGTTAGAGAAACTGAAAATTTCCAAGTTTAGATTGGAATTCACATATATTAAAATGTGGTATTGGTAATGTAGGAATTTCTTGTTAGCAGTACATGTATAAGCTTGTTATAGTTGCTCAAAGGGAAATCCAACCATAATGTCAAGTTGTTCTGAGAGAAAGAGGAAAAATCAGAGCAGCAGATTGGTGAAAGTTTGAACCAAATCAGACAAGCAATAAGAAAGTTATGAATTTTGGAAAGTTGTAATCACTATAGATATGGGAATTTCAAATTAGCTGAATCGGTAATGTCACTGTGATGTAGCAGCAGACTCCCCCATTTGCTCCAACACACAAAATGACTAAAAGGTCATGTTTTTCAAAATGTATTACTCAATGGGATCTTTTTCTTTCATGAGGACCTATAACATTATGCTATCTATAATATATTTTGAGTACTGCCCTGAGGGAAAAAGCGCTTAGGAGAAAACTGCAAATTAATGATATTTTAGTGTACGATAGACGGGAGAGTAGACCGCCAATATGTCACAATCGACTCACCAAATTACCAAACTGAGATTTGCATAGATTTAGTGATCTCATTTTTCAAACATAACTTTCTTATTCCTTGCCCTATTTATTTCAAACTTGCGCCATCCTGATTTTCTTACTTTTCTGCTTTCACACAAATCATCTTATTCCAACTTTAGATTGCCTTTTCATCTTTTTTCATGTGTGTAATTTTAGCAGGAAATTCCAGCAATAGATATGATCTGAAGAAAAAGATTTGGAGAAAAAGATTTATGCTTTCTCATCATAGAGAAAGGGAAATAACATTTTATTCCAACCTAGTTTACTTTTATAGGTAAGTTTAGTGTAGTTCTTAAAAACAAATACCGGTAGTGATAATATGAATCCCTTTTCATTCTCAAAATTTTCCATCTGAAAAGTTTCAGTTGTGACTTCCTACAAGGAACATGTAGTATCCTCTGTTTTTTCCTCTTTTTTCCAAAAGATGCCTTGATTATCACAGGCTGGTTTGCCTTCTATTACAGTAATTAAAAATTATCTACCACCAACTGATTTTATTGATCATATTTGTCACATTTTCACCTTCTGCACATCTCCAACAGATTCCATATCACGGGGGCGCCGATACAGTCGACCCAGACTACAGAGATACTGTACACAATGAACCTGTTGGGCGCAAGAGCGAGGTGGAATACTTGAAGAAGTTTATCGCTAGACACTTTCCCCGATTGTTGAGTGAGCCAACCATCATGGAAACCTGCATGTACACGGTACAGTCTTTAAAACTGATCTGGAGCTCTAGTAATTGAATAGTATTTTGAGAGAACCAGCTCATGTTCATTCTGAAAATGGAGAAGATCAGTTTTTTGACCCAGCAAAATATAAACAAAATTGCAAAAACATGCAAAAAACCATGTTCATTGAAAACCACAACTCGCATTTGCACATAGAGACCACATGGTAAGAACATGGGTCTGGCCAACTGCCTTGATTTCATTATCTTTCTTTGCTCATTAGTCAGCTACTATACATTTTCTACTAAAATTGTTTGGCACATTTAGTTTATTCACATGTTATTTATATTAAGTGTTCAATATCACTATATTTTAAGATGTGCTGATTCTAGGATCATCTTTGAGCAGAACAAGAATCCACTGAATGCCATGAAGATTTGATGATAGCATCTCTGTTTTATCCTTCTAGGTGACACCAGATGAGGAGTTAATCATAGACAGACATCCAATCTACCCTAACATCACAGTGTGCTGTGGATGCTCAGGTAAATACATGCAGGTGACCTCCATGGTCACATGATTAGTAATGATCAGTAACAAATGATTGACCAATTAGGATCAAGGGATTATGTCTACATAGTTCATAGGTGTGTATCAGGACGACTACCCCTTCCCAGGCAATCATCCTGAATGATTACATCCCAGCAACAACTATCCCTTTAATATTTCCCTGATTACCCTCTAACTACCACCTAGGGGTTAAATCAATAAGGATTCATTTTCCAAAGGGTTAGTTAAATCCAATCCAGGAATTTGTAGAGCACCAATATGCAGTTGGTTAATTCTCTTTCTCTGTGGGATAGTGTCCTCGGGAGTAGTTTTTCTAAAGGGTAGTTGTTAAAGTTGTTATGGTTCAGAGGGTTGTCCCAGAATCAAAGTGATTTGATTTTTAAGACATACTGAGAATTTAAAAATCATTAACCAATCAGGATCATTATGGTTGGTAGAAAATGTCTCAATCACATGTTATTACAAAGTGACTGACATTATCTAAATTCGTCGAAGAGTTAGACAAAAAGATATCCTTATCAGCTTACAATGCATAATGTTTAATTCTTACATTCTACAATCATACCTTTATTCATATGAAAGAAATTTGCATTCGATGCAATCTCTTGTAACGGGAGACCTCAGGCTCTGATGCGATTTAATGATAATCATAATCAAGCACAATTTCAGATACATCTCTAATGAACATGATTAGCTAATTGTTACCATCTACAAACTAATCAATGTCATTTCATTTCAATATAGAAGGCTGAAGATTAAGGGTCAAACGTGTGTAGTACTTAACACTTGCTACACTATAGAAGAATAGTGCTGAAAAGAGACCTAATGAAGAGTAAGCTGCAAACAATCAACAGAAAGCTGAAATCAGACAATATGAACTTGCTACATGAGAGGATTTAACTAAAATCTGTAACAGGTCATTAGGACACATTTTGGTTTGAGTTAGAATAGCAGACATGATGACATTGGGATGTGATATATTACAGCCGTCTGTTTACAATTATCTGATACCTGCACTGGCAACATTTGCACTGTTACATTGAAGATACAGGGTTTGGGCTTGGGATACAACTGGGTTCTAGGTTTAGTGTTAGGGTGGAGTATGGTACATGTATATTTTGTTAGGTCCGGGATTTAAGTTGAGAATTTAGTTATTGTTAGGCATTGACTATAGATCAAATTTTGCCAGAGCTAGTGTTGTACAATAACTAATAATATGTTGTTTTGAAAGTAGAAAAAGGGTTCTTGATTTATAAATTATTTTGGTAAATAACAAGATGACCACTTCCTTTCTCTATAGGACATGGATTTAAACTGGCTCCATCCATCGGTAAGATTCTATGTAGAATGGCCATGGGTAAAGAGTCTCATATTGACATCACAGCATTGAGCTTCAAGAGATTCAACAACTCCTGCCTTATCAATCAATCAAAGATGTAGCTCCTATACAATATCAATTATCTACCTACTTGTCTTATTGAAATCATGGTGTGATTTTTCTTCAGTATCATGTGTAAGGCTAATTGCAAAATGTCACATTTTATGGTTCTCCAGTTGATAGAATGTATGTACCCACCTTCCTAGAAAATGTTCTTTTTGGTGGATTTCAAAAGTGATTGTCATCGCTCCGCAATGGACGATGTATACTGTTCTTGAAATCCTGAAACTATCGAGCATTTTCTTATTTGAATATGACTTTACAAGTGAGCAAATTAATTTTATGGATCTTAAGGTGATGGAATATATGTACTTATTAATAATAATGATAGTAATAAAGCCAGGCAATAATATGATACTTTGTACTTGAGCATAGTAGAGTATATTTGATTAGTAGATGCGATTTATAATGCTTATATTGCTATTATATATATATTATCATTATATGTCTTTGGTGATTGATATAACTATTGCTGTCATGAGAAAATAGTATTGCCATTTTTTTCAAATGGAAAGCTCATTTATTAAAAGAATATTGATATACATGTATGTGGAAATAAAGAATTTTGCATATTTTGTGTTCAATGTACAAAAACATTGGTCTGAAATAGTAACATTTTCAGTGAGTGAAGCTTTTGAAAAAGTTTGATCTGCCATTTGTGATGAAGTGTTTTGTTTCATAAAAATTAAGATTCATGTGGATGAAATCATCTTCAAATAATTTATATGAAATTATGGGCTAATTTTTTTTTCCAAGTGGAATTACCAAAGTATAAAATTTGCATCTTAATGCGTGTTTTTTTTTTTTTTTTTTTTTTAATATGAGTTTTAAGCAGCGGGTATGAGTATTCAAATCTTTAAAGAGATGTCTTCATGGTGAAATCATTAAATCATGAAGTCAGTGAAATGTTTTTCAGTGGAAACTCAGTATAAAGAGGTCTGATATAATAATATTCCTGATATAACAAGGTAATATTCTGGTCCTAGCTCTTTATATTCTATTGTTTTTTTAGCCTAATAAATGAAGATTCCTGCTATAACAAGGTAATTTTGATGGTCCCAAGGACCTCGTTATACTGAGTTTCCACTGTATCTATTATTTCTGACTTTCGATGACAATGCCGTTATCAAGTGGACTTCACAATCAGTATTAAATGCATCAAGATAGTGATGTATCTTAACCTAACTTTAATGGAGTAATTGTATCACAACATCATGCTCTTTTGCCAAGGTTGTAAAGCATTAGACTGTATTCACATTGCAGATGTTAAGTTGGAATATTTGTTTCATCCCAGTTTTAAGATGAACTCTTGGCACTAAACATTGTATGCTGAGATGAGCTTTAAAATGAGGACTTTGTTAGTAGATTCCATAGTTACGGGAAATTCTTTTGCTTGTTGGAAATTTCACTACCTCTATATGCAAATTGGACCAATACCCCACTTATTGAACCTTAAGCATTTGATTTCAAGTGGATTTAGCACCTTAAAAATCTTGCATATTATTATTATTTTAATAGAAATGTTTCATCAATGCCCCTAGGTATCATGGAAAGATGATTTGAAAATATCAACTTAAAAACTTGAAAAAAGTTTTGATGATTATGACATGAAAAGCTCAAAATGCTGTGGAGAATGAACTTTTTAGCCCCCCCCCCAAAAAAAAAAGGAAAATTGGCAACCATATTGCATTAAGTACAATATCTTCAAATATTAGCTTTTTAAAGTTTTTGATTATGAATTTGTTGTGTCTGCAGGATTTTATTATTAATGTTTTCACTTTATTGTCAATATACTTAAAGGCCTTGAATTCATTAAGAGCTGATTAAATCAATGATAATATATGGTGGCAATTTTTACATCCACTCCTTATAGTATACCTTACTTTGACAGTAAGCTACTTATATTTTGGAGTGTCAGTGGTGTCAAAAAGTAGAATTACTTTTAAATTCTTACTTTTCAGTTGACACCTTGGTAGTAGGCCTATGTGAATTTTATAAATAACAGTACTAATATTGAGCTGACTCATGATCAGCATGATCATGACTCTGATCGGAGTATTATTTCTAGCATTAAATATTGAGCTGGAGTTTGCATATTGTAAATTTGAAGGTTGTGAAAATTTCTTGTATGTTTAGGGATGCTTCTGTAGATATTTTACACTAAAATACTGGTTCAAAAATTTAACAGTTTGTGTTTGTTTGGTTGTTTTTTTTTTTTGTTTTTTTTTTGTTTTTGTTTGGGGGGGGGGCACAAATCAAAAGCATATAAAATTTGTTTGTATCTATTTGTACCATATACATTGTAGAATGGTAGGTTTGTTGCTCATCTTCTACTATTGTATTCTGAATCAATTACTGGTATGCACAAAGTTTATGGCCTTGATTTGTAACAAAGTGAGAAAAAAACTTCCCAAACTTCATAACATTTTTTGAAAGAATATCATAAGAAAAAGTGTCTTAAAACTCTCAAAGATATTTTATAATCTTCAAATTTACAATGTTCATACTTTTTGTTTTCCAGTTACTATGTAGGAAAAGTATCAAGGATAAAAAAATGGATCTTGTTTGTCATTACAGTATCACTGTGTTTGTCTTTACAATTTCTTTTTGATTTATTTTAATGATATTATATGCATAGAAACATCATTTTCATTGGAAGAAAATATCAGTTTATATTTCAGAGGTCCAAATATATATTCTATCATTGAATAAATATTTTGATGTAATTAAACTAAGTGTGCATCATTGTTTCAGATTCTTTGGATGAGGTGGAGGACTGAAGAGCAGTTTTGTAGTAAAGGAAAGTTAACCTTTCATGGAAACATGAATTTAGTAGAAGCACAAATATCAGAGAGGGAGAACAGTGAAAATTTGAGAAAAATAAGACAAAGAATAAGAAAGTTATGAATGTTTGAAAGCTTAGATCACTGGTGATATTGTGAATCTCCTGTTGGCAATGTGGTCATCATGTGTGATGTCATACATAGGGAACTCTCCCATTGGATGTGTACAAAAAATATAAAAAACATTCCCTTTGTCTATTTTAATGATAGAACAGACTTTTTGCCCATGATACATTATGAGTAACATAGTTTCACAAGTCCTCCCATGGAAGAAATGTCTATTTGAGCATACTGGTAAGAAGTGAGAAAATAATACCAGTACTTTGAATATAATATGACTACAAAACAAATGGCAAAATTCGATATGTATGGCATCACACAACATGACCACATTGCCAAGTGCGAAAATATCCATAATATCAGTGATCTCAACTTTTGAAAAATTCATATAACTTCCTAATTCTTTGAGTTATCCCAAACTTTCACTAAAATGTTGCTCTGGTTTTCTACTTTCATCCCTGCCAATTTTCTGTGAAAGGTTATGAAAGGTTAATTAACCTGTAAAATGAGAAGGGGATGGGGGTGGGGGGGGGGGGGGGTTAAAGAAAGCAGAGGTGCATACAGAATGAGTAAAAATGTACAATTGTCCTCTTTTGCATGTATCGGGGAGAAGCGGGATATAACTCTTGAAAATATTAAAATAACCATGTTTTTTCTGGAAGTTGTCTAAAAATTAGTGCTATGAATGTTAAAGGTATATCACTTTGAAAAAAAGTTGCTTAACAGTTAAGTTTACTTAAAGATATATTTAAAAATATAGGATGAATTGATAGCGTTTTTGTAAGTTAAGTTATCCGTATATTTCGACGATTTTCGCCCCCCCCCCCAAAAAAAAAAAATTATTATTTATAATATTTATCCAGCGGTTTGTTACACACAAGTTTGTCTGAAATAGTATGAATTGTCTGTAAAAACGAATTGACCAAATATAACTTTATTACGAATTTTTATGAATGATAAAGGTACATGTATTTTCATGTCTACGGATTATGAATGATAAAAGCTCATTTTCCTCACAAAGGTACACAAAGAGAAACCGGGGTGAACTGGGACAAACAAACAAACAACAACAACAACAAAAAACACACACAAAAAAAAAAAAAAAACAAAAAACAAAAAAAAACAGCAATTGCCCGGTCTGTAAAAATATTAGTATGGTTGATTATCGCAAAAAATATTGCAAAGTAGTGGGTCATACTTCATACATGACCTATATGCTGTTTGCGGGGTGTTAATTATAACCTATAACTAAGTGGTATGCTTGTAAAAAAATTGACACTGTATGCTGAAAAAATAGGGGGAAAATGGTCAAAACAGAAATAAAAATTAACCGTCCGCTACCCTGGGTTCAGCTCAGGCAACCGTAGCGCTCGATCAGTGCATCCAAGGAATAAATCCTATCACTGATACTACCCACTTACCTCTGTGGCATTGTGCAAAAATTGTGCACTTTTGTCTTATATCAGCAAAACTCACCCTAAAACTCACCCTAAAACTCACCCTAAAACTCACCTAAAACTCACTCGATAAAAGTGAAATGCTAGAGAACAAGGGGACTGTGGTATTATCTTCATCTCACTTTGCCTCCGGCCCCCATTTCATCTGTCTTTTCTCTGTTTCTGTCTCTCTCTCTCTCTTTCCCTCTTTCTCGCTTTTCATTCTTTCATGTTCTTGGGGGAGGGGGGGGGGCTATTTCCCCCTGTATCTATTCCACTGCATCTAAGCAATATTTATTTTATTAGAACCTTAAATTTTCTTAAATATCCTTGAATTTTTTATATTAGAGATCTAGAGTATATCAAACAAACAAAAATACAGTAGGCTCATAGTCACATTTCAAAGGATATACATGTATATTTGTTGAACGTTGGGTCAATCATCTTGCAGCAGAGATGATGAAAAGGATTCCAGTTGTCGAAATTTGGAAACACACCAAAATTACCACGAGGGACAATGAATTAATTTATTAATATAATTGTCACAAATTAAGTTCCAATAATCCAACTAGTAAAACTTGAACGTTATTTAATTGCAGTTTTATATAAAATAAGTAATACTTTTCCCTTTAGTCTGTGAGTCTGCGCAATTTGCTGTCAACCTCTGACCGACGCGTGATGTTTTGTTTACACTCGCATGATCGTATTTTAGAGCATTACATTGGTTCGCTGGTTTTGGGAGCTAGCGTCCCTAATTTGCATATTGTAGAGAACCGCGCCTTGCCCAAGGTATACGGGCACTGCACCACCGTCTTTGCTACACGACAGACGTGTTTGGTTGAGCAGGCAGTCAGCTCATAATGGCAGCAGTCAACTTAGCACCTTTAATGTGAGAGAATGTTGATAGACGAGTAATGGAACCAATTTTGCTGTTTTCAGGCGTATTTTATTACTATTTTGCGGAAACCAGATGTTTTCCAGTCTCCACGCCTCTACTCTATCTCTCCGAGGTTGCACTAGCTGCCCTGCAATTGTTGTGTTGAGATAACGTAAGTTGTTTTTCTTTTAAGTTGTACATGGTCTTTGGATGCCTATAAAAGAAGAAATCAAATTGCTTACTATGTAAAATTTATCAAGATCGAACAAATGAAAATGTGAATTTGATAAACTGATAATTCTTTTTTGATATGAAGCGAAGGAGTTGTTTAGTAATGTATATTGTTATTTGACAAGCTCAATAATTTAATTGTCTTATAATCTTACGATACTAAGAAAATACATATTTTTATGAAAAGAATATGACGGCTAGTTTGCCAGAAATATTGTTTTGTTTGTAATAATAGAGAAGTATAGAGAGGGTATTTATTATACCGAGTAAACATTTATGCAATAAACTGATTGGAAAATGTGAACAAAAGCTTTTCATGGACTTATTGTTTTCGGTGTCAATATTATTAATGACATGCATAATCCATTTTATGAAATTAATGGGATTATTATAAACGCTTCTTAATGGTTTGCATTGTAGGTATATTTGAACAATGTATTATGATTAGGGTGATAATTGTTTTTAACAGCCCTTTGTCGGGAGTAGACCTACCCTGTGTGTACCCCACCGTGTAATAAAAGTCCAGAATGATGAAGCTCCAGTGAGCACCCAACAGTCGACGTCTACGAGAGGGAAGGATCGACGAATCCAATGTTACCATTCGCTTGACGAGAGTACTCCGATGTCCCAAGCCTGTCTCTGTTCCACGCGAGGACTATCATACAATAGAGGGATAGCGTGAGAACTCTCGCGAGCTAAATTAATAGGGAAGTTTCCTTTATCAAAATAATTATTTTAACAACACTACCACTTTTTTGGAAATTGTAATAAAAGTATATTGTTCATGTATTTCTTTTCTGTAAACTCAAACAAAGTAAATATTTGTTTTTGTTCTTTGATTATATATTTGACTTTTGCAATATTGTGAGAACTTAAACCAGTAATAAATATTTGAATTTCTTTTATTATAACGTATCACTCGACTGAACAGAATAGTTTGTTTATGTAATGAATAATTTTATTCGTATATCCTAAGTTTCCGCGACAATAATAAATTAATTTATTAAGAGATTTGCAAAAGGGCACTCATTAGAAGCCTTCCCTTAGGGGAATGGGCACTTATTAGAAGGAAAAGGGGGCACATATCAGAAGTAAAACTGCACTTATTAAATTAGAAAAGGGCACTCATTAGAAGCCTTCCCTTAGGGGAATGGGCACTTATTAGAAGGAAAAGGGGGCACATATCAGAAGTAAAACTGCACTTATTAAATTAGAAAAGGGCACATAATTTATTAGAGAGAAATAGGGGCAATTATTAGATATAAAAGGGTGCACTTATCAGAAGGGGAAAACGGCACTTATTAGAAATAAAAAGGGGCACCTATCCGAAGTAAAATTGCACTTATCAGAAGGAGAAAAAGGCACTTATCAGAGATATAAAGAGGCAATTGTCAAATTTTAAAAGGGGCACTATCAGAAGGAGAAAAGGGCACTTATCTTAAGTTTCTGAAGGGGAAAGGGTACTTATCAGAAAAGAAAAGGGGCACTTTTAGTGGTAAAAAGGGCACTTTTCGGGTGCTTGAAAAAGTGGGGGCATTGTGCCCACACCCTGCCCCCCCCCCCCCCCCCCCCCCCCCCCCCCCCGTGGAGCGCCGCCTCTGCATACATGGGTAGAAGAAAATATGGATCGGGTACCCCTGGCATGGGATTAGATCGCGCAGTCACAGTCAGTCGAAGGTAAAAGAGGCAAAGTTTGGAAATAATCACAAGCACAGGGGCAACTTCTCGCGAGGAGGGCTGACACCCCTTGCCCGAATATTAAACTTTCAAGTTTAGTAGATTTTTAGAGCGAACGAACCAAGCGAGCTAAAGAATGTTATGACAGTGATTAAAATACAATATGTAATGACATATTTCGAATAATTATGATGAGATGTTTGCCCCGAGTGACGGAACCTTAAATTTCATCGAGTTTTGGAGTCCCCTGCCAGCTCCCCCACCTCATACGTCTATTATCCTTTTCATATTAGGGGTAACATTGGTCTTAGTCCGGACTTAGCCGTGACACAAAAGCTAATATGAAATCTATCAGCAGCAGTCAATCCGCTCGTAGTCAGGACCAAGAGCGGACTTCTCATATCACTTCACGAGTTACAGTTATCTAGGTATTCTGGCGCCCGGGGCAAACTATCAAATCTGCGCCCCCCCCCCCCATGCCCAAACTCAGATTAATGAGCGTTTTTAATTTAGAAATGATGGCACTACGTGAAAATGAGTTTTGATGCACATAATCCGGGGTTGTTAGCCCAAATTTGATGAGTTATTGCATAAGCGAGGGAGCAGCGCGACCGAGCGGCAGATTTTGTTTTCCTTTCATCCTTCAAATTGAAATTTCTTATGTATTTTACACTTACAATTAAAAAAAAACAAAACAAAACAAAAAAAAACAAAAAAAAAAACAAAACAAACAAACAAACAAATAAACAAGGGAATACAGTGACCTAGCAATATATTTTTTTGGGGTTGAAATTTTAAACATTCCCATTTTGGGGGCGCAAAATAAATGAAAACCCTAAAGAAATATATTTGAGGAATTAAGTAAGGCAATTGCAAGGCAAATTTATGATTTCTTTCGAATGTTTTACACTTTGAAAGTGCTTTTTATGCACTTATATCCCATCAGGGGGCGCAAAATTTAACAAGCTCCTGCCTTATGCGGGGGGGGGGGGGCAAAGAAACTAGAGTCAATTAATGGTTAACACTTTAAAGACGCAATTAGGGGCGCAAAATAGCTAAATTTTGAACATAATTATGGGAGGGAGCAAATCGACCGAGCTATAGAAAATTTTTGCATTTCAAACCCTAAAAAACACAATTTCTTATCCATTTTGTCTTGTATTTTTCCCCCTTTTCTTTCTCTTTTGCGTTTTTTGCGCCCCTTCAAGTGCCGTCCGGGGCACTTGCCCCCTCTGCCCCCCGTAGATACGCCACTGACGAGTTATAAAGTCCGACTAAGTCTTGACCGGAAGTGGGTTGACTCGTAAATAACGCTATATAGATCCGCACTAGTTGATGCGGACCAGCATCCGGGACCAGCATAAGGAAAGATAGAAAGAGAAGATGTCCCTTTGTAACTCGGGCCTGTCCAGTTCTGCAACTAATGGCCTATGGTGTGTTTATCGGCAAGTTCGAATTTACCACCATCGTTCGTATATATGATGATTTTTAACCTATCACTGTCTCTCGGGGGGGGGGGGGATGCATCAAAGAAGTAGCTTTTATCAAAAAATACAATATCAAAATATAGACAAAATATATCTTATGTCAAACGTTGCTACTTAGCTGTTCACAAAACAGTCCGTCTTCCATTATGTGTTTATAAATGCACCAGCATGAGAGGCAATAGTGACGATTCGCAATATGACTTATACCTTTTATACCTTTTTTCTTCCTCTGACAACTTCGTATTTAATCTCATCTAGTCTTTTTCGTTTCTTACATGGGCCGCGAAACCGGGGGGGGGGGGGGGCTGGGGGCTGCAGCCCCCCACACTTTTTTGAGTAGACACGTTAAAAAAATCTCGGAAAAAATGCTTGAAAATTGTCATTAAATTCAAATTAAAATTCAAATTTATTGATATAAAATCCTGACATAATAGGAATATCAAAACAAAACAAAACAAATCATGATAGCAGCATATTGGATAGAAAACCAACCTTGAAAACACATAAGAAAATTATATCAGAACCGACTGGCATGTAGGATTATACTCTACAGAAAGTAATGTTGCTATTCTTAGAAACAAAACAAAACACAAAAAATAACGGAATGACGAATAGAAGCAAAACCTCCATGAAACAAAGGTAAATTATAGGTTTATGCACGCTTGGGCTAAAACCATATGGTCTAATTTCCAGATTGGGCTACCTTCTTTCGGGCTAAACCATTTTGGTCCACTCTTCATTTGGTCTAATTTGCACTTGGTCTAATAACCAGAAGGCCTAATGACCACTTGGGCTAATTATCACTTGGTCTAATTACCATTTGGTCTCATTACCATTTCGTCTACTTTATTTTGTTGTCACTTGGTCTACTACCAGTTCGTCTAATGTCAGTTTGTCCAATTCCCAGTCATTCTAAAACTAGTTGGTCTACAGGCATTTCGTCTAAAATCCACTTGGTCTAGTATCCATTTGGTCTACATGGCATTTATATGGTCTAATGTGCAGTTGGTCTAACTTTCATTTAGTCCATTTTCCATTTAGTCTAATTGTCAGTTGGTCTAAATGCCAATTTGTCTAAACATCACTTTGTTTAATTATCACTAAGGCTAAT
Source organism: Heliocidaris tuberculata (assembly GCA_025618425.1). Classification (NCBI taxonomy): domain Eukaryota; kingdom Metazoa; phylum Echinodermata; class Echinoidea; order Camarodonta; family Echinometridae; genus Heliocidaris; species Heliocidaris tuberculata. Next base: position 74,490,652 of record CM046832.1, on the reverse strand, counting down.
TGCCTGTTGGGCTATTCCCTTTTCGCCTACGCAGTGGCGCAGATCTATTTTGAAATTCGGGGGGGGGGGGGGGGGGGGGTCACCACATGATTTAACTTTTGTACCTGTCCGAAACGTCTGAAATTTTTTTCTGACAACACCCCCCCCAAAAAAAAAAAGTTATCACATTTTTTGGCTCTAGTTTTCCTCCAAATTCTCTGACAAGCAACAACAACAAAAAAATTTTAAGAAATAAAAAAAAGGTTATTCAAAAAGGTGGGGGGGGGGGAACATTTGCCTATCTTCCCCCCCCCCCCTGGATTTGCGCCCATGCGTCTACGCACCTACCAACAACACTATGCGTCATTTTGTTGGCCATCCGTGGACAGGTTATGGCCAGAGCTTTTTGAAAGGGCCTAAGGGGCCGGGCGGGGGGGGGGGGGGGGGGGGGGGGAGGTTGCTGTCCTGACTCGACTCTATCCTGAGCTGAGGTCAAAAACAAAAACAAAAAAATATACCGATATCTTTAATATGTCTTGCATGTATACCGGGCATTTATAACTTGTATTTTTGCTAGACTCTAAATATTTACTTTTTCTGTAATCTGTAAAATGTACTTTAAAACTTATATATGTATGATCTTTTGTAAAAAAAATTATGTTGATGATGAATAAAGGAACCCTGTGGAAGGGTTAAAACATAAATAAATAAATAAATTTAAAAATGCTGCTCGGCGCTTCGCTTCCTCACATAACATAGTTTTCCCAGGGCGTCATATACCTAGATACGCCACTGCCTTAAAAGAAGAAAAAGAAGGCAATGAACAAGTATAAAAAGCGGCATTTTTTGTGGGTAACAGGAGACACTTTTTGGGTGCTTCGAAAGGTGAGGGGGGGGGGGGGGTATTGTGCCCCTCTGCCAACGAGCGAGTTAATTTACGTTTTAGATGAACAAATGATGATAATAATAATAATAATGATGATGATGATAATAAAGATGATAATATCAATATTAATATTATTATTAATAATAATAATAACAATAATGATAATAATAATGATAATGGTTGCATACTCTTCTTTCTTCTTCTCCTTTTTTCGTTTTTCTTCTCTCTCTCTCTCTCTATCTCTCTCTCTTTTTGGTCACTTGAAAAATAGCAGTTTGCATAGCTCAACTAAGAGTAAGAGAAGCTTAATGGCAGAATATTTGGTTCTTGATATGACAAAAGTGTGACACCTTTGAGCATTAACTTAGCGAGAGCTGGGGACACAGTGCCCAAAAGTTTAATAATATTGCAGCAATTAAGATATCCTCTGCCCGAAGTTTGGTCGCTACGCTCGCTCGCACTCACTTATTGTAACTGATGGCAGTAACATAAAGTCCTCTCTATCTCTTTTATTGAGAGATTGTGCTTGAAATTAAACGCTTTTGCGGCATCATCGTCATGAAATCACATAATGCAAGCACCATGCATGACCTTCAACAAGAACATAGTATTTTTGGTCGCTCGCTTGCAAGTTAGGAGTAGAGCAGAATTGCATATTTATGCAAAGATAAGAAAATATATCCTTAAAATTCAATGTGTGTTAAATACAATGTAGGGGTACAGCAACGTATCTAAACGCCTCCATTCTTGTCTTCACCATTTATAATTAAGTTCCCCCTTTTTCCAAAAAATAAAAAATAAAAAGGTACCCAGTTCGTTGAAACCCCAAGTCTGTGGGTCGTCTTGCCCTTCCTATGAAAATACCCTGGCACCGCCCCTAGCTTTCATTGACTACTTGCACAAACATCTGTACATCGGATATCAAATAAGTAACATGAATAACAGATTATCAACCCAACAAACATAATTTGAAGTGTAATACAAAATCAGGTTCTTCTACTCAAGTCATGAAAGGAAGAGGAGACCTATATGAATGTTTTAATTACTAAAAAATAATATACATAATTGATTTCAATAAATTGAATAATTAATATATAAAATGTAGGTATATTGATTGATCTTGATATAAGCAGCAGCAAGGTGAATAACTCTTTTAATGCACATTTACGTATATGACTTCTTTGAAGTTTCATTTTTTAAAAGTTTTATTTCCCTGTCCTTTCTCAACTTGCTACTAAATGGCGAGAAGAATAAATAGTAATTAGACCAAATGGTCATTAGACTATATGAAAATTAGACCGAATGATAAGTAGTCTAACTGGTTATTAGACGAATTGGATATTAGACCTAATGGTCATTAGACCATTTGACAGTTAGACTAAATGATAAGTATCCCAACTGGTTATTAGACTAAATGGAATTGGACCAAATGATAAGTAGACCATATGGTATTAGCCAAAGTAGGTGTAGCCCAAATGGATATTAGACTATGCGGCTTGTAGATAAAATGACTGTTAGAGTATTTGGAAATAGACGAAGTGAAAATTAGCCGAAGTGAAAATTAGCCCAAATGGGTTTTAGACTAAATGGGGTTAGCCAAACTGGGTATTAGACGAATTGGTTATTAGGCCATATGGAAATTAGACGAAATGGTAAGTAGACAAACTGGTTGTAGACAAAATGAAGTTAGACCACGTGGAGTTCGACGAACTGATAATTAGACCAAGTGGTGGTAGACCAAGCGACAGTGTACCAAATTATATTCTTTAAAAAATGTATGTATCGTGTTACTTACTCTACTCTTAACATGTGTGAAGAGAACAAGCAGATTTATATTATAATCTCCTTGTCATTATTATCACAATCATATATACAGCCCTTTATAGGTTGAAAGATGCATGTATTATTAAAAGACAATTATTCTAAATATAACAAATATCTACAAATTATAAAATATATAGGATACAATAAAACCATCACGGTAATAATATTCATGAGAGTACTGAACTAAACTAAGAACGTATATCAATATTGATGCACACGCATATTCATAGCAAACATAAATAAATTTGTTTTGATATTTTTACGGCGGTCTTTAAGTCTCGTTAATTATTAATCCTGAAAACGTTTTACTCCCGTCGCATCTTTGCGACCTCGACATGAATAGGTTGACTAGGTCAGACGCAACTGGTCCGTGCCCGAGTGATCGTGACCTACGGGGCTTCAGCCCCCGAAAAGCTCCCACAACATGCATACTATGTGCAACATCGAACTCAAAAGCTGGGCTAGAGGACTCGTCTGCCTAGCCAACTGAAAATTCGAGCAAAAACCACCTAAAATTCTAACCAAAACAAATATAACATCGTGATACACATATAATTATGTTCTTAAAATACATTACTGCTTATGGAATTTTATCTACGGTTGAAGGTAAAAAAATAAAAATAATAATAACAAAAGAAAAACAAACAAACTAAAACAGTACCCTTAATATAAAACAGCTTATAATTTACAATTCTTGATAATTATGTACTTTATAAGTGCTGTAATACCTCGAGTGCACAGTGTATTATATAACACTAATATCATGTTAATAACTATTATATGATTAATGATATGTATCCACTTCAAGGCCCCTGGGAACAATTTTTTTTAAAACTGTGGGTGCTGTTAGCAGATTTTTTTTTTTCATTCAGTTGCTTATATAGGAATGCACCTGGGCAAACAATGAAGTTGTATCCTTACCCCCCCCCCCCCCCTCCAACTTATCCATGTCATTATAGAAGCAAGGGAGCAAAGCGACCGAGCGGTAGATTTTTTTTTTGCATCACAAAGCGCAGTTTCTTATATATGCAATTTACCCAGGAAAATTTGTAATTGAGCACTGCGTTCGAAGGGTAGAGATCCGAATTTTGAACATTGATATCCGGTTTTCTATTCACTTCCTTCTCAAATGGGGATCAAAATTAATGGAAACCATGAAGAAATGGTCGAGGAATTTAGGAAGACAACCGTGCGCCCCTGTCCCCCGTAGATACATCACTGATATTATTACACACTGTATCGCTAAGTCCTTTAATTGCAAAGCCAAAATTATGGTGGGGGGGGGGGGGGGGCAGGGGTGCAGACCCTAAAATCAACGTTGCCTGCAAAGTTAACATTTATTGTTGTAGGTCATTCTGAAAACCAATGCACCAAGGTTGGCACGATTGAAATCAACTTTCATTCGCCGTAATTTTTTAAAAAGAAAATCACCAATTTCAGTAAAAAAACAGAAATACATGAAAATTCGTTGTTGATTTTGTTAATCAATGTTTGATTTTTCTCATTTTTCGCTGAAAAACTCATCCAGGTGAGATTTTATGTATTTATTTTGTACAGGAACAACATTAAGTGCTATAAATCGATTAAAATCAAATAAATCCCTTTTTTCAACTCTGCAATATACACACAATTTGCATTATTGTAGTTACATGTACGTGGAATTAAAGAAATCCGTTCATAACGTTACAAAATATGTTGTGTAAAGGTATGTTGTATGTTTGTGCGAGAGTACGAAGCAAGATTGTTGTGAAACTTTAAAGCCTTTTCTGTATTAGTGCTCTCGGCAAAAAAAAAAAAAAAAAAAAAAAGGAAAAAAAAAAGGGGGGAAAAAAAAAAAAAAAGGAAATCCCCCATCCACACTCCTTTCCCATAGTTACAAGATATTGAGGGAGCAAAGCGACCGAGAGTTAATTTTATTTGCATTTATTTGCATCACATGTAAGTGATATACTAAAGAAATTGCTTTCTATAGTATATCACTTACAAAAAAAATCGCAAGCGAGCACTGCATCGACCGGTACAGTTTCGAGTTTTGAACATTGATAAACGGTCTTCTAATACCCACTTCTTCCTCAATGAGGCGCAAAAATTCAGGATGTAGTCGAGGAATTTAGCTATGCAACATAAAGTTAAATTTCTTTCAAATGGTAAACCTTTGACACCTTATACACTTATTCTATACGGTAAATAATAATAGAGAAAAGAACAATGAGAAAAACATTTTTTCTTCCATTTTGAACCTTTTTAAATTGCTGTTTATATAGCCAATATAGGAGAGCGAAAATAAAGCAATACATGCTAGGGAGCAAAGCGACCTAGCTTTATAAAATTTTCGCATTTTGAACCTAAGAAAAATTCAATTTCTAATGCACTTTACCCTGTGGATTTGGGGCGAATATTTCTTAAGCATAAGTTCTTCCCTTTATCTCTTATGTGTTTCTGCACCCTGCTTTATCTATCGCCTGGGGCAAGTGCCCCCATAGAAATCTGGGGCGGTGCTGCAGCACCCCCTCAAAAAAAAATCCGGGGGTGCTGCAGCACCTCCAACACCCCCGGCTCCCAGGGGCCCGTCCCCTTCTCTACAGAGAAACATAATTATGCGCAGTGAACTGGGTGCCGAGGCCATCGATGGATTTATATCCTTCTAGACTGGTCATTGGTTGGACATCCACTCCCTCAAATTGGCCATGCGGGAGGAACCGGTATCTGGGTATAGCTCTCCTGATGGTCAATGGTTGGAGTCGTGTCCTTCTCGGCTAGCCCAAAACCTTCTCTCAGCAATGCTCATTGGGCTAGTTACTCGGTCACTCGCGAAGCTGGCGTAAAACATATATCACCCCGGCAAGGGGCAGATTGACGAAGTTTCAATGTAAGAATCAAGGAGCTCTCTAGTTATACAAAAATAATGTTATTAAAATTATATTCATATCCTACCCACATTTAAATTCTAAAATTATCATCTCTGTCAGCTACAGGTCCAGATGATTTTCCTTTAGAAATTCTTAATATCAAGAAGTACAGATTGTGAACGGGCTACTCCTGTTCGTTTAACTCGAGTAAACTATATGGCTTTGCAATCAATAGAAATATAATTGAATATACATGTATATTATTGTAGAATATGTAAATAGTATATTGAACCAATGGTCTACTTAATTCCTACGTAATATAAACACAATAATAGATGCAGTTGATCAATATCACACTTTTATTTACTTTGTTCCCCAAGAAATATATTATCTATTAAGATATATAATTTTCTCAACTTAGTACCTTTCTTTTGTCATCTCTACATGTTATGTATCCACATGTGCTACCATAACTTACCACCTAGCTATCAATCCAACAAAATAACTAATAACAGCACACCGCTATCAGGACCTGACCCTCCCCCCCCCCCCCCCCCCCCCCCCCACCCCCCCCCCCAAAAAAATAATGAATATAGGCGCAAATATTCAAACTGAATGAAGTGCGCCTTAAAATCTCAACAAAGCCACACACACAAAAAAAGAGAAGAGTATACCTTGTTGATACTACACATTACACCCTCATCATACAAGTCGACCAAAATGAGCTCCCTCTTATTGTATTGGGTTATTACCACCTGCGCTAACAAAGGGAGGTTCGTAGCATTATTGTATAAAGGTCCGAATATCTAAGTGAGCGAGTTAATTACTTGGGCAAGTAGTCTAGTCGGAAAGGGGAGTTCCCGTGCACCATCGAGATACATTTTTTTAACTAACTTTTTTATAATGCTTGAAGTATCTAGTTAATGAATTTTTATGTTCCCATTGCCAAATCGTGTCCCATGGGGTTCAAAATCGGCCATTTTGGCAGCCATCTTGAATTTTTGATGAAATTCCATAATTAGCATATCTTTTGAATTAGACATCATGCATGAATAAATAAAACAGCTTTTTTGAGTAATAATATGACGAGGAATCGAGTCAGAGAGTTATTTTTGTGATTTGAGTAACCTGGATTCCACAAAACATCAAAAAGTGTGAAAAAAATGATAAAATTTGCACCAAAAATCGTGCACCTTAACGTCATCTTGTTTTTTAACTAGTAAAAACAATGATAACCTGCAAATTTTAACTAAAATATGTTGAGAGGGATCTAATTATGATTTTCATGGATAAATTTACACATATACCTTAAAAATGTACCAGTATGGTCAGTTTAATGACACCTCTCAGATTAGGAAATACATGCGTTTTTCATGCATAATCGAGGCCCATTGGCTATTGTGTGCGAAACCCCGTAGTGTGTTAGAAGCGGCACATTTGAGACGCTTTTCCCAGCATGTTTGGTAAGAGTTATACGTTGAGTTATCGGCATAAATGCATAAAATTAAATTGATTTTTATAGTGTACATTGAGTACTTTGTAGTGCTTGATGGTTTATACTCAAAGACAGTAAAATTAATCATTTGAGACCAAATCGAACATAGATACACATCGCAGTAGATTAGGTAATGTTTGCGTGTTAGAGAAGGCACGTTTCGAACCCTCTCCCAATATGATTGGTAAGATTCATGCATGTTCAAACCATAGACGTATGGTTCAAACATACATTGATGCTTAAAAATTGATATGATATGTGTCAATGATGCTGTACGTAACGGAAAGGTTTAAGAATAACAAAATTTCGTTGTTTAAGATAGAAATATGCGATCGAACACACCTTGATATTAGTAATTTGAAGTACATAGTTTGGTCCCAGAATTTACACTGGTAGAACAGATTTACCAGCGAACATTAATGATTATCTTAATGTCATTTTGGAATGCTTTGAAAGGATAATTTCATGATTCATAAACGTAGGTGTATCACTTTGTAAAGATACAGGAACAAAATATACCCGAATGGCAAGATTGAGTACATTTTCAGATGAATAAATAAAGTTACACAAAGTTAAGCCTGTGGTACATGATCCAGATTTTCGTTACAAGTAAAACTCCCTGCCAGAATATGAGGTTACAGTTGCCCGAATATAAGGTATCGGCGCCATTATAGGTAATTTCACATTCATGGGGTGATGCAGTCCATTACCCTCCCCTCCCCGCCTTATACCTATGCAGATATTCATAATGATTATAATTCCGTATAATTTTCAAATTTATCTGAATTATTTGCTAATTGTTGCTTAGAACATGCTGGTAATGATGATCTGCCTATGTTTCTTTCCCCATTATTTTCTTTGATAGTGATGATGATGATTTTTTGTGATGACGGTGAGTCATAGTACTTGCATACTGTCATTACTCGTACTATAAGAGTATTCACGTAAGTTTGTTGACATCATCCTTTTTGAGCAGTATCTTCGTCTCTCCTCTCATATCTCATCTCTCTATCTCTTTCTTTCTTTCTCTCTCTCGCTCTCTGTTCTTGTCTCTTTCAAACTTCCTCCCCTTTCCTTTCTCGATTCTCCCTCTCTCGATTTCTCACTCCCTGTCTCTGTTCTTCCTCTTCTTCCCCCTTCCTTCCCTCTCTATCTACCTTTCTCCATCTCCCCTCTCTTTCCCGCACTCTTCTTTTATGTTCCTAGCTATCTTCCCTTCTTCTATATTTATCTTCCTAGTCTCTCCATGTCCACCTTCTTCCTTCGTATTTTATTCTGTCTTTCTGTCCATGCACCATCTTTCCTTCATCTCTGTTTCTGTCCGAAGTTCATCCCCAATTTCACCCTATATGTTTCTCCTTGTCCATCTCCCCATCTCTGTCTCTCTGTTATCCTCTTTCTCTGTCTATATTTTGTTCTCCTTCCCCTCAGCGCGCTCTCTCTGTCTCTCTCTGTGCTTTTCTCTTAACCATGCCCGTCTATACCTTCGATGTCTCTCTTTACCCTCCTTCTTCTTCCCCTCTCACTCTCTCCACTGTTCCGTTCTGTCTCCATTTTCACTAACTACCCCCCTTCCCCCATCTCTCCATCACTAATTTGATCCTTCCCCCTCAGCGCGTGCGAGCGCTCTCTCTCTCTCTCTCTCCCTCTTCCTCTCTCATCTTACCACCCACTTCCTTGTACCATCTGATCTCCCTCTTCCTTACCCATCTCTCTGCTTGTCTCTGTGTTTCTCTCTCTGAATCTGTCTATCTGTCTATCTTTTGCTCTCAATCATTCCCCGTCCCTCATTTCTTCCCTGCCTTGCCTTGCCTTGCCTTCTCTTCTGTTCTCTCTCCTCCTCATCTACTTTCTCTCCCCACCATTCTCAGTCACCATCTTCCACTTACGTCCTTTATCCCTCTTTTCTCCCTGTCTCCCCTGCCTATCCATCCTCTCTCCGTCTTTCTCCTCCCCCTCTCTCTATATGACTCTCTCTCTCTCTTCCCCTTTCTCTAAACCTCTCCTCTCGTTTTCTCCCTTTCTCTAGCTCTCTCCGTCTCTGCATCTTCTTTCCCTTTGTCATGTCTCTAACCTGACATCTTAGTTAATTTTGAGATAATCATCTCCATTACTCCAAAACTATATATGCTATTAATTGATTTCATCAAATCATTCCTAGTAAAATGATTTTTTGAAATGTCATAATATATAACTGAAAGATTTTTATCATCAAACCCCATGGAACACTCATCAATTACTAAAATGGGTGGTAAAATTGCTGTCAATGTCAAGTATTGTTGGATAAGATCTTTAAATTTAAAATATATTATCATCTTGATAAATTGTTGACTCTCTATTCTGAGGCAATATTGCATAATGTATATATTTCTAAAACAAAATATGAGGAAAAAGCACTTTTTCAACTAAAGATGTCATTAACTTCATGTTTGAGAAGCTCATGACAGGAGAAACAGATAGACGAACCGTCAAGACAAGCACAGAATCGTTACCCTAATCCACTGAAATATGTATCTATAGGTGCGTCTCCATCAGCCCGAGTTTGCTCAAGCTCGAGATTCTAGCCCGATCAGCGCTTCTCGACAAAAAAGTCCGAGTTTGAAAAACCCCGTCTCCATCAGCCCGAGTCGAGCGATTCCCGCTCGTTCTTGGAATAAACTCGAGCTTCAGAGCATGCGCACTTCGAAGATGGAAAATTAAAAAAATATATATAGGATAAATGAAGAGAAAAGAGCAAAGAAATACATAAGGAAAAGATAAAAAGAGAGAAGGAAAAACAAAGAAATACATAAGAATAGAAATAACAATTGATAATTGGGAAAACAAAGAAATATATAAGGAGCAAAAGGAGAGAAGGAAAAACAGAGTAATACATAAGAAACAATGAAATACATAAGGAAAAAACAAAATAGAAAAACAAAGAAATATATAAGGAAATACGAAAAAAACTGGATAGAAAGAGGAACAAAGAAGTACATAAGAATAGAAAGAAGAATAAATAATGGGGAAAACAAAGAAATACATAAGGAGAAAAAAAATAAAAGGAAAAACAAAGTAATACATAAGAAACAAAGAAATACATAAGGAAACAGATAAAATAGAAAGAAAAACAAAGAAATACATAAGGAAAAAGATAAAATAGAAAGAAAAATAAAGAAATACATATGAAGAGAAGAGGACAGAAAGAAGAACAAAGAAATACATTAGAATAGAAAGAAGGACTAAATAATGGGGAAAACAAAGAAATATATAAGGAGAAAAAAATAGAAGGAAAAACAAAGTAATACATAAGAAACAAAGAAATACATAAGGAAACAGATAAAATAGAAAGAAAAACAAAGAAATACATAAGGAAACAGATAAAATAGAAAGAAAAACAAAGAAATACATAAGGAAACAGATAAAATAGAAAGAAAAACAAAGAAATACATATAAGGAAACAGATAAAATAGAAAGAAAAACAAAGAAATACATAAGGAAACAGATACAATAGAAAGAAAAACAAAGAAATACATAAGGAAACAGATAAAATAGAAAGAAAAACAAAGCAATACATAAGAAAATATAAAGAGAAGAGGACAGAAAGAACAAAGAAATACATAAACAAACAAAGAAAAGAGGATAGCAAGATCGAAGAACAGAAAATGAGGAAAACAAAGAAATACATAAGGAAAAGATAAAAATAGAGAAGGAAAACAAAGAAATATAAAGGGAAGAGGGTAAAAAAGAAGAACAAAGAAATACATATAAATAGACAGAAGAGTAGACAACAGGAAAACAAAGAAATACAAATGGAAAGGATAAAAAGATAGAAGAAAACAAAGAAACACATAAAGAATCATAAAGAAAAGAGGATAACAAGAAGAACAAAGAAATACATAAGAAATTAAAGAACAATAAAAAATTGGGAAAACAAAGAAATACATAAGGAAAAAGATAAAATAGAAAGAAAAATAAAGAAATACATATGCAGAGAAGAGGACAGAAAGAAGAACAAAGAAATACATTAGAATAGAAAGAAGGAATAAATAATGGGGAAAACAAAGAAATATATAAGGAGAAAAAAGAGAGAAGGAAAAACAAAGTAATACATAAGAAACAAAGAAATACATGAGGAAAATATAGAATAGAAAGAAAAATAAAGAAATACATAAGGAAATATAAAGAGAAGAGGACAGAAAGAACAAAGAAATACATAAACAAAGAAAAGAGGAAAGCAAGATCGAAGAACAGAAAAAGGGAAAAACAAAGAAATACATAAGGAAAAGACAAATAGAGAGAAGAAAAACAAGAAATATATAAAGAAAATAGGATAGCAAGAAGAACAAAGAAATACATAAGAATAGAAAGAAGAATAAAGAATGGGGAAAACAAAGAAATACATAAGGAGAAAAAAGAAAGAAGGGAAAACAAAGAAATACATAAGGAAAAGGTGGAAAGAGAGAAGAAAATCAAGAAATACATAAGGAAAATAACATTTCTAGGATTGGTGTCATGAATAAATTAACCCGAGTCAAAACCCGAGTGCGTCTTCACCTGCGAATTAGCGGGCTAATTCGCCAAATAGCGCGCTATTTCACAAAAAAACCCGAGTTGACTTAGGCTTCTAGCTCGAGCTAGAAACCCCCGAAATAGCCAGCTAATTGCGTCTTCATTACAAACTAGCTCGAGCTAGTTCTGATCGGGTTAGTTTCCCGGATCAGAATTAGCGGGCTATTTTGGAAACTCGGGCTGATGAAGACGGGCCTAAAGACAGTAAAATTAATCATTTGAGACCAAATCGAACATATAGGCCCGTCTTCATCAGCCCGAGTTTCCAAAATAGCCCGCTAATTCTGATCCGGGAAACTAACCCGATCAGAACTAGCTCGAGCTAGTTTGTAATGAAGACGCAATTAGCTGGCTATTTCGGGGGTTTCTAGCTCGAGCTAGAAGCCTAAGTCAACTCGGGTTTTTTTGTGAAATAGCGCGCTATTTGGCGAATTAGCCCGCTAATTCGCAGGTGAAGACGCACTCGGGTTTTGACTCGGGTTAATTTATTCATGACACCAATCCTAGAAATGTTATTTTCCTTATGTATTTCTTGATTTTCTTCTCTCTTTCCACCTTTTCCTTATGTATTTCTTTGTTTTCCCTTCTTTCTTTTTTCTCCTTATGTATTTCTTTGTTTTCCCCATTCTTTATTCTTCTTTCTATTCTTATGTATTTCTTTGTTCTTCTTGCTATCCTATTTTCTTTATATATTTCTTGTTTTTCTTCTCTCTTTTTGTCTTTTCCTTATGTATTTCTTTGTTTTTCCCATTTTCTGTTCTTCAGTCTTGCTATCCTCTTTTCTTTGTTTATGTATTTCTTCGTTCTTTCTGTCCTCTTCTCTTTATATTTCCTTATGTATTTCTTTATTTTTCTTTCTATTCTATCTTTTTCCTCATATATTTTTTTGTTTCTTATATATTACTTTATTTTTACTTCTCTCTTTTTTCTCCTTATATATTTCTTTGTTTTCCCCATTATTTATTCCTTTTTTCTATTTTAATGTATTTCTTTGTTCTTCTTTCTCTCCTCTTCTCTTCATATGTATTTCTTTATTTTTCTTTCTATTTTATCTTTTTCCTTATGTATTTCTTTGTTTTAACAATTTTTTATTCTTCTTTCATTTCTTATGTATTTCTTTGTTCTTCTTGTTATCCTCTTTTCTTTATAATTCTTTATGTGTTTCTTTGTTTTCTTCTATCTTTTTATCCTTTCCTTTTGTATTTCTTTGTTCTTCTTTTTTACCCTCTTCCCTTTATTATTCTTTGTTTTCCTTCTCTCTTTTTATCTTTTCCTTATGTATTTCTTTGTTTTCCCCATTTTCTGTTCTTCGATCTTGCTGTCCTCTTTTCTTTGTTTATGTATTTCTTTGTTCTTTCTGTCCTCTTCTCTTTATATTTCCTCATGTATTTCTTTGTTTTTCTTTCTATTTTATCTGTTTCCTTATGTATTTCTTTGTTTTTCTTTCTATTTTATGTTTCCTTATGTATTTCTTTGTTTCTTATGTATTACTTTGTTTTCCCTTCTTTCTTTTTTCTCCTTATGTATTTCTTTGTTTTCCCCATTATCTATTCTTCTTTCTATTCTTATGTATTTCTTTGTTCCTCTTTCTATGCAGTTTTCTTCGTATTTACTTATATATTTCTTTGTTTTTCTATTTTGTTTTTTCCTTATGTATTTCATTGTTTCTTATGAAAACTTTGTTTTTCCTTCTCTCCTTTTGCTCCTTATATATTTCTTTGTTTTCCCAATTATCTGTTCTTATTTCTATTCTTATGTATTTCTTTGTTTTTCCTTCTCACTTTTTATCTTTTCCTTATGTATTTCTTTGCTCTTTTCTCTTCATTTATCCTATATATTTTTTTTAATTTTCCATCTTCGAAGTGCGCATGCTCTGAAGCTCGAGTTTATTCCAAGAACGAGCGGGAATCGCTCGACTCGGGCTGATGGAGACGGGGTTTTTCAGACTCGGACTTTTTTCTCGAGAAGAGCTGATCGGGCTAGAATCTCGAGCTTGAGCAAACTCGGGCTGATGGAGACGCACCTTTTGAGTATAAACCACCAAGCACTACAAATTACTCAATGTAAACTATAAAAATCAATTTAATTTCATGCATTTATTTATGCCCATAACTCAATGTATAACTCTTACCAAACATGCTGGTAAAAGCGTCTCAACTGTACCGCTTCTAACACACAGAAGTCTACGGGGTTTCGCACACAATAGCCAATGGGCCTAGATTTTGCATGAAAAACGCATGTATTTCCTAATCTGAGAGGTGTCATTAAGTTGACCATACTGGTACATTTTTAAGGTATATGTGTAAATTTATGCATGAAAATCATGATAAGATCCCTCTCAACATATTTTAGTAAAAATTTGCAGGTTATCATTGTTTTTACTAGTTGAAAAACAAGATGACGTAAAGATGCACGATTTTTTTGTGCATATTTTATCATTTTTTTCACACTTTTTGATGTTTTGTGGAATCCAGGTTACTCAAATCACAAAAATAACTCTCTGACTCGATTCCTCGTCATATTATTAATCAAAAAAGCTGGTGTTTTTTAATTCATGCATGATGTCCAATGCAAAAGATATGCTAATTATGGAATTTCATCAAAAATTCAAGATGGCTGCCAAAATGGCCGATTCTGAACCCCATGGGACACGATTTGGCAATGGGAACATCAAAATTCATTAACTAGACACTTCAGGCATTATTAAAAGGTTGGTTAAAAAAATGTATCTCGATGGTGCACGGGAACCCCCCTTTCCGACTAGACTCAAGTTTCAATTGCAATTTTCTTCAAAATCACCCCATTCAGTCGTTTTTGAAAGTGCTTCCATATCTGATTCAGTATCATTTAGCAACTGTACCAAGTTTGGTGCCTATAGACAAAATTGCACGATTTGCCAAAATTCGGAGCCGCAGATGCCGCCAAACGTAATGGTAAAATAGAAGGATAACATTTCTTTTATAGGCCACAGGTAATATTGATTCCTAGTTTTCGTCCAGATATTTTCAAAGGAAGGAGGAGGAGTTCAATGTTACTTGATATTTGATATATTTCCTGTACCGGAAAAATTCCTACTGAGTCAATTATAGGTGTTTAAAAAAGTGGACACTTTTGATCGTTAACAACTAAAAAAATATACATCGTATCAGGGAGCATTGTAAAGTTGAAGGATGGAAAATTTATTGGGATCAAGTTTTATAACATTTCTCTGAATGCTTTTCTTGAAATATCTGAATGGATCTATTTAATTAGATTTTTCATTTATTTTTTTAAATAAAGGTCACAAGATCTACGTGTATCAGTAAGGAATGCAACACTTTCCATTGCGCATTGCAGCTGAAATTCCAGAACACCTTTCTAGCCCAGAGTCATGAATCATCAATGACACTGGACAGCAAAAGGTTGGCAGAAATGACAGCTGCAACCAATTGCTGTTTCCTGGATTAATTATTGTATATATACACACAGATTTGTGGCCTTGAATTTTCAAAAAAGAAAAATCTAATTAAATATTCATAGCAATATTTTCAAAAAAGTATTCAGAGAAATGTAATAAAACTTGCTCCCAATAAATTCTACATCCTTCAACTTTGCAGTGTAAAATTCTCAGTCTGATACGAGGTAGCATTTTTTAGTCAATAACGATCAGATAAGATTATTAACGTCTGGGGACCGACCTTTAACGTCACCATCCGAAAGACGTGACTCAGTCTCGAACCTGGGTCCTCTGAATCAGTTTGTAACTTCCACTGTTAGCTGGATTACAGGCGCACGTACGTGCTCCACAACCACAGAACTCCTAGGAGTTCTGTGGCCACAACACCCAGTCGCCGACCAGTCGCAACAAACGTAGAGGGCGTTTGCTCTGATCTGGATCCACTAGGAGAGCTAGCTAGAGCTAGCTAGAGATCAATGGGAAAAAGCAAAGAGTATTTATACGAAGAGTGCTCAGTCCCGAAATAAAGCACGCGTACATATTGTGGTACATGTCGATCGGCCCAGAGGGAAATGTTATAGTCTTTATCAAGATGTTTGTATTTTTTATTTTCTTTATTTTTTAAATTATTTTAAAAAAATTTTGTACATGGCTTTTGGTAAAAATTTATGTCCCAAAACAGATAGGAATCAACTCTAACTGCACCAGGGAGGAGAGGGAGCTAGGAGAGATGTTTGAATTTAACAGTTAAAGTTACATGTATTTGCTGTGAAATTTCTATTAAATATTTATGTGATGGGGGGGGGGGGGGGGGGACCAAACATGTTCCCTGATGTTAAACTCTATATGAGCAAACACTGCGATATTTCATTTGATATCGTGATTATTGCAAATTAAAGGGATTTTATAGACCTATAATGTAAATTTATTGGCCTTATTCTGTTAAAAGTCAAGACAGAAAAGGCTTTATTAAAATGAGATTGCGTGCGAGCAATTCCTTATTGATTAATTAAGAGTGGCATATCCAAGATTCTCGTATTTTTATTGGTGGTGTATCCATGACTGCACGTGCCCCTACTACATGCCAGCGAAAACCAAATTTGACATTTCTTAGTTACACATCGAATGAAAGGAAATCTGTGCCCCACCCCACCCCCGGCACAGAAGGAACATGAAAAATGTGACAACTTTTTTTTTTCCTTGCTTGTCCGAAAATTCAGAATAGAAAACCTCTTTTAAAGAAAGGGAGGTGTAATGATAGCTAGTTAACAGAGTCTGCAAATACAGACTAGCATGTATAACTAAATATAGAATGACCTGTAACCCATGACTCATGACAGGTCAGTTATGAAACAATGAGTACTTGCATGATATCTGCACATGGAGACTTGACTACAAAGATGTCTGCCTGCACAGTACCTTAATAAAGCTATGCCATCTTATAAGTTCAATCAAGCTCTCTAACTGGTCTTCTATAAGAATATAATAGATCCACCCCTGCGAGAAGAGAATACGAATCTCCCTCCAAGCAATTCCCCCGAAATTGACAGCCCTACATTTGTGTGCCCACCCCCCTTTACTACATCCTGTATTCGCCTCTGTCATGGACTGTCAGTGTCAGACTCATTTGGTTCAGAAGCCCCCTTCCACTACATTGTCGGTCTCTCGGGGTTGTCGGTCTCGTTGGCTGAAGCCAAACTAAACGGCGATCGGCAAATAAAAAACTTTGATGAGCCAAGTTTGAGGCAAACAGACAGAGTTCCATCGCCAACGCCACCACCTCGATGCGGATCGCAGAGGGGTAGACCCTAGCCATGCAGCTATAGGGCTAGACACCTTGTCGGTCACTATTCAGCTCAGCTATTCTGCTTGCATTATCTAACATCGGTCATTTGGCTATAGGCGTAATTCGGTGATAGAACATTGATTATATGAATTTATAAATTTTACACATTGAATTTTTTTCTCTGGTCCGTTAGAAATATAATGGTGAACTGGAATAATAAATATAGTTAGAGTTTGTTCTTACCGGCTGGGCATGCCTTCGGAGACGTACGTCGTCTGCTAGCGCAAGATCTCATTGGATGTGGATCTCACGTGATCGACTACACGCCTACACGCCCACCTTACGTCATCAATGACAACATACGGTTGAACGTGTGTAATACTACAACTTTTTTTTTTTTTTTTTTTTTTTGGGGGGGGGGGGTCAAAAGCATGCATATTCCCGTTTATTTATGCGTAGTCTGTTGGACTTATCGAGCCTTAAATGTACCTTTTCAGAGCTTTAAATTTCATGTAAATTACAATTTTCATAATTTCAAAATTATACTAGATGAATTAAAATCATTTCAAAATCCCTGTTTTGGGGTGTTAACCTATGGCAGCTGGAAGGCCAAAAGCATGTATATTCCCATTTATTCATGCGGGGTCTATTGGACTCATCGAGCCATAATTATACCATTTCAGAGCTTTAGATTTCATGTAAATTACATTTGTTATAATTTGAAATAAATACTAGGGGAATTAGAATCATTTCAAAATTCCTGTTTTCATGTGTTAACCTATGGCAGCTGGAAGGCGAAAAGCATGCATATTCCCGTTTATTTATGCGGGGTCTATTAGACTCATCGAGCCTTAATTATACCTTTTCAGAGCTTTAAATTTCACGTATCACCTATCAACACGATGAAAACTACTTTCGAAAAATAAACTCAAGGGCAGTTTCAAAGGCCTATATTGTACTGCATATATCCAGGTCGAAATTCCAGTAGAAACCAGTAGAAACCAGTGAGGACATTTTACTGGTGTCTACTGGTTTTAGGATTCTAATGGTTTCTACGGGAATTTGAACAGATTCCAGCAGAATTCCCATAGAATCCATTACATCTCACTGGTGTGAAGACCAGTATAAACCATTAAAATACAGTAGAGTCTACTGGTCAGAAGAACGGTAAGAAAATACAGTGTCAAATCGATAGAAACCAATAGAAACCATTATATTCAACTGGATAAGACCAGTAAAAACCATCAAAAACCAGCTGAGACTATACTATATTAAGGGTATAAAATCAGATTCAAACCATAAGAAACCAATAGAAACCAGAGTAGTCTACTGGTTTTAAAAAGGGTTGTATGACCAGTAGAAACCAATTACAGAACCAATAGACTCTACTGGTTTGAAGAAGGGTGTCAAAATTTCAGTCAAACCAATAGAAACCATTAGATTCAACTGGATTGAAGACCAGTAAAAACCATCAAAAACCAGCAGAATCTATTTGGTTGATATGAAGGGTATAAAATTAGAGTCAATCCGTAAAAAATCGATAGAAACCAGAATAGTCTACTGGTTTGTAAAAGAGCTGTATTGCCTGTAGAAACCAGTTAGAACCAGGAGACTCTACTGGTTTAAAGAAGAGTGTCAAAATACAGAGTCAAACCAATAGAAACCATTAGATTCAACTGGAATGAAGACCAGTAAAAACCATCAAAATCCAGCAGAGTCTATGTGGTTGATATTAAGGGTATAAAATCAAAGTAAATTCGTAAGATACCAATAGAACCCAGAGTAGTCTACTGGTTTTAAAAAAGGCTGTATTACCAGTAGAAACCAATTAGAACCAGTAGACTCTACTGGTTTGAAGGGTGTCAAACCAATAGAAACCATTACATTCAACTGGATTGAAGACCAGTAAAAACCATCAAAAACCAGCAGAGTCTATGTGGTTGATATGAAGGGCATAAAATTAGAGTCAATCCGTAAAAAATCGATAGAAACCAGAATAGTCTACTGGTTTGTAAAAGAGCTGTATTGCCTGTAGAAACCAGTTAGAACCAGGAGACTCTACTGGTTTGAAGAAGAGTGTCAAAATACAGAGTCAAACCAATAGAAACCATTAGATTCAACTGGAATGAAGACCAGTAAAAACCATGAAAAACCAGCAGAGACTATGTGGTTGATATTAAGGGTATAAAATCAGAGTAAATCCGTAAGAATCTAATATATAGAAACCGGAGGAGTCTACTGGTTTTAAAAAGGGCTGTATTACCAGTAGAACCAATTAGAACCAATAGACTCTACTGGTTTGAAGAAGGGTGTCAAAATTACAGAGTCAAACCAATAGAAACCATAGTTCAACTGGATTGAAGACTAGTAAAAAACCATAAAAAACAGCAGCATCTATGCTTTTTTGTGGTTGATATGAAGGGTATAAAATTAGAGTCAATCCGTTAAAAAATCGATAGAAACCAGAATAGTCTACTGGTTTGTAAAAGAGCTGTATTGCCTGTAGCAACCAGTTAGAACCAGGAGACTCTACTGGTTTGAAGAAGATTGTCAAAATACAGAGTCAAACCAATAGAAACTATTAGATTTAACCGGATTGAAGACCAGTAAAAACTATCAAAAACCAGCAGAGACTATGTGGTTTATATCAAGGGTATGAAATCAAAGTAAAACCATAAGAAATCAATAGAAACCAGAATTCTCTACTGGGTTTGAAAAGGGCTTTATTACAAATAGAAACCAATAAGAACCAGGAGTCTTTACTTGTTTAAGGAAGGGTTCAAAATACAGAGTCAAACCAATAAAAACAATTCAATTCAATTGCATTGAAGACCAGTAAAAGCCATCAAAAACCAGCAGAGTCTATACAGTATGTATTCAAAATAAATAACAAAGAGTCAAACTGGTACTAGAAACCCAGTTAAAACTAGTAGAAAATATACCAGTTGAAACCACTGTATCACCAATTGGCGCATTTGCTTAGTGGAAAAGATACCAGTTGAAACTAGTATCTCCGATTGCCACAAACTTTGTGCCAGTTTTCCAACTTGGTCTTTCCATTATGTTTTTCCAATGCCATCTGTTAATGGAAAGGACAATTTTTCCCTAATGCCTTGGTCCAGTTCAGTACCATGCGCAATTAACTCCCCCCCCCCCCCCCCCCCCCCCCAGTTGTCCACTGGCTCCAGTTGGAAACCAGTAGAATACCAGCTGAGACCAATAGAAACCAGTTAATTTGCATAATAAATACTGGGTGCTTGTGTATTAATGTTTTCATATTATTTATTTAAATTTGCAGTACATTTCTTCATTGTTGATGATTTAGTGTAGTGCAAAACATTTACCAAATACAAAGATGGGTCAACAAACGATTACTAGAACAATTCATTCACTGGTATCAATTACAGGTAAATAAACAGTAATTAAGGAAACACTAACCAGGAACTAAAATATGTTCATTCAATACAAGTATATGGACAATGCAAAGTCTTCAAATTTCCATTGCACATTGGAAGTATTGCAGACACACCAGAGTAACTTTGTTGCTATTGCCACTGGTAGTTATTAGTACAAGATTTTAATAACTTGTAACTAATATACCAAGGTCAAATAGTTCAACTGGTTATACTGGTTTGATTCCACTGGTCTAAGTAATATGACTTGTAGGAAATTCCTTCTGGTTTCTACTGGAAATTTATTCACTATCCATATTGAAACCAGTAGAATTTCCTTCTAGTTTTTTACTGGAAGTATTCACTACTTTCCATATTGAAACCAGTAGAATTTCCTTCTGGTTTTTTAATGGAATCTATTCACTTTACATATTGAAACTAGTAGAATTTCTTTCTGGTTTTCTTCTGGAATCTATTTCCATATTGAAACCAGTAGAATTTCTTTCTGGTTTTCTACTGGAATCTATTCATTTTACATATTAAAACCAGTAGAATTTCTTTCTGGTTTTCTACTGGAATCTATTCATTTTACATATTGAAACCAGTAGAATTTCTTTCTGGTTTTCTACTGGAATCTATTCACTTTACATATTGAAACCAGTAGAATTTCTTTCTGGTTTTCTACTGGAATCTATTCACTTTACATATTGAAACCAGTAGAATTTCTTTCTGGTTTTCTACTGGAATCTATTCACTTTATATATTGAAACCAGTATAGAATTTCTTTCTGGTTTTCTACTGGAATCTATTCACTTTACATATTGAAACCAGTAGAATTTCTTTCTGGTTTTCTACTGGAATCTATTCACTTTCCATATTGAAACCAGTAAAAATTTCCTTCTGGTTTTCTACTGCAATCTATTCACTTTACATATTGAAACCAGTAGAATTTCTTTCTGGTTTTCTACTGGAATCTATTCACTTTACATATTGAAACCAGTAGAATTTCTTTCTGGTTTTCTACTGGAATCTATTCACTTTACATATTGAAACCTGTAGAATTTCTTTCTGGTTTTCTACTGGAATCTATTCACTTTATATATTGAAACCAGTAGAATTTCTTTCTGGTTTTCTACTGGAATCTATTCACTTTACATATTGAAACCAGTAGAATTTCTTTCTGGTTTTCTACTGGAATCTATTCACTTTCCATATTGAAACCAGTAAAAATTTCCTTCTGGTTTTCTACTGCAATCTATTCACTTTACATATTGAAACCAGTAGAATTTCTTTCTGGTTTTCTACTGGAATCTATTCACTTTACATACTGAAACCAGTAGAATTTCTTTCTGGTTTTCTACTGGAATCTATTCACTTTACATACTGAAACCAGTAGAATTTTCTTTCTGGTTTTCTACTAGAATTTATTCACTTTCCATATTAAAACCAGTAAAAAATGGACCAGTAGAAACCAGTATAAGGTTCTACTGGTTTTATCCTAATGGTTTCTACGGGAATTTCGAGCTGGAAATTAGGTTCGGATTACGTAATACGCGATTGTAATGTTTGCACGTTTCTAAAGGTGATAGGCTATTGAAATTGCCTTCAGTTGATTTTTCGAAAGTAGTTTTTATCGTGTTTATATGGCAGGAGTACGAAGCCCCGTTAGGGCCAAATTGACAACGTAAAAAAAAAAAAAAAATATTACGTACGTACGCAAGGGCGGATCCAGGTTTTAAAAAAAGGAGGGGTCCAAAGGGTGAGAAGTTATCATTCTGGCAAACGCAAGCGCCGAAGGCGCTAAGCGCCTCTATAGGCATATATATATATATATATATATACATATATATATATATATATACATATTATACATATATATATATATATATATATATATATATACATATATATATATATATATATATATATATATATATATATATATTGCCTGTTTGACTATTTTAATGTTGAAATATAGTTGGGCGCGCGGAGCGCGCCACAAAAATTTGATAATACGAGCCTGAAAATGTCTTAGTTTGTACTGAAATTACATTTAATCTATTAATATTACATGGAATTATTGTTTATTTGAGATGGAAAATACATATATAATGATTGCAAATTACCATCTTTTATCAAAAAGTGCGGGTATATTTGTACAGGCCACCCCCCCCCCCCCCCGTACATCAGAACTGGGAGGGGGGTTAATGCATACCCCCATCCCCTCCGGGATTTGCGCCATTGGACTGTATTAATATATATATGTATATATATATTTTTTTAAAGTTTTCCCAGATTTTCCAGTCTGCATTGCTGTGCAGGATCTCAGATGGCATGTGGCATCAACACAAACAGTCCAGTGAGACAAATAAGAATAAAATCTGGAGATTTATTACTTGAGATTGGTTCTTCAATGTTGAAGTACTATCTTGATAACATAGGAATTTTATTTCTCAGGGTACCGAAATAATGACAAAAATTTGTTTACCTAATGAAATAATCTCCTTAATGACGTCATAGGTAAATGGTCCATTATTCCCTACCCATGAAAGTAATACGAGACCGCTACATTTTCAACCGAAATCTCAAATATTTGTTGAGGAAAATGATATTTCGTTGGAAATGTAAATACCAATAAAGAATTGTTTTTTGGAGAGTATGTTTTGGTTTCATCAAAATCTGTTGCAATTTTAACCAAAAATTTTATAGCATTTATCATCGGATAAATTTAATTACCATTTAAACGGCATTCAACATGTTCAATGTGCCGTTACTTCTGCCTCCGGCAACTTTACGTTTTGTTGTTGATGATTTTAAGTACATCAATACTGAACAATTGACAATGATAATTTTAAAGATTACAGAGAGTTGTAAAATGACATTGAAATACGTCTTAAAAAGAAAGATGTAAAATGACGTTAAAACAAACTTAACACATCCAACCAAACTCTAGTAATCTCGCGGCCGAACGGAGCGAACGGGCCCGCCCGGCCCGTGCCCCGGCCACGGCGGGGATGCATGTCCCCACTACCAGTGGCGGCACCAGGATTTTTAAAGTGGGGGGGGGGGGGGGCAAATGGGGGGCAAAAGAAAATGTTGGGGGGGCAAGGGCGGACAAAAAAAAATTTGACACTTTTTGTAGTGAAAATGTACAGAATATTTGGCTATAAACCTACCCAGATTATGAGGACATTTTGAGCATCTAGCTGAACTGCCCGATTATAAAGAGGTGTTAGTTATATACTGCGAGTGAGCGAAGCGAGCGAGCAAAAATTTTGACATTTTTCGTAGTAAAAATGTACAGAAATTACATATTCGGCTATAAAACTACCCCAATATGAGGAAATTTGATCATCTCACGGCCTGATTATGTGGTGGGAGTTATAGGCCTGTATTGCGAGCGAGCGAAGCGAGCGAGCAAAAATTTTGACACTATTATAGTGGAAATGTACAGAAATTATTCAGCTATAAAACTACCCAAATATGAGGATATTTACACGAGCTGAGCGAACAAATTTGCCACATGCCCCCCCCCCCCCCCACCTTGATGCCGCCACTGCTTTCCAAGTTTCCGTTTTCTTTCTTTTTCCTTCTTTTCTCCATTCCTTTTTCACTTTTTTCTTTCCTTTTCTTTTCTTTTTCATTTTCCACCCTTTTATTTTTTTTCACTCCGAAAATTATTGGGGCGGCAACTGGGGGGGGGGGCAAAGCTTCTGACTGGGGGGGGGGGCAAATGCCCCCCATGCCCCCCCCCCCCCCTTGGTGCCGCCACTGCCCACTACTTAATCAACTGCACTAGCGCCGAAAGTTTTTATCAATTAACCTGCAGCAGAGCTGCATTTATATATTTGGGCCAAGCAAAAATTATTTACCTATATGGATACTTGTGCTTTGGTATTGTCTAGAATGACGAGTTGCCTCGAATGAGTGACTTGAAGTTGAATGATGCCGCGTGCAGCCTGCCTCCTCGAGGGTTGCAAGCATAGTTGCAAGACAGCGTACGTACGATCAAAAGTCGCATGCATAAACCTATGCGTGCCGCGCCGCATATCTGATCTGGAATGGCAGTACAGTACTTAGGCCTACTTTGCGACGGAGAATGAAACAATGGGTAATGAATAGGGCCTACGCAGTATCTTGCATGATCAGGTCGGCAGAATTTCTTGGGGGAAAAAAAAACAACAAAAAAAACGCCAAGAAAGACGGCGCCAAGTAAAAAAACAAAAAAACAAAAAAAAAAAAAACAAAAAAAAAACAACCGCGCCAAAAAGGGGGGGTCCGGACCCCCGCGACCCCCCCCCCTGGATCCGCCTATGCGTACGTAATAATACTATGTACGTACGTAATATACTACGTACGTACGTAATAATTACTACGTACGTACGTAATAATTACTACGTACGTACGTAATAATTACTACGTACGTACGTAATAATTACTACGTACGTACGTAATAATACTACGTACGTACGTAGTATTTATTACGTACGTACGTAGTATTTATTACGTACGTACGTAGTATTTATTACGTACGTACGTAGTATTATTACGTACGTACGTAGTATTGATGACGATCAATGGCGGCGGCAGAGAGGGACAGACTCGTGCGTTTACATTTTGAAATTGGATTTACTCAGAGGGAAATACTGTATTATTTAATTTCCAAGCATATAGTAATAAGCAACAGAACCCTAAAGTGCGTCTTAAAAAGCCTTGCATTATTTCGAAGAAAACCTTCAAATATCCTTGACGTTACACTCTACATATTGAACATCCTATCAAATACATCTGGGAAATTGCACGGATATCGTTGGATGCACGCGAAATGTTTGATGTATCTAGAGACAGGGGCGTCGATCCGTTTTTCGGATGCGGGGGGGGGGGGGGGGGCAAGACAGTCTATCGTAACGATGATCATTTCCGCACTCAATTCAATCATCAACAGGGGCGGCGGTGCGTCTTTCAAAGTGGGGGGGGGGCACGAACAAAAAGGGGCACCTACAAAGGGTGGAAACAAGGCGGAAAATACCACTTCGATACATATTAGTATACCGGTACATTCTGATCAATACACAACCGAGGATCATTTTCGACACGCTATTGTTTCTATCTTAACATGGTTCTAGATAAAACTACTTTGCAGTTGAGTGTAATAGCCTGATCATTCATTTGCGAGCGAGCAAAATATTTAAGATTTATTTCTAACGCTGAATGCAACGGGTGTTGAATTATATACAGCGATTTTCCTAATATGATAAGAAGATAATAGCAAATGCGAGCGAGCGTAGCGAGTGAGCTTTAGAAAAAATTGAGAAAAAAATTGTCCTCGTTCCTTTTATAATTTAGGAGCACTGTTCATTCTTGTATAATTTAGGGCATTGGGCCCCTCCTATCCCCTGCTCTACTGCCTCACTATTGTGCTGATATCAGAGGAATGTATTATTATGAAGCCTCTCTGATTATTTGGAGCTATATGTATAAGGCTCCTTTGTGGACTTCATACATACCCATATACTTTTTTATATACCAGTATCTACCGATGTCGCATTTATCAGAAAACAAAAGGGGCGCTATTTTCTGAGGTTGAAAGGGGGTTGAAAGGTAAAAAGGACACTTATTAGAAAGAAAGGGGGGCACTATACGAAGAAAAAGGGACTTATATCAGCTATGAAAAGGGGCACTTTTGGGGTACTTGAAAAAGTGAGGGGGGCACTGTGCCTCTGTCCACCCCCCCCTTCCCCGGAGCGCTACCTCTGATCATCATAGCATTGATAAAGATATGATGGTAATTTGAACTTAAGTAAAGTATGCATATATCATGAACAGAAAATGGAATTAAAGATCACATGGAAAACGACAAAATGATGGGAAAATATATTTTACATAACAGCAAATTGAGTAGAGAATATATAACACAAAATAATGGAAAAAAGTAAACACTAATAAAGTATGAAAAAATAGAGAAAAAACTAAATAAATATAAAAATTTAAACTTTGAATTGAATTATGTATGTTCAGAACGTTTTTTAATGATTTTTCATGATTTTTTGGAACGCCTCTTAAAAACAGCTTCTCCACGGTTACATGACGCAGTAAAGATTAGAGAATTTGCGCGCGCGGAGTGCGCGGCGAAATTGAAGTCTGATCGCGTAAAACCTTTTGTATTTCATTGTTTGGAAGGTTTCATTTCCTGAGTTTTGCATCAGTTTTTTCCTTATTTTATATTACACCTCCGGATTTATTGGGGGGGGGGGGCAAAATGATATGTTTGCCCCTCCAATATTTCTTTGGGGGCAATCGCCCCCCTGCCCCCCCCCCCCAAGATCGACGCCCCTGTCTAGAGGAAACGTACGCCTGAAGTACATCCATTCATTTTTTTTCCTTTTTATCTTTTTTTAAGGTGTGTTTAGCCTCAGAACACTTTCTACTGAGAAAACTCTAGTCTGTTTTGTTTTAAATAGTAGTAAGGGCAGATCAGATTTTTAGTTCTTTTTTGGTAATGTTAATGTCTTCTCTTTTGTAGACAAAATAGTGATTGGTTATTGAAGAACAGTAGAAGATTTGTCTGTTTTCTTGTGAAATGTAAAGAAAAGTATGGCACATCTGTTTGTCCCAAATGACATGCATAATTCATCTAATTCAGTTGAAAGGGATAAATCACTGTCCATTGTCAGTATTGTTTTACTGCAGTGTTGGGACAATTCCATGAAATACATGTTCACTAATTGATGGGGCAATTAGAGAAACAGAGTGTGCATGGAATGTAATATTTCGGACAGAATTACCCAAATGCAGATTGCCATGTACAACTTCTATGTTTTGTGTCTTTACAAAGAGCTCTAATATTCACGTTCATTATCAATATATATTTATATATATATATATATATATAAAATCTTTATGTTATTAGTGTATGTTTTTGTGAGTATTTGTGCAGCATGTTATTTTTTAAAACATTTACATTTACATTTTTTTTTTCCAAACATAAATTTAAGGGTTAAATACTATTTACCATTGTCTTAGGGTGAGTGAAATGAAAACGTGCTGAATTGAGGATTGAACTGTTGGTAATCTGATGTGTCTGTACTGTGTGTGCAAGGAACTGACATAAAAAGTCCACGAAAAATTGTCTTACATTGAAGATATCTGACTTTCTGTGAGAGCATTTCTAATGAGGCGCTTTCGCGGTAATATTTTCCTTCTATTTTCATTCATATCTTTGCCTTTGTAAATCTCTTCGACTTGAAAATTTCAAGAGATTTTTCTCAAACAATGGACAATTGAACTGATATACAAGTTAACAAATTGACTGATTGACATGCCAAACTGTTTTAAATTGTAACTTTAAAGTTGACAACTCACTCTGAAGTTGATTGCATGGAAACCTCGCAATTTGCCTGCATTTTGTATGCATGCCGGTTATGGTTGCATATGTACGAAGCCCCAAAAGGGGCGCTGATTCAATTTTTCAGATGGGGGGGGGGGGGATGTCAGGCTCAGTCTGACACTGAATTATGTAAATATTTTCATGTTTGCTACATGTATTTTGCAAGACAAAACAGTTCAATCTCCTTAGGCCCAATTCAAAAATTAATCTTTGGGGCTCCAGCGTCAATAAGTAAAAGTCAAGTTCGTTCTGAGAAACAATTTTTTAAAATCAGAAGTGGCGCACCCGGGGCAGGGGGCACAGTGCCCCCACACTTTTAAAATGCCCCTTTCTCTCTGATAGGTGCCCTTTTTACTACTGGAAGTACCCCTTTCCCCAATAAGTGCACATTTTCCCCTTCTGATAAGTGCCTCATTCTAAATCTGTTAAGTACCCCTTTTCCCCAATAAGTTCACATTTCCCCCTTCTGATAAGTGCCTCTTTTTAAATCTGATAACATAAAGTGTCCCCACTTTACTTTTGATAAGTGCCACTTTTACTATCTAATATATGCCCTATTCCTCTTCTCACAAGTGCCCAATTTTCACCCCTTGTAATGCCCCTTTCCACCTCTCATAAGCGCACTTTCCTCATCTAATAAGTGTACCCTTATCCCTATATTTCCCTTTGTTTCTTACAAAAAGTGCCATATATAGCTTCAAGAATCAGTGCGGCTTTATGTAG
The DNA here is from genome assembly GCA_025618425.1 of Heliocidaris tuberculata. Taxonomy (NCBI): domain Eukaryota; kingdom Metazoa; phylum Echinodermata; class Echinoidea; order Camarodonta; family Echinometridae; genus Heliocidaris; species Heliocidaris tuberculata. The sequence continues at coordinate 74,462,344 of CM046832.1, read as the reverse complement.
CAACATGTACCTACTCATATTACTACAACTACAATGTAAGCCAGCGGAGCTGGAAGCAGAGTGGGACAATGCTCATCCCCCCCCCCCCCCCGCAAAGGAATTCATATTCCGTATAACTTACACAAAATAAGGTCAATATTTTCAGAAAATGTCCCAAGACTAGTAGGCCTATGAATTCAAGCAGATACCATAATAATGTTGATATCTCCTAAAGAAAAACGACAGGGTTAATGTAAGAAATGAAAGATCATTCAAGATCATTCGACATTTCACCCAAATTAATTTGTTGTCATTTTCATTATATCGCTCTGAATAATGTATAACAACATGAACAACATTAGAAAAAGTCTTTAAGATTTAGTGACTCGCACGTGCATCATTAGACAATTGCACACACAACTGCTAATTGTGGAAACTCAAGCTGAAGCAGAACCACCATAAGGAGGTGCTTGATAATAATACCAATGTTGCTTTATATGCACCCCTTGCACGTGCCCTCAGGTGTCCTTTTTTGTTGGTACCCCCCCCCCACTTTGAAAGACACTCCGCTGCCCTGGAGCAGAACTTAAAAATTAGGGGAGAAAGCAGATTTTGTGAAGAAAAAAAAAAGGTTAGACGAAAATCGGACATATAACAAAATAACATGTGATTTTTTTTAAAGCCTGAATAAATATGAACAAAAATGAAAATCACTAGACAACTTAGTCATGAGTTTTGACGTCTTTCCCTCACGACCACTCAGTGATCTCTACGTAAAAAAAAAAATTATATAGAGATCAGTGCTGACGAAAAAACAATTATCTGTTTACTACAGGCATATTAATAAAACATTTTACGTTTTGTCCAAGAATAGGCCTATGATTTCTTCATAAATTTAATGCAATTATATTTTACTCATATACTTTTGCATGTGTGTGTTAATACAGAAAAAATGAATTTCTTGATATTAACAGCATGAAAATATAAATTAAAAAAAAAACAAACAATGACTAGGAATATGTAATATTTTGAAAGCAGTCTCACTGACCTTTTCCCCGGATACATGTAAAAACATATTACTATAAATCGTCTATAATTAGATTCAAGTTATGAGGAAATCATATTCTCGGACATGAAGGCCGATTGACGGCTTGTGATGAGGATATCAGACGTTACAAATTCATGACAAAGTGGTCAGTTTGTATAGTGATTTTCTTTGTTTTCAGTAGTTTTCAGCGTTTCATAACTTTCAGACTATACAGTGTCAGACAGTTTTTAGAGTTATAAAGATTCATAACTTCATTTTGTTCGATTTTACTCGCGAACAAAGTCGAACTGCTTTATTCTGTTTTGATTTGTATCGGGACCGGACTTGCCGCTGGGAAAATGAAGCGACACACACACATATCCACCATATCCACCAACACACGTCACACACACATCACACAAATGTTGAGGATTCTTCACACTAGACAAGCTACAAGCCCACAAGCTCACAATATTGTGGCAAATCAACGGGAATCGACGGATAATAATAAGGCAGCTGTGTAATTTCAAAATGTGGATATAGACCTTTTTCACGTATTATTTATTACGTACGTACGTAGTATTATTACGTACGTACGTAGTAAATATTACGTACGTACGTAGTAATTATTACGTACGTACGTAGTATTATCACTTACGTACGTAGTAATTATCACGTACGTACGTAGTAATTATTACGTACGTACGTAATATTTTTTTTTTTTACGTTGTCAATTTGGCCCTTACGGGGCTTCGTACAGGAGAGACTTTTTTGGTTAAGCAAATTAAGCATGCATATTCCCGTTTATATACATGTATGCGGGGTCTATTGGACTCATCGAGCCTTAATTATACCTTTTCAGAGCTTTAAATTTCACGTAAATCACATATTTTATTTTTTTCAAATAAAAACTATGGGAATTATAATTATAATCATCCTAAAATTCCTTGTTTTCGCGTGTAAACTATGGCAGGCGAGACTTTTTTGGGGGGTCAAAAGCATGCATATTCCCGTTTATTTATGCGGGGTCTATTGGACTCATCGAGCATTAATTGTACCTTTTCAGAGATTTAAATTTCATGTAAATCACATTTTTCATAATTTCAAATAGATATTATGGGAATTTAAGGACGTTCCACAGTTAAAGTCAAATCCATGTCATTTTCACCAAACTTTGCATACAGTTACTTTGGTCCATGAGAAGCCCAAATACGCATAGAAAATTATAGGTCCATGTGCTTACTTTTTTTCTATGGGACACTGAACTGTGCCATGATTGGGTGTCAGGTAGAATGACGTCATCGCAGGTTTTTGGCCATTGATAGGCCTCAGAATTCCCAATGTCATATACAAATCCCCATTATTCTGTCAAAATCCATGTCATAATCGTCAAACTTTCCAGATTTGTAGAGAAAAGTATACTGAAGGAGGAGAAAGTTTTAAAAATGGGGGTCAATGCACTCGTTTTTATGCTAGCAGCGCCCTCAGTTGGCGGAAAAGGTCAAAAACTCGCAAAACTCGTAAGAACTGGCTGAGAACCTGTCTAGGAATGGGATGGGTTCGAAAAAACTCTACTGTACATTCAAAATCCATGTCAGATCCGTAAATTTTTCCAGATTTGTAGAGAATTATATACTGCAGAAGGAGAAAGTTTTAAAAATGGGGGTCCATGCACTCGTTTTTGTGCTAGCAGGGCCCTCAGGTGGCGGAAAAAGTCAAAAACTCGCAAAACTCGCAAAAAACTGCGCATGGATGGCTGGGAACCTGTCTGGGAATGGGATAGGTGCAAAAAAAACTCTACTGTACATTCAAAATCCATGCCAGATTCGTAAATTTTTCCAGATTTGTAGAGAATTATATACTGCAGAAGGAGAAAGTTTAAAAAATGGGGGTCCATGCACTCGTTTTTGTGCTAGCAGCGCCCTCAGGTGGCGGAAAAAGTCAAAACTCGCAAAACTTGCAAAAACTGTGCATGGATGGCTGGGAACCTGTCTGGGAATGGGATAGGTGCAAATAAACTCTACTGTATATTCAAAATCCATGCCAGATTCGTAAATCTTTCCAGATTTGAAGAGAAAATTATACCGAAGAAGCAGAAAGTTTAAAAAATGGGGGTCCATGCACTCGTTTTTGTGCTAGCAGCGCCCTCAGGTGGCGGAAAAAGTCAAAACTCGCAAAACTCGCAAAAACTGCGCATGGATGGCTGGGAACCTGTCTGGGAATGGGATAGGTGCCAAAAAACTCTACTGTACATTTAAAATCCATGCCAGATTCGTAAATTTTTCCAGATTTGTAGAGAATTATATACTGCAGAAGGAGAAAGTTTTAAAAATGGGGGTCCATGCACTCGTTTTTGTGCTAGCAGGGCCCTCAGGTGGCGAAAAAAGTCAAAAACTCGCAAAACTCGCAAAAACTGCGCATGGCTGGCTGGGAACCTGTCTATGGGATGGGTGCAAATAACTCTCCTGTACATTCAAAATCCATGTCATTTTCCTCAAAGTTTCCAGATTTGTAGAGAAAATTATACCGAAGGAGGAGAGAGTTTGAAAAAAGGGGGTCCATGTACTGGTTTTTGTGCTAGCAGCGCCCCCCTCCCCGCATTTTTATAATAAATAATTTTGCAAGGATCCCGAAAATCCTCATATTTTGGTAGCGAGTCGCCTGAATATCCTCATATTCGGGCAGCGAGGTGTCGGTATACCAAAAGTGTTTAAAATTTTGTACACAAAATATAGAAACGAAATAACCCTATTTCAGGTGTTAAGGAGGGATATTGAAAAACAATGGATAATTACAGTGCTTCAGTTATTCCATTCTTTTAAATGAAAAATTCTAAACCTCGCACTTTGAAAATATATCGGAATATGGAAGAAAAGGCGGTGGGGGATGTGCTTGCATGGTCGGGGGGGGGGGGGGGAGGGGGGTAAGGCTGTAAGCAGGTAGCAAGCGTGCGAAGTGGACCCATATTCTTGTGAGGTGGGGCACCTCAGAGTGTTTGCCCCCTTCCCCCTCCCCAGGAAAAAAAAAAGTAAGGCACCCTTACTTTTGCGCACCTGTTCACGACTACTAGTTTTTCAAACATAATAATCACGGTATCGACATAAGCTATAGTTGTCTATATTTTACACAAACTTTCGAACCAGTGTATAAAAAAGAAGGAAATTGTAAGTCGTTTTGAGTGACATTTCATTCATTATTCTATTTGCTCATGTCTTTGACTGTAAGGATAATGATCATTAGACAATCATATGGCATAGACAAATGATTCTTGGGCACATATTTGACTTTCTTTCTCCAGCTCTCTTTTTGTGCTAAGGAATTGTACTAAAATGGGAGGTAGATGACCATGAATATGAATTCCAAATTACATCTACCTTTCATTTTTCCTATACGACTAACTTTGCCTATAGAAAGTTCATGAGGGGGCATCGAATGTTATCTTTCAGCTCAAGCTAGTTAATATTTGGTATATATATTTCACAGGTACAGAATTATTGATTTCATCTATTTTCACCGGGTTCTTGTTACTGCGCACACTTGCGAACCCATTATTAAGCATTGTGTTTAATGTGCGTATCCATTGTCTTAACTGCGCGCAATACTCTCCCGGTGTCGTGATGACGTAACACAACCAGCCAGGATGCGCAGCTGAGGTGCGCACAAACATAACTGATGAACGTCCTTAAATCATTTCAAAAGTCCCATGTTTCGCAATAAAAGGCGGTGGGGATTCCCCGGCCGCGGCCCTGCATAGCTAAGTTAAGTGACCATCAACTTCCGCTTACTAAAATACCGAAGACGTTTAACGTTTTCTTATTCCACTTCAAGGATTTGGTATAGGTACTGTAGATCGACGTATTTTGCAGTATTTATAACTTCATATTGGGAAATTCACATTCAGTACTTCCTGAAGTTCTTCTTCCCGCCAGTGCAACTACAATCCTCAGCTCTGAATAACGTAACGTTAATTTTATGGACGGCATTCACTCTATCAGTCTATGTCATGTATAGACTATAGTGATGGTACATCTATTGTACTGTTGTAAGTATCGTTTTTTTGATAGCATAGGTTGTGTAGCCAGACTCACTCACACGTATGCGAGGACGGTTATTAGTATACATATAGATAACCACAATATACAATGTACAAGCTTATCTTCAGATAAGTTTGGGACTCTACAGACTACATGCTCTACAATGGTTTATGGCTGAATAGGCTGAATACACTGTAGGCTTCAATACACACCACGTAATACTATACTATAGAATCTAGTGGTCATATTGACCACTAAGCGGGACGAATGTAAAAATACTAGTCATTTTCTATCACATGTACTTAAGGTATGGGGGAAAAATGAGATAAATATTTAAAATACTTCCTTTCAAATTCAGCTCTTTAAAATCTCACTCCTACCTTAAATGGCCGTTAGGAAGAACTGATATTTCAAGCAAAATCCAAAGTCAAAATCTTATCCAAAACCTAAGAAATCCCCGCCAATTTTTTTCGCGATTGCATGTTGTTTTCATGCCTCCGATGTTTCAGACTAAAATCGGCCAATAAAATTTTGTTCACAAAGAAACTCGGTATCGCGCGCACACATCGATCTCTACGATCATGTGCACACGGAAAAATCGGGACTTTTACGTGTGTGCGATAGGGACCGAATTTTTTTGGGGGAGATGTCAGCGCTCGCGGCGATCAGGAAATGTACACAATGACTTGCGATACCCCGTTTCGCCAGAACTGACAGTAAATTACTGATTTCATTTTTGTAATTATCTTTTCCAACATCGGTGAGTTGAATTTATTGTATTTCATGGATATGTTGGTGTCGGTTTTTGTATAAAATTAAAGGGTGACTAAAATAGAAAATTAATTGCCCATTTTTCGTAGGAAGGAGTCATCAGGAGCCAAAAAATATCTATCACACACTTTTTTTATGCATTCAGTCGTATTTCATAATCATTTGAAAAGTACAATTTTGCTGATTTACACAGTCATAAGCCCCGCCCCTAAAAAAACCCATCGAAGCGACATCATGATCATGTGATCTGTGACATACGAGAAGTAAGGGAAAATATTCCACAAACCTATATACCGTGCGCGCCTGCAGGCCCCGGCAGGCCCTGCCCGGTGCTGAGCATGACATTCATCGCATCGACCATTTGCACCGCATATCTTCGTGTGTTTAATTCCTCACAATAAATTTTATTTTGGGACACAATTTCATCAATAATGCCAAATCGGTGTATAGTTGCGGGCTGTAGCAAGACCCCTAAAGATGATGTAAGCCTACGTACATCATTTTCCTAAAGATGAAAATCTACGGAAATTGTGGGTCGCAAAGGTATGCTCACGTGGGCAGAGTGGCAAGGGCCAAGCGAGTGGAGTACAATTTGCAGTGATCACTTTTCTTCTCCAGCAGCTGCAGCAGCTTCACCCGCGTCCCCCTTCCCCCGCGTCCCCTTCACCATGCCCTGGCGCTTCTACTGCGAGGGGTTCACTGATCTTGTAGAAAATATATTGATAATGATTATTCAATCCTAAGACTACATGTATATTGATTAATTTCCCTTTTTCATAAATTGTCTGTTGAACAGAGGGGTCAAATACCGCATTGTGTGTACAATGTTACATTGCCGCAGCCTGCAGATCTTGTACCTCTTACTCTTCATACGTCACTTGGGGGTGTGACGTCAATTAGCCAGTCAGCTCACGAGTTTAAAGGCATTGATTAACTTTGCCCAGGATTGAAAAAAAAAAATCACTGTTCCAGCTAATGCTGTAATCATAATTGCAAACCTTTAGCTCAGACAGGAATCGCCTGAGTTTTATAAGCTGATCGGTCGTTTATATATCAAGATATTTACGATTGAACATTGATGTCGGGATAGAGTACCACCGAACCCTAAAGAACTCTTACGAGTTACGCTCCATCACAGAATACCGTACGGGCTGGAAACCCGCTCTGAAAGCGCCAAGCACTGGTGGTTGGTGTTTGTGACTGCAGTGCAGCGAGGAAGCCGAGCGACTTGCGCTAGCGATTGATCGCGATTTTCTCTTTTTTAGGATAGTAAACGGGTTCCATTTTCTCTCATACTTTCACATATCCTTAATTATATATGTAGTTAGAGGACTGCACACAATTCACTGGCATTTGAGCTGATTTTACAATTTTTCACAAAGTTAATCAATCATTTTAAGGAACGGTCCCAAAACCTCTACTTTTCCCCCTTTTTCGCCAAAACAAAACATTTCGAAACATAGTCACCGCGCTGTGCCGAGTTCGCCCTAGTGCCGAGTTAGCCCGACCCCGTCCAGTCTAGATGGCTGTTAGTATTACTGAACATTAGGGTGCTGGGTAAATTTTTTTTGAACATTTTAAAGGAATTTTATGTATGGTATCTTTTTTTCGAGCAGCAAAAGAAAAAGGGAGATGAAAAGTTACCTCATGGCAGCATGAATTATTTGATTAATTATTTTTTTTTTGAATGATTTTTTTATTATAATCAGTTTTTATTCTTTTCTCTCTTGAAACAAATTACAATCATGGTACAAATTACAGTCATCGCATATAACACAAACTGCAAATATGATAATACTCTAAAACAGTATACATTTTCGTCTAACAAAAGGCTTCAAAAGAAATTAATATTACTTGAATATTGAAAAATTTCCATAAACAAAAAATGTGGATAAATTAATTGATATCCTTAATCATATACTCTTAATTCTCAAACTGACAAGCGTTTTTTTTTTTTTTCCTTACATGATCAATTTCCATACATCATAGTTGCAAACAAAAATTCATATTTCCAGAGAAAAAAACCAAAACCAAAAACAAAAAAAACATAAATCTTATTGAGATAAACATATCCAGTTGTATAATCCAACAATTATTGTTTTACAATGTAGTAACTTATACTTCCTTTGTACTGTTGTCCTGAGAGAAAAGTTTTTGTTGTTTTTTTAACCCTACCCTACCCGACCTCCCCCCTCATCCCCCCCCCCCCCTCCTTACCGGTGGACGACTGGCTCTGGGTTCCAATTGTTTGTCTAATATTCAGGTTTTCCCATTTAGCAAAATGGATAGTGAGAGTCCCCCTCATTGCTGCCAATTTCCTTTCTTCTACTTTATCCCCTATAATACTATTCTTTATTTCATTAAATGAAGGTGGTTTTTTAAGTTCTCTATTTCTATAAATCAGATATTTAACAAGAATTAGAACATGATTCATTAGTTGATGTTTTCCTTTATTTCTCTCCTCCTTCCCTAACAGAATTTCCTCCCAACTACAGTTATGTATTTCAGAATCTAGAAATCTCGTGCACCTTTCCCACACTGATTGTGCAAATTCACAAGTATAGAATAAATGTTTATATGTTTCTTCTTCTTTTTCGCAAAATGAGCATAAGTTAGTCGAGACAAGACCGAAACGGAAGAGGTGATGGTTTGTATATAATATATTATGTATAAGTTTGAACTGAAACTCTCTTGGTTGACTATTAAGTGTACACTGTCTTAGTCTTAAAAATATATTTTCTATTTCCTTGCAGGAAAAACCATAGTTTCTTCCAATTCTCTCAAAAACCAAAGGTTTAAATCCATCTCTCTTTATTAATTGTACATAGATTTGTGTTGATTTTACATCAGATTTATTAGTTGTTTTCTTTCCCAAAGTGAAATCAGTTCCAGAATTATTTTTTTCTTCCATTCTTATATTATTTTTCCAGCAAAAGGGTAAACAAGCATAAAAGTGCTTGACCTTTTCAATGTCATTCACTTCTACACCTAAATCAACAAAATGTCTGTCACATTTTAGTTTACCATCGTTTTCCAGAATATGTTTTAATTTGTAAATTTCTTTGTCGTATAACCTCTTATCGTATATACAACTTCCTTTATATCGAATAAGCTTATTATTGAAAATTACCATATCACCAATGTCTACACTCCTTATATGTCTCGTATTCACCCAATCTTCTAATAAATTCATATAGAATTGTGGAGTTGTCACTTTTAATAAACCTGGTATATAGTCACATGAAAATATTAAATCTCCACCCAGGTGTTTAGTGACAAAGTTAAAATATTGTTTCCATTTCATGTCTTCATCTTTATTTAGAAGTTTTTGAATCCACATAATTCGCTGCGATTTCATTTGTGCAGAAAAATTTAACATCTTTAATCCCCCTTGCTTATAGTCTAAGAACATTGTATTTCTATTGATTTTATCTGTCTTTCCTTTCCATATGAAATCAAAAGTTAATTCATCCAATGAATCATAAACCCATTTTGGAACCGGAGTATTAAAGTGACGCCCGATAAAGAACTTTAGAATAAATGTGCACCTTCAATAGTTGAATCTTTCCCATGAGCGTTAAATCCCTTTGCTTCCAAAAATTTAAAAGTGTTTTTATTTTACTTAAGATTTCTTTGTAATTTAGATCTTCTTTCTTGTGTTCATCAAGGGAAAAGAAAACCCCTAAAACCTTAAGAACGTCAACTATTTTGCCAAAAGAAAAATCACAAGCTAAACGTTGGCATAAACCCAACCTTAATATTTTAGTTTTATCATTGTTTATTTTCAGTCCAGAAAGTTTTTCGAAGTCTGCAAATAGTACTTTTAACCTATTAATTGATTTTTCATTGCGAGCAAAAATTGTCATATCATCCGCATAAAGTACTAGTGTAGTTTCCTTATCTCCAAAATTAATTCCTTCAACCAATTTATCTGTTCATAATTTGTGTGCCATTACTTCAATACATAAGATAAAAAGGTACGGAGAAAGAGGATCTCTCTGCCTTACTCCCCTTTCTACTCTGAAATAACCAGTGGACCTTCCTTCATTTCATACACAACTTAAGGTGTTCGTGTATAAAACTTTAACCCACTTTTGAAAAGATTGACCAAAACCAAACAACGACAGAACTTTTTGAAGAAATTGATGTGAAACCGAGTCAAAAGCTTTTTCGAAGTCTATAGCCAACAAAAAACCATATAAATTATTCAATTAGTGAATCGATTATGACTTGTTATTCTTTATATTCATCCTATCATTCTCCCTCTTTTGTTGTGATTCTTTTGTTTATCCTATAAATTTGTTCTTTCCACCTTTCCTTTCATTAATGTTATCATCTTGTCTTCCCTCTTTCCTAATGTTACTCCTTATATATTCTTTTTATCCCATTTTTTTTTTCTTTCCATCTGTACTTTGGTTGTTATTCTTTGATTCCCTTTAATTTTTATCTAGCTGTTCTTCCATCTTTTATGTTACTCTTTATATTCATCCATCTATCATTCCTTAGTCTATCTTTTGTTGTATTATTCTTTTTTTATCCTATGCATTTTTTCTTTCAACCTTTTCTTTCATTATGTTATTCTTTGATTGCTTTTATCATCTTGTCTTCCCTCTTTTCTAATGTTACTCTTTATATTTATTCTTTTTTATCCATTTTTTTGTTTTTGCTTTCCATCTTCATTTTCGATATGTTATTCTTTGTTCCCATTTATCATTTTCTCTTCCACCTTTCCTCATGTTTATATTTATCCTTTTATCATTTCTCCCTCTATCTCTAAGTTTGTTCTTCCTTGCTTTTTCCCTTCTATTAATTATCTTTTCATCCTTCCTCTCGTTATGATATTCTTTGTTTCCTTTTATCATTTTCTCCCCCACCTTCCTCATGTTAATCTTTATTCGTCTATCATTTCTCTCTCTATCCTTCGTTATGATTTACAATGGACCACACTCTAAGGTTCAAAGGGACCAACAGCTGGTGCATGTGTACTAAACTGCCACTCAAAATCTGTGACAATTGGACATACATGTACAAAGTAAGAGCTGCAGTTAATGAAAGTTAAAATCTCCCTTAGCAGCAAGTTGTCTGGGAAATTGCCTTCACAGATACTTTTCCGATAAAAGCTTAGTGTGCTGGCTATGTGCTGCCCTCTCTTTGTGAGGAGAGGAAATCTGCATTTGTTTATTGTTGTATTGCAGTAGTTTAGTACAACAGTATGGGGCAGCAATTATGTGTTTTCACCATGATCATATTGGTGTAGGAGTACGAGGTTATAAATATAATGTAACCTGGTAAGTTGGATGAGTGATGGACCGCGGTGGTATTCGCTTGTTGAGTATGACAGCATGTACATGTACCATTGTTTATTGCAGTATTGGGCGATTGAAGTGAATTCTGCGATATTGCTGGTGCTTAAATGTAAAGGGCAATATTGCAAAGTACTGAGTTATTATATTATTGTCTTACTGATATGAACAGTGGTCAAGAAAAATTGCATACTGTTGCTCATCAGTAATAATAATGATAATAATAATAATAATATTGGATATTTATATAGCGCTCATATCCACCATGAATGGTGCTCAAGGAGCTCCAATATTACCCCGGCTTTAGCTAGGCTACTAATTTCAGCGCTCACAGCATTCAAAGAATTCATTCCTGCCGGTACCCATTTAACACCTGGGTGGAGAGTAGCAAATGTAAATTAATGTCTTGCCAAAGGACAGTAGTGCCGCACCGGGGTTCAAACCCACGACCTTCCCATCTCCTGTCAAGTGTTAATAAACCACTCGACTACAACACCTCTACAGTATAGCAGTATTCGCATAATAGACTGGCCTCGTCCATTTTAGTCTGGTTTCTTTTGTACTGTGCAACTTTGGTCTTGTGCAGATCTCTGTTTAGTGGGGCTGCTATGTGCGAGTGCAAAAAATCAAAGAGAGCAATCACTTTATTTTGGTATAGATGAATTTATACGAGTTGAAATTCTAAAGAATTTTTTTTTCACCTTACATTTTCTTCTTCACAAGGTTGAATTCAAATTTTAAGATTACCAGGGCTCATCTAATAATTTAATACCAGATAATCTTATACATGAGAGTGCATTTATTAGAACTTTGTGGAAAATATTATATGCTGCAAAAAAATAATTTAAGCTGAGTGGAAACAAAATTATTCAGTGGATTTCGTCCTTTATTTATGATAATTTTACTGTTATCCTTCTTTTTTTCAGAAAGCCCCATCTTTGGAGATGTGCATTTGAAGATCCAAGTGCATGTAGAGATATGCCGGAGTGTGCCTATGAGACGTAACATCAGTGGTATATAATGGATCTTTACATGGAAACTAATTAGGCTTGGACTGGCTGTTCAGAAATCTTATGCCCACTGTCCAATCTCCTGTAAATTTTGTAGTTCAGATCTGCCACTTAAAGCAACCCTAGGATAATATTGCAGTCCCCCATAAAGTCCTCCAGTATTACAGTCCCTGCCCTAGATTCCTGGACAGCCACAGGTCTTTATATTCCCTCATTTTTCTTTCTTAAGCCAGGAATCCACCCCCTCCTCAAAAATATAAAATTTGTCCCTTATAATATAATCCCGAGGCTGTTCTCAATCTACCACCATGTCTACACAAGGTATCAGGAGCACAAAGACATTCATCTGGTACCTCAAAGATGTTCTTGGAACCGGAGCCACTAGCTCAGTATACCTGGGCCGTCATAAGGTGATACTTCAACTTTTATGGCTTCCTTTAAAATGACTACAGTGGAAAGATGAAATTTTTCGTGTATATCATTAATTAGATTAACCCTTACTGTACAAATTTCAACGTGCATTTAGAACCGCTGCATTTCACACAACACAACTTTCTGACTTTTTTCTTTCAAGTCTTACGCATTTTTTACACCAAGTTTACAAAAATCGGTCATACCGTTACTGAGTCATGTGACCTTTTATGACCTCATGTCAGCCTGAAAATGGAGAATTTCTGAGTTTTGTGTACAGAATGAATGGGAAACTGTATTTCTTCATGTTCCTTCTTTATCACCTATAATTTCTTCTGTAAGCTGTAATTATCATCTATACTAACTGAATATTGGTTCATATAACACTCTGAAACAGCAGAATTAAAAAACAATAAACATGTTAAAGTTGAAAAAGAAAGAAATACATAAGAAATTCATAAAACAATAGAATACATAAGGATTGAAATCACTTTCAAATTCTTTTCTAATGTAATAATGTTTTTAAGGTTTAGGAAGAACTTCTTGCATTAAAATTTTATCTCCAAGGCTTTTCTTTACTTGATTATCGATTAAAATATATATTTCTGAATATAATTTGCATAAATTATAATATTAAATGAAACAATAAAAGATTTACATAGAAATAACAATGGAATTGTGTTCTTTATGCAATTCTCGAGGTCCGTGCAAAATTTCACTTCGATCAGTCATGTCGCTCCCCCCCCCCCCCCCCCCCCCAGTTTGCAGGCACAAACCCTGGTCAGTCGTAAAAGAGTGTCTGCATGTAAGACTACCATAGGCCGTGTACTATAGCTGCTCCTGACACAGGACATATTGACACGACCAGTAGATAGCTGGGCAAGGCTTCTCTCAAGGCACAATGATTTTCTGATAAAGTGTCAAATTAGGGTCTGTGCTTGCAGACTATCCCCCCCCCCCCCCCCCCCCCCCCCCCCCCCCCCCTGCAGTCAGAGAGGAGCTTGAAATAGCCAAGTACAGTAAGGGTTAAGAAAGAGCAAGTCATAAAATGTGCCAAGATTTTTTTTCCATTAATCCTAAATGTTCAGATCACCTACATTGTTTTTCTTAATTATCAGTTAAATGTTTTCCCTGTTTGGCACTTTGATAGGGTTAATTATTGCCTAAAATAGATAACTGTACCTCTTGTGATGTACATTTTGATATAATTATTCCAATATTAGTACTCACCTCAAGTGTTATACTGTACCCTACTTATTTTCTAAAGATGGAAAGTTATGACAAAAAGAAAATTGGGGTAGTCAGAAGCCTTGTGACATTACATTATGCTACAGTTTTTTTTTACTTTTTTTTTCTTCGGAATGTAGGAGATCATTGGCAACATAATTATATCAACTATTCAAAAAGCTATTTCAGACATCTACACCATCTTTATTTTAAATTCTTAATCCTTCCTATGTTTTTTTTTTAAACCAGAAAACTGGAGATGTAGTTGCTGTAAAGATGTTTAATCATATGAGTTACATGCGTCCTCAAGATGTACAACAGAGAGAGTTTGAAGTCCTACTCAAATTAAACCACAAAAATATCATCCATCTGCATCAAATTGAAGAAGATGTAAGTTTTACCAACTTTTCTCAATATGATTTTATTTTTTATTTTTTGATGTAATGCCATGAAATACTACCTATATCGTATAATGGAGTTGGGAGTTAACATTGTAAAGCCATCTTTAAGAAATTTGAGACTTAAACCTATTGGGTTCGATTTGATTTTCATATAACATGCATTTTTCATAGACTCCTGCCTGAGTTGTCCCAGCCTTAGTATTCAACGGGTTTAAGAATCAAGGGACAGGGACAGAAATGTTTTAGGCTGTCTATAAATGAACCATATGTGCTTTATTATCAATTTTTTCATTTTAACTGAAAATTTATTCTTATTAATTAATGAATAAAAGTTTGGGAAGTTGCTACTCCAGACCAGAATTGGCTGAAAAGGCCAACGTTTTTCTGTGAAGTACCCTTTTAATTGCAAAATTGAGGGCTACAAACTGCATTAACAATTTTTCTATATATAATTATGACAAATATAGTTGAAGCAGTTTTTAGCAGAAATAATGATAAAATGATGCTGTTAGCGAGTTAATTGAACTATGAAGTGAAGGGGATTATTTTCTCATTTCAGGAATAATTATCTTGCAATTGGTTAAGTTATTCATGGAAATGAAAGATTCTGATATCCAGAAGATGATAAGATTAGATAATATATCTTCAGGATCCTACCATGCTTTATTGAAACATATCCTGATCATACATGTACCATCAATTTCAGTGCATTTACTCACACATATTTCTGATAAAAAGAGCTTTGGGTCTTTCACCATTTCCTCAAGATTATTTTTAACTTGAAACAAGAAACCACTTTATTTATCTAGAGATAATTGTGCAAACAGTTTAATACATGTAGATTGTTTCTGTGGTTCTTATTTCATTTTAACTTTAATAGATGTAATGTCCTTGTGAGAAGTTATGGGTAATTTGGTGAACACCAGGATATGCGTTAGATACGTATCAATATTGTGTAGGTAGTTTAGAGAGGCCATTATAGATAATGATTATAGTGAATTGACTGATAAACTCTTTGTGTGTCTGTAGTTTTGATTGCAACTACGTGTACTTCTATTTTTACATAAAATATATAAGTTTGCATCTTTTGGTGTATATCCTCAATACATGTATGTGCTACAATGGTGTGCTTTATCAATGGTGTGCTGATATTGCTCAAGTACTTTTTCAGTTATTTTCAGTCGTTCACAGATTATATTGTCTGTTGAGAGCTAGAAGGACGTTATCTCTCTGTTAAATGATATGAGTTAATGCCCTTCTGGCTCATAGCAGATGATATTTATATGTTTAATCTCAACATTTGTGTAGTAAGGGAGAAAAAAATTTGAAAATATAAGGGGTGAAGCTTTTTGTGAAATGGGACTCTGAATAAGAAGTATAACTAGAATAAGATGAGTAAGAAGTTATAAATTATCAAGGACTTGTGAAAATGATACTGTGGTTCTGTAAATGGCATCTTGTCAAATACTTCATATTATCATCATGCCTTAGCTCTCAAAAAAGTAGCATTGCATGCTACGGACTTCTATAAGTTTTAGGAATACTAGAAAATATAATATATACATTGTATATATGTGATAAAAGAATTTCCTCTTGGATCTGCACCAGGCTTTCCAAAGTACACAGCAGAATGCATGCTGCACAAAATTAAAAACAACAAAACCAAAGGTCACACTTTATAAAGTCCCTATTCAAAAATGCAGACAATAGCAAAATAAATTGACAGATGGTACATGTAGGTACACCCTGTAGATGTAGTATATAGAAAAGTAAACAATAATGTCCTAGAGGTGCTCCAAACTGAAGTAAGGTGTATTTCTTACAAATTCAGTAGGGCATACTCTTCAAATTGGAATGTCTAAACTAATAATACAGAAAGTACATGTATTATTGTGTGGCAGCTAGTGTACATGCCTATACATGCATCCATCTATATGTTAATACTCAAAACCGTTTTTTGTGGTCGCAAAAACATTTTTCCTCCGCCGTGTCCGCCCTCGCCGTTACGCGGGATCGGTGGCATAATTCCACGGCCCGTGTCTCCCATATTCCGCGTGCCACGCCGACCCCATCGTCGCCGTCGATGTCCCTAAACGTGATTTGGGGAGATTTGGGGGGACGGGCAGGCCGAAGGAACGGCTGCTTTCCGCATGGATCCCTTGCACGACGGCGGTGTCGTCAGTGGTGCACCCTCCCTTATATGGCCCATCACAGGCACGGCATGGCAGGTGACGAACAATGTTGTTCACGATGAGTATCAACTTGCATTGTGCGACCCGTGTTAGACGACTCGCGTTAGCCATCTTGCTAATCTTACTCTTACCGGGGGGAACCCCCGTAAGAAAATAATAATATTTATTGTGGTAAGGACCCTTGATCAGGGTGTTTTCATTGCATTATATTGTATTTATGCTCAGCATACATGTCGGGTCAGGCCTCTCTTGCCATGATTCCCAACACAATGGATCCACAATGCCCACAATGCTCACATCCCCTGTCAAAGTGACAAAGTCTATTATGTGTTTGGGTCATTCTGCCCATTTGACTGGCCTGCGTTGCCTTCCTTCCATTGAAATTGATGACATCAAAAGTTTTAGGAATGATCATGATGTATCAAACATATTTTCCCAAATGAGGATCTCCCTGTTAAAAAAGTGTCTCATGCTAGTGCATCAGCGAATGCTTTTTTTTCAAGTCTTTGACTAATATCAAGTTTGTTGGGACTTTTTTTTTAGCTCTGCATATTTCCTTCTTGTGTTTCCTTCCTTGAAGAATGAATGCCAATGGTTATAGCAGTGGCATATCTAGCAAAGAGTGTACATAGCTGATATACTATTTCTAGATTGATATTGAAATAAACAACATTATGAGTTGTCCTCATCACAAGATGACAATGCATTGCCTTTATTATACCATCATATTAATAGTTTTGTTTTCAACTTTGCAATGTGTTATTCTTAAATTGATAATTATCATTTCCAAAATAGCGTATTTATCACTATTCTATTCTTTCAATTTCATAATTAGCAAATCTCAAAGCAGTCTGTCATTGTCATGGAGCTATGTACAGGTGGTAGTTTGTATACCTATCTTGACACACCAGAAAACCTGTATGGTTTGAAGGAGAAAGAATTCCTTAACGTCCTCAAAGATGTCTGTGAGTATCCATTTCATTACATATTCAAGCATTATTGACATTGATAAAAGTTACTATTTAACATTATTAAGTCTTCTCTTTCAGTTGAAATTTGTGTAAATCTTTCTTGAAAGGTTTGAAAACACAGCCCTCGAAAAAATTATTAGACCAGCTCCATTTTGGGTATATGAGTAGTGTTAAGTCCATTGTCTATATGGAAGTAGGAAAATGATTATCAACAGCAAAGGCGTGATTAATGGACTACTACTAATTAGAACAATTACCACTATGACTTTTTACCCCAGGAAAGTGCATTGTCCTGGACAAATTTCCCCCGACAATTACAACATCCCTTTTTTCCCATGAGAAAGAGTTTTTGGACCACCTAATAGACTATAAATGTCTGAGACGATGAATTTTAAGCGTTACTAATCTTGGTCTGAGCACCATGGCCTTTTCATTATTCTACTGGACCAATGCGTGTGACATAAAAATTAAAAGCATTAGAAAATTAATTTTATGAAACAAAAAAACATTTTTGGAGCATGAATAAGCTTCTGTGAGGAAAAAAAAAGCAACACCTTGTTGACAGAATGCCACAAAGCATGGCTGCTATCATCAACTAGCAATTTTCTACCAAGAAGTGAACAAACTGCCTCCAGAGGAGTGGACATGGCTTTACGAGAAAATCAGGCATACCCCTTGGACAATTATCCCCAGACTACTTCTGTCGGGCCATTTTTTTTCCAAAACCCCTACCCCTGGAGAATATCCCTGAGGACAGTTAGCATCTAGGATATATACATTCTGTTAGTTGTTTTGAAAGTTCTATCCGTTGGGGTGCCCTTAGAAGTAATTGTCCTTCAGCGAAAATTGTCCGGGGTTAATTGTCCTAGAGGCAGTTACCTTGGCGGTAATTGTCCTGGGGATTAGTTATTACACGAGCTAATTGTTTTGGGGAGTATTTATCCACTCATTATGAGTTAGCTAGTAGAAATCATTCTGAAAATTCAATTACTGATATAGCTAACACTTGCCATATAGGCCTTTATAAGAAGCTGGTCTAATAATTTTTTCCAGGGTTGTATGTTGGAAATGTCAACAAAATAATTTTGTTTAATGTTCTAAAAGAGAGATTTACCTACTGTTTTCACCATACAAATTTTACATGGTTGTAGTGAACAGACATTAAAAAATCATAATGTGAACTGAGCCAGAATTAAAAAGGGAAAATTGAAGTGTGTTTGATCTTAAGATGATCTTGATTCTCTTTACACATCATTGTAATAAATGTTGTATAGTACCTTTAGCACCTTACATAAATCAGATGAGAAAATGCAGTTCACTTTACTTTGTGCTAACATTTACATGTTAATTACCTTTTAACTTTCATTTTTTTTTTACCATATGATTTTGAGACATAAACACATGCATTTAACCAAACAGAAACTTTCTGTTTAGTGAGTTACATTTGGTCATCCTTAAATTACATTGATATCACAACAAGATTTCTATTTATATTTTTATGCCTCCGCCCACTGAAGTTGGTGCCGCAGGTGCTATGTTTTGGGGTTGTCTGTCCGTCCGTCTGTCCATCTGTCTCTCTCGTTCTCGCGATAACTCAAGAACCACATGAGGTGTGAACTTCAAACTTGGTGCTAGTATGTATCATCATAGGAAGACGATCTGATTTGATTTGGGGGTATGTAGGTCAAAGGTCACAGGTCAATTTCTAAAATTTCAGGTGATTGCCTCATTCTTGCAATAACTCAAGAACCATTTGAGGTATAAACTTCAAACTTGGTGCTAGTATGTATCACTATAAGAAGAGGACCTGATTAAATTTTGGAGTTCAAAGGTCACAGGTTAATTTTCTTAAATTTCAGGTATTAGCCTCGTTTTCGCGGTAACTCAAGAACCATTTGAGGTGCTAGTATGTATCACCATATAATGATGATCTGATTGGATTTTGGGTTACGTAATTCAAAGGTCACAGAGGTCAATTTCTAAAATTTCAGGTGTTAGCGTTGTTCTCGTGATTACTTAAGAACCATTTGAGTTATGAACTTTAAGCTTGTTGCTAGTATGTATCACCATAAGAAGACGATCTGATTAGATTTTGGAGTTCGTAGGTCAAAGGTCACCGGTCAATTTACTTAAATTTAAGGTGTTAGCATCTTTCTCATGGTACAATTGTAACTCAAGAACAATTTGAGTTATGAACTTCAAACTGAGTACTAGTATGCATTACCATATTAAGACGATCTGATTAGACTTTGGGGTATGTAGGTCAAAGGTCACAGAGGTCAATTTCTGAAATTTCAGGTGTTAGCCTCGTTCTCGTGATAACTTAAGAACCATTTGAGGTATGAACTTCAAACTTGGTGCTAGGATCACCATATTAAGACAATCTCATTAGATTTTGGAGTACAACGGTCAAAGATCACAGGTTAGTTTTCTTAAATTTCAGGTGTTAGCATCGATCTGGTGGTAGCTCAAGAACCATTTCAAACTTCAAACTTGGTACTAGTATGCAGTACCATATTAAGACGATCCATTTAGATTTTTGGGGTATGTAGGTCAAAGGTCAAAGGTCACAGAGGTTAATTTCTGAAATTTCAGGTGTTAGCCTCGTTCTCATGATAACTTAAGAACCATATGAGGTATGAACTTCAAACTTGGTGCTAGTATGTATCACCATATTAAGACGATCTATTTAGATTTGGGGGTATGTAGGTCAAAAGTTAAAGGTCACATGTAGGTTAATTTCTGAAATTTCAAGTGTTACCATTTTAGGTATGAACTTCAAACTTGGTGCTAGTATGTATCACCATATAAAGATCTGATTGGATTTTGAGGTACGTAGGTCAAAGGTCAGAGTTCAGTGGTCACAGTAGGTTAATTTCTGAAATTTCAGGTGTTAGGATTGTTGTCGTGAGTACTCAAGAACCATTTGAGATATGAACTTCACACTTGGTGCTAGTATGTACATGTATCACCATAGGATTACGATCTGCTTAGCTTTGGGGGGGGGGAGTAGGTCAAAGGTCAAAGCTCATGGAGGTCATTTACCATGAAATTTCAGGTTTTCGCCTTGTTAACACTCTCTTGAGCTCAATTTGAGCCATTAACTTCAAACTTTGAATTAGTATGCATCACCATAGTGAGACGAATTGATTAGATTTTTGTTCACGTCTAGGTCAAAGGTGACATGTCATAGAGGTCATTTTATGTGAAATTAATGTTTTTTAGCTTTGTTATCACCATTCAACTATTTTGTATTCATGACTAGGAGGGGATAAAGTGATCAGACTTTTGGGTTATAAGGTGTAAGGTCAAATGTCAAAGAGGTCAATTAACATGTAATTAGAGACTTTTTATTCTGGTTATCACAATATTTCAAGAACAGTTTAAGCCATCAACTGAATTTAGGCGGAGGCATATAGGAGACGTAGTCACATTCATTTTGTTATTTGATCAGTTCGTATCATTAAACATGTAATAGCACATATTCTTCATTATCCATAAATTTGCAAAGAATCATTACTATATGTTTTCATTTAAACATTTTCTACTTGAATAAATATTTGATAACATAAATTTTCTTGAAGAATTTTTGTAGGGAGGTCACCTGTCTGGATAAATTGTGCAAACACTGAAAATATTCATATTATAGGACCATGAACTTAGCCCTACAGTGTAGAGAGAAAAGAAATTGATGGCCCGAAAGTATTTGGTTGGTACAAAACTGTAATCCAAACAAGTTTCAGTATTAAAGTTGTCTCCTAATATTAGATGTTGCAGTCCATTTAATTGTTTTGAAAGTTCCTCAATCCTTTTCATGTTGAGATGTTTTATAAAAAAACCCAGACACCATCATCTGGAAGGTTTGGAAGCCCAGGAACATCAGAGAGACACTAGAAGGTCTGTGAATCATGTCCTTGCTAGCTCATGGCAGCTTTAAATTGCAAGGGAACGACCCAGTGTCTCTATCTGCTTAGAATGTCTTCTTTTGTTTGGAAAGGTGGAAGACTACACCTGACATTCTGCATCTTAAATTACACTTGGAAGCTTATATCCTTCAGTGCCATTCGGAGCATAATACATGTACAACTTGTGATGGCAATGTACTACAATCTTCTATCTCCAGATAGCAAAGTCATGGATAGCAAAGTACAGAATGATTATGGACCTCAAGTTTGAAGCAAACATGTTGATCACCTTCTACTGCGAAAACGACCTGGAAGAAATGAACTAATATGCATTATGCAAAGTTATATAGTTGGACTCAGTTCTCGTCAAACAATCATCAAATTATATTGTAATTGACTCCTGGAATGGATATCACATCAGCTCAGATATAATTAATGGATTGCATGATCTGCTGATGATATATATTGGGGAAAGACCCTTATATTTTCTGTAGTTTGTTTTCTCTTCCTGGTCCTGGTCATGTAAGTATGTGTATATAGGGATCCCTGCCTTCATGGAGAGATTGGGGTGCATAGGGAAGTAATAATTCTTACATGTGTGAGATTTATGTAGTGTATTGATATTACCATAGAAATAAAGGACTACCATTCTTTTTGCACATGTAGTATAAGGAATAACTTCACTCGTTCTTTTAACTCAGTCAGTACTTTCAGGCCATCCTGATAAAATTGTATGTCACTAACACTTGATGTATGTAACTATTTTGGATTCAGACAAATCATTTTCCATCATTTTCATTTCAAATTTAATTCCTTCATCACAAAATATCTTTTCTTTTTGCTTTAACTTCCACATTCTTTATGTATATTTTATATTCTTGTTATTTCTTGGGGAAGGTTCCCTACTCCTTACCTTATATTTGAAATGCATATAAAATGTCAGTGAAATATTTTGGACTTCCATTGTTAAATCTTTCCTTCTCTTTTCTTGTTATCTTCTATGTTTACAGCTGCGGGCATGAAACATTTAAGGGATAAAGGAATCATTCATCGTGATATCAAGCCTGGTAATATCATGATGGTGAAGGGTGAGGATGGAGTCTTTATCTACAAACTAGCTGACTTTGGAGCTGCAAGGGAACTAGAAGATGATGAGGCTTTCATGTCACTCTATGGAACAGAGGAATATCTGGTAAGAATATAATGATACAGGGGAAACTATATATAATGAGGACCTTGGGACCATGAAAATTACCTTTTTATATCAGGAATCTCCTTATATCAGGGTAAAAAGAAAAAGACGTGGGACCAGCAAAATTACCTGGTTATATCAGGAATCTTGTTATGTTCTTTATAACGAGATTCCACTGTATTTTGAATATGAGAAATGTTTTTTGATTATTTGTATGCCTTCCACAAAGAGTTTTTAGATTGCTTGTGTGATGATAGATTAAATTTAAAAGGATTTGAACAAGATTTTAGAAAACAGACTCATTTACACCTGTAGAGTAATCTTGGATCTAGCCCAAAGCAGAGCATGTAAGGCTATGTAAAGATGACCTCAGTATGGAATCACAAGACTTGTATCACATTAAGAGTAAAGTCCCAGCTACCTATTTTCAAGCATATGGCCACGTACCAAATTCCTCTGCCTCTATCAAGTGAAAGGTTATGAAAAAGGGTCACATGAGCCTCTTTGAAACACAATGCATGCAATCTCGAACACCTTCTGTTGGTTTTGCAATCTTTGATTGTGCAAGCTCAAATTGTTAGCCTGACACTAACATGTACATCCCTGATTTTATTATGTAAAAGGGAAGTTACGACACAAATGTTGTAAAATAACCATGTTGAGCTGTATATCAGTCTCTAAGCATTCATGTATATGTGGAGTATACATGTACTTCCCTTTACCCTAACTTTGAGGATCAACTTGAACTATCAAACATTTTAAAAAGGCCTCTTTTCTTGCTTGATATATCGTTAAGATGGTAGAAATATGTGCTGAAAAGTAAAGGATTGTACGTGAGAGATATTCAGTAAAGAGATGCCCACCACTAAATGATAACATGAAAGCATCAAAATAGAATTTTAATGTGTTATTGCAACCCCTAGTGCTTGTTCATATTTTGTTTGTTACTTAGAAGAGATCATGTGTAATTACCACTTCCTCTGTAATGAGGTTTAATGACAAAACCATAATCAGGAATCCCATGTACATACGTATAAAGTTATATCTATAAAGTTCATATAGGTTTGTGGTGTATTGAATGTTATCTCATGGCTTCCTATCTTCCCAGGTCCTTATAGAACCAGTCAAAGAACAAAGTCCAACAATATAGACTTTTTTATTTAAATATGAAAGTGATATGAACGCATAAGTTTTCAAATTGAGGAAATTCAAAAACAAAAATTACCAGGGGATCTCCTATATACTGTATTTGTACATGAATATTTTATTGCTGATATATCTATCAGGGCAGATTTATTAACATATTTTAAGCTTAAAAAATCTTGGTGGTATTTTGATAACTGTTTTAGGTTTATTTTAGTGAGAGCTATTTTAATGATCATAACAAATATTCAATGAAAATCTGAATTAGAACAAGTCATTGATTAATGTCTGCACATAGCTAGATGAGTATGTGTGCAGTTCAGAGGGCCTTTTGTGCAAACATCACACATTGTTCCCTGCAATATGACAAGTAGTTTCTGTATCTCACTAAAATATCAGAATTACTACCCTAGGAATATGATAACTCATGGGCTTTAGTGCAGACACAAGATAATAACATTGTACACATGTTATTTTTGTCTGAATTAGACATTTCTTTATGCTATATTTTACATCAAGATGCACCACTTTTGTAATGATAAATCAAAATATTAATATATTTTGAATTTAAGATAAATTCCATTATGTTTTTGAAAAGTAAAATTTGAACATTTCCCCCCCATGTTATTCATGATCTCGGACTACAATATAGATACTTTTGACAGACACAACTAGTAATATGAGAATGAGTCCTGCAGTCTGTGTTACTTAGGAATCATTTAAAATATTTGACCCCCTTATCCAGCAGCTTATATAGGGAGACACTCCTTTTTATATATACATGTAGATCTACCTTACTCATAACTTGTACATGTAACAATTCTGCCTGACTGTAGTACGTGATTGGAAGGCAAATAGGCAATAAAGTTGCAGTAGATTTAGTATGTAGTGCAATACATCGATGAATAAGTTCAGAGTCATGTATGCATTTTGCAATTGCCATAGAATATACCCATTTCCTGTTTGTCACTTTCACTATTTGCAGGGTTTCCAAGGGAGTTTTGATATGTGGGGATTCCCCTTAACCAATGTCATGCCCACATACCACATGAATGTTAACAATATGACTCCTGTCAGGGGGTTATTTAAGATGTTATTAGAAAGAGATGTATGGATATAGGGAGTTTTTTGGCTGGATGTGGATAACATGAATTCGGTAAAACAGGATTTTGCATTGCACAGAAACTGAAATTATTTCCAATTACGTCATGTCACAGTTTTTTGGTAGGTCACATTTGATTTCCACTTTAAAAAAAAAAAAAAAAAAAGGATATGAATGATAAATTGAATTGAATAGGGTTCTGCAACACCAACAAGTGGTTGGTGTTTATATTTGTATTTATTCAATATAATCTAAAAATCATACTTCAACCCCTCCTGTCCATCTTGAAGTGGTCAACTGAATGATAAATCATAAGATTTCAGTATAGGCTTACTTTGTATACCTATACCTATGAAGTTGATGCTACTTCTTGTATGTTCATTCATTTTCCATCTGGTGATCTGCCTGTAAATCATGTCATCACATTTCAGACATACATTTAGTGGCTCATAAGAATTAATTGACTTAAAAGAACTACATATACATGTTGTCTTGATTGACAGAATTATTGATAAAATCATTAATTGACAGAAATTTTGGAATCATCTGGTAATTTGATTGAAATTTTAGCGAAAATAAGTCGAGGGTAAAGCTTAGATGTATTGATTTTTATATCATTAAAGTCAAGTTGTTTATTGTAAATATTTTAAGTTTGATCTCAATATATCTTCCTTCTCTCTCTTACTTCTCTCCTTGTCTGTTCATCTTCCATTCATAGCACCCTGACCTGTATGAGAGAGCTGTACTGGGCAAAAGAAATAGGACAGAGTTCACAGCACAGACTGACCTCTGGTCACTTGGAGTGACCTTTTACCACACTGCCACAGGGTCACTTCCTTTCCGTGCCCATGGAGGACGAAACAACAGAGATGTCATGTGAGTTAAGAATATAATTATTACGTTAATGTGGTGGTTATGGCATTGCTTTAAAGAAAAGAATTCTTATTGTTTGTTGTTTATATATATTATCTGACCTTTCAAGCATATGTTCATGCGATTCACGATTAAATGCCATTATCGCTTTATGTACAGAGTTTTGAATAGGCTATCAAGTTTCTTTTCATTTTCCTTTAATTAGCAGCATTGGTTTATATCACCTTTTGAAATATGGCATGTCTGTGCTTAAAACAACTTTATAAACAAACAAACAAACAAACAAACAAGGGCTTTATCCTATAATTTGTTTCTTATTCCAGGCACAAAATCACGACCACCAAGAAATCAGGTATTATCTCAGGCATCCAGGAAGTCCCCAATGGACCTATCATCTGGAGTGAAGACCTTCCCAAAACCTGTCACTTCTCTCCAGACATGCGTTTGCAAGTCAAGACTCTCCTTTCACGTACCATGGAATGCAACATGCAGAGGATGTGGACATTTGATGTTTTCTTTGAATTTGTCCAGAATCTCACAAGCATGCGGTCTGTGGATGTTTTTGTAGCTCCTACCTGTGAATGCCATATAATCTATGTAGAGCCCCAACGTAAAGTGACAGACTTTCAGGATAAGGTAGCACATTTGACAGGAATCCAACCTGACACTCAATGTTTGCTGTGGGATAAAGAAGTTTTTGATGTTGAGAAGTGCTTGAAGTGTGAAGATCTCCCACAGACATCTCTTGATAATCCTATGATACTGGTTAGAATGGGAGCTGAAGCCTTTCCTGGTGTCAGGGTTCCTCCTCTACGTAAGTAGCTCTAATTATTTAAGTCCAGTCAATCAAGATTTTTGCACTTAAGTTTGGATCTGCAATTTGTCCACCGCATTAGAGCATACCGTATTTAAGCACAAGAAAACTTGTGAAATACATGTAGTTATTTCTCATTATTCATGTCTAAATGTAAATGAATTTGAATAAATCCTGCATTCTTTCTGAATTTTGAAATTATAATTTGTTATGTTTTTTTTAACAGCAACACAACCTAAAACAGCCACACATTTCTCTGTGCAGCAGGACTGCACCTTAGCCAAGGTAAGTCTATGTTATGAAGAGCGTATTTCTTCTTATTCCTTCCTATAAAATCAAAAGTAAACCACTCTCTTGGGTAAGGTCACATGGTCAAAACATAATATTTCTCTGACAGTAGAACATAACCTCTGAAGTAAAACTTATCCTTCCAGAAAGCAAAGTGTTTTTGAGAAGGCATGTTCATATTTATAAATATGTATACATGAAAAAAATGTGAGGTAGTGAGGGTTTGTTCTATTGTATTCTACTTTGAAATTTAAACCTAATGCTGGGTTACAGCTTGATTTAACTTTTCGTAGAATAGATCAATTTATATTTGATTGGAAGCATTAAAGTCAGTGCACAAGATCAAGCTACGGTATTCAAAAGTTTTAGCCTGAGCTGCATGACTGAGTTTATTATCGTTTTGACCTTTGGCCATATAGATTCACCATCATGGTTTATTTTGATTGCAAGAGACCCTACAATTACAAAGAAAGGTCAAGTGTCCTTGTTTGTCACTTTAAGAAATGCATGTGAATAAAGATAGAACTTTTCATTTATTGGTGGTGGTGATACTAAAATCTGCTTTGATACATGCTGCTTTATCCATTATCACTTTACAAAACTGTTATATATTAATTTTCCATAAAGTATGTCATTATACTGAAATTTGGTTCTTCTCTTATTCCATGAAGTGAATTTGAATTCTGTTGATTTCACTAGAAGTCACCATATCATTTAGTATGTGCTGTGTGCAGCAGTCTTTTTGAAGATTTGACATATTTGTACAGTACAAGTATTTTTTTCTTGAAATTTAGATAGTAGTAATGTAAGAAATGCTAGCCTATGCTCTTTTGTATTGTTTTTTGCATATCCTTCATCCCTTCCCTAAATAAGTGCTTTTTGTTTGTTACTGTAAAACCTGAAACTTCTGTGTGCATGAAACATTCCCAAAAGTTTCCAATGATTGGATCAAAACTGACAGAGCCCTGAAATTTCATAATAAGGCAAGGTTTATTGCCATGAAAACTGCTGTCTTTAACAATGCCTGAATGTTTCATGTCGTGAAAGTTTCTAGTTTTACATTATTGTAGAATAGGTCTGCTTTGAATCTATACTAATGTGCATTCAATCCATTGATATGATACATTGCTCATCATTGCACTAGAAGAACATATCCTCACATTGCAATATTGATTCTAAAATAAAAAGGAAGTATACAGGGCTAGTAATTTGTTGGGATTTTTAAATTTTAGTTGCTTTGTATGGAGACAAGATGCTTGTGAATTTCATAACTTGTTGATGACAGCTATCATTTTCATCACTCAAACTCTCTACAGAAGGTGACTTGTTTGCTACAAACAACTGGGGTGGTATTCTGAAAACTATGTTATCTTTAATGTTAGTGAACGGTATGTTAATTTGTGGTAACAAATCTGAATTAAGACAAGTTGTTCAGTAATGGATACGATTTAATTTTGGTATAACACACATTTTCAATTGACTCCAAGCCAAGTTAAAGAGACATATATGCAGGCACCTGAGTGATAAGTGTTTATTCTGTAGAATTTCAGTTTGTTGTGACAAGTGACATAACTTTCACTAACATAGTTTTCAGAATATGATTCTTGTTCATGAAGGCAAAGCCACTATATAGGTTTTATTGTATCCAAGGTTTTTGTTTTTACTGGTGAGGTTTTAAGATATCTATGATGATTATTTTGCACCTGCATTTTCTCAGAATTGTACAGCAGTAATGTGCTATTACGTGAATATGGTTGGAAGGTTCTCAAGGATAGAAACTCTGATTACTGAAACTGTCAAAGCAGTCATGTAAGTGCATCAAGAAATCCATTCTATCAAATGGATATTTTTTATATTATTTATTTATTAGTTTGAGTGTACATGTGAAGTTACCTTTTTTGTGTCTGTAGTATTATTTATTGTAATGCATGTATATCAAATTATTGAGATATGTTTTGATTTTATTGGATTTGTTTTCTTTTATTGGTTTATTATTTCATATTTCATATGTTCAGGAAATTGTAAGTATTGTGAATTTGACTACCGGGTACTGAAAAAAAAGAAGTTTATTATCATTCTTTATCTGAGTGGTAAATAAATTACATGTAGTGTGTTTATTTCTAATTAGAGTGCATGTTTCATGAAATGAATTAAATCCCTAAGTGATGTATTTAAACAATTGAAACAACTATCAGAAACTTCTAGGAAGGATCATCTGATCAACAAAAGGTAGCATTTAAGCTAGGATTTGCTTTTGTACATGTTACCAGAGGACCTCTGTACTAACAAATGATTATTGTTTTTATTGTGGAATGTGGGTACTTCCATCTATCTATCTTATATGTGCTAAGCATTTGCCCAGATGGAATTTGCTATTTATTCCAATTAAAGTTCTATATTTTTTGTAGTGAATCTAATAATAGTTCAGGAAACGTTATCGGATTCATTTGACTTTTATCAAAATATCTCAGAAGTTAATAGACTACACTATAGATGACAGATGCTTATTGAATTTGATATTTTGGAATGAATTGTTGGATTTTGCTAGCATTCCTAGCAAGATGTTTCATTTTATTAATGCTACCTCTTTGTTTGTTTTTCAAGAGCTTTTGATTTTGAAATAGTTTTTTCCCTATCAGTTTTGCATGATGACTGAAAGAAAAGAAAAGGATCTAGCATTCAAGATGTCTACTTCACTCAGATCATAAATGACAATGCTCCTCAATCCTTTTTTTTAAGGTTCAGAATCCCCTTTTAATATAGTCACATTTAAAAAGGAATTTCTTGTTGAAGTCATTATGCATGATCTTGTGTTTGTTTTCCAGTGTGGTGTTACGCATGGACTACCTGAAGCTACGGAGCAAGCATTCAGCTGTGAAGGCTTTCTCTCTCCAGGCAGACTGTAGATGGAGAACCCTTGAGAGATCACTACCTCTGCTAGCATTGACGAGACTGGACGAGGCTTCTTCTGCTAAGCTTGATGAGATCAGGCATCGTATCATGAAGTGCAAGGAAAGACTATTTGAGGTATAGGATGATTGTTCAAATGAACTGTTACTGTGTAGAAAGCATAATATCTGTCATAGAAAAGGTTTTTGAGTGCTTTGAAAGTTATTACACTAGCTTTAGCTTGGTAGTACAAAATAGAGCTCATAGCATTCAAGGAATAAAATTCTACGAGGTAACATTTCTACACATGGCTTGAGAGAAACAACTACATAAAATGCTTTGTCTGAGGCACTAAGTGAAACAAGATGCTTTTTGGATAATATTATTCTAATATCATGAATAATAGATATTACAGTAGAAGTCAAGCAAAATTTCCTTTATATATAATTTACACAGTGATCATAATTTTGATATGATATTTGCATGAACATGAGCATTTTTGAAATTCTTCAATGTTTTAACCTCAAAGGATTCTATATTACACCTTTTTATTCTTAAGATGGTATATATTTATACTATTGTAAAGCCAGAGGTTTTACTGATATATGTTTCCTGTTTATATTGATACAGCTGAAGAAAGTATGTGACCAGGTGGAAGCCTCTCTAGATGCTGTGGAAAGGACTGCCATCAAAGATGATTATCTCTCATCTCAATGGGAAGGAATTAGACAACTACTTGTTCTACCCACAGAAAAGTATGTACTGAAAATCTTCTTCAGAATATATTTTACCATTACTGTAGTAGTAGTTTTAAAAGTGCCATTCCTGTCATTGGTATTTTCATGGATTTACAAAGAAGAAATTTGTAATGGTTTAGTTGTGTTATAGAATCATGAAACTTTTTACATCTTGTGACTTGAAGTATTTTAATCCATTATCATACTTATCCATGCAGTTTAGCACATATTTGTTACATGAGAAGTTAATGATGTCAATTATTTCTGAAACATAAAATGTATAATGTTCACTTTATTGCCATTCTAATGAACTTATTTCTTGATGATCTTGTCAGGATCGGGCGATTGAAGGTTTTGTGTGAGGAAGGATTGGAGACCTACAAACACTTCAAGAAAGACAAGCAGACCAAACAGCTTTCCTACAATGAAGAACAGATCCACAGAATGGACAAGTGAGTTTTCTAGACCTTGTTGCATAAAGAGCTGAGATTATTCACACGTATTCATCATTATTGTATGATCGCCGGACAGGCGTGGCTTGCAAGTAGTTTTTCTGTTTAAATTTGAATTTATAGAGCTTTAAGGATTAAATTCTGGTTAGGTGCCTATGTCCTTTAGGTTGTGCATTATGCCTGCATTTGCCTCTCTTAATCCAGGTGTATTCATTCAGTTGTTACCTTGGAAGAAGATATCCATTTAACTTCTTCGCTGCTGCGTGACTCAAATACAAGCCTCAGAGTAGATTCATAATGACACCCTTTTTATGTCCCTGTCTAGATGTGAGAAAAGCTACATGTAATTAATTTGCTTACCCATCTCTCAAGTTGAAAAATGATTATAGTTATTTTAATGTGTATTCCTTCTTTCCTTCTTTCTCTTCAGGGAAAAATTGGCTAAGAAGATGTTGAATGCAAAGAAAATATTTGATGAGTTGTTTGAAATCCTCAAGAATCTTCACCACAACTTTGGCACCTGGCATGGGTAGGCACAATGTTTTATATTTAATTATATTGATTTGTTGTTGTCCCTGTTTTAATCACACTAGTCTAACTAGAAATTAATGCATGAAGATATGATGTTTTACTTGTGTGATTGGGGAATAGAGAGTTCTATTCCTTTGCCCAACTGGACAAGTGTGATTGGCAATACTTGTCAGCATAAGTTAGTTCACCCATCACATCTATGCCACTGTCATTGCACCATCCTATATTGTCTTTTTTTTAAATCTGAAAGGCACTGTGTTATTCAGACTTATAGCAAGATATTAAATAGTATTAAAAGCAGGTGTGAAAGTGTTCATTATTCCTCAGTAAAGGAGTAGTTAAACTCTTGCAAGTGGTTGAAAGTAAATGTTTGCATCAGAGAATTTATCAGAAAAAGAATTCACATCTTATTAACTGCAAAATGTTGAACATGATTTTGCTTCAGGCTTCCTTCCCAAAAAATAAGTTGATTGTTTACCATTCATGTCACCATTTCTCATCTTGACTCATCTCATCTTCTGGCATCTTCATTACAAGAAATCTAATTGTCCAAAGTGGCAACGTTCCAAATTTAGCTCATCTCCTATAGGCATTAATCACAAATGGCATTTATTTTAAAGTGTATCTTGCTTTGACTAACATTGCAAACAAATACCTTTAAATTTAATGTCTATGGACATGAGTCTAATTTGTATTTATATTCACCCAAAATTTGTCAGATGTTTATTATTTTGTTAATAATGAAAATGCAAGAATACCTTTGAGATCTAAACATTAGTTTCAACTACTGTGGGGTAATAAACAGATAGAAGATGAAAACTAATTATAATCATCTGGTAGTGATCTTATTATCTTTTGTATTCTGTTACCTCGGAATCTGAGTTAAATCTTTACACATGTAGTTTCATGTCAACAGCTTTGTGGAAGTTATCTAATGGAACATTATAATATTGTACTTCTCACTGTGACATCTGGAACAACATGTGCTAATCTTAAAGATATTTGATTGAGAGAGTTTTCTTCTATAGATTCAACAACTATCAGAGATATACATGTTTTGGTTTTTATCATTTTACTTTGATTGATGAGAAAATATGGGGTGTATCAGGTATGTACAGGTATGTACAGTTATGAGAGCAGTTTTCTTTAACTTTTATGTACAAAGCCTCCTGTTGAATTCTAGAGACAGGTTTATTTCATTTAAAACATAATTCAAGTTTTGGCATTTTTTGCTTGGTAATCATCTGGTTAAAACTGCACTAGACTTCTTAACTCTTACTGTGCCAAGGGGTTTAGCTCTCTCCAAAATTTGACCAAAATGTGATCAGTGCTTACTTTTCAAATGTCTGCACTTCATTAACAATCTATTATTTCACAAATTATTGTGTACAAAACTTGTAAGAAAATTCATTACCATTTCTTATAATACCAAACATTATTACTTTACCCAACTTTATGCATAAGAATTATTGAAAAATACATTAGAGTTCTTTTTTGTTCATTATTTTTTTGTTTCTCATTTGTTTACTATTGTTTAATGTTGAAATAAGGTAATCTTTTTTTTGAAAATATTCAATTTTCTCTGAAAAATTATATGGTAGCATATAATTATAATCGCATATTTAGAATGCTTTGATTTATGCTCAAAATTTTGATATACATTGACCACCATAGACCTTTCCTGTGGTCGAGCAATTGGTGAATGAAAATGACAAGTCTATATGTCACATATATGTGACATCGGCACTGAAAGAGTTAATTAAGTTGTTGGGAACTAAATGGTGTGACAGTTATCCAAATTATTGTTACAAAAGTTTTGCACAGGGAATGTTGATACATAGATATATTTTTACGTTATTTAATCTTCCTAGATCTAAATGCAGTGCTGTAAGAGTGATGAAAATGTGATATGCATGTACTAGGATATTAGGGGCTAGAGACAACTTTGTGTTTCATGGCATACTTCTATCTGTCATAATGTAGTGGGATTTGTTAGTAGAGTACAAACTGCAAAATATTGTGTATCTCTTCCTGAATTGATTTATATGTGTGTACAGTAAGACAAATATCATAAAGAATCACTACTATTCATATTTTTCTCCATAGCATAAATGTCCAGTTGACTCTGAAGAGATATAGAAGAAGTCCCAAAGAGTACTCCACCCTTGGATCAAGTTTTTGGTTGGATCTGTATTTAGTTGTTGATCATGTTGTAGACTCACAGATCTACAGCTATGGTTCTAGATCCATGACTACCAACATCTGCCACTAGCCACTCCTGCCATGGAGTCATATTGCCAAGGTGTAGAAGAAAAAACAAGATAAAGACTGCCACAAAACTTATTTTGATGAGCTCCTTGAGGTTTTCTGCACTCAACTTTGAGACTTTTGTATACCATGATCATGACATCAGCCAATATAATCCATCCTGTCCCCACCATTGAGATCTGTGTTGGTATCTTCAGACAACCTGGTAACAACTCCATCAGGGTAACAGAGCTTTTTAGAGGTCACAGCCCTTTTAAGGGCTTGTATTCTCTGAAAGAAGAATACATGGTTTCTAAAGCTTTGTTCATACATTCACCAAGTATGTTCTCATGACAAGATACATGTATGTATATGTATTGTCATAATGAAATAAATTGGTAAATAAATACATTCATAATTTCAAAATATACTATTTCAGACTTTGATCATTTCTCATGTCATACGTAGGTGTTCAAGGACTAAGCCTGCATAGGAAATGTACATGTTCAGCTGAATTAGGATCTGAAATGTACTTATAGATAAGTTTTAATTTGGCTAACATTGTTAATGCAAAACATTTTTTATTTATTCTTTTCCCTGGTACAGTGCAAGTGTGACGTATCTTGGAAAGCAGTGTTTAATGGTGTATTTCTGGCAGTATTTATTATTGTCACAAGTTTTAACAAATATTTATTCACAATTGGCCAAGATCACCCTGCTCTGTAGAATTTAAATACATTCCTGATGAAACACTACCTGAAATTTACTTTTGTATTCTATTCCTTTAGGAACAGCAAAGACAATTTAGATGTGGATTCAGCTTACCTCTGTCAAAGGATAGGCTTTTGGGTCTAATTATCATTATTTATATTTGTAACTAGCACATGAGGTATACAATACATCATATGGGTAGAACAATAATCCATAGATGATATTTTTATCACTATTTCTGATTGAAATTTGGCTACAAATGTTTGAATTCCATATTCCTAAACATTCATGTCCATAGAACAGAGGTAGTGCATCATTTGGTGTAACTTTATTTTTTTTTACTTTCTGGTTTCCCTTCTCCCTGAGTATCTTTACATGAAGAAAATGACTGATGTCCATTACATGTAGGTGTAGGAGAAAAAAAAAAATAAAGACAGCCACAAAACTTAGTTTGAGAGGTGCCACAGCAAGCATCAGATCCCTGATGCTAGAAAAAGTTCTTTTGAATTAAGGTGTTTGTCTCTTGTGTAATTCTTGATTTGGCAATCATCCATTTTGGAGCCTTACTGCATTTAGTGAAATTACAAGTTTTATATCTTGTCTGATCTCAATTCCTCACCATCTGTTATATTCCCATGTTCTTCTTTTCATCCTAATCACTATTTTAAAAAATTTTTTATATATTTATTTCAGAATTCAGCTCTTCCTTATTTCAAAATTTCTTGGAAAAATGTTATAGGCATACATGTTAATATCAAATGAATCAATACAAGTACATAAAAGTTGTTATAATAGGTTTGAAAACTGATGTTTTTATGTTTATCTCCTTCCATTTTCAACCTCATATTAACAAAAGAATCATATTTTAAAATTGCTTCAGAAATTATTTTTTATTTTATCCATTTTTCTCATAACCATAATCATTTCACAGACTATATTATTGTTTCATGTAGATATTCATGTATAGGACATATATACTTATATGTATATTTTATTTTCTCTCTTTCGATGTTTAGGACTGGCAGTGAAACACGTAAATTCCAGGACCAACTGACCAGTGCCCAGTACAGACTGCCTGAGCTTCCCTATGAATACCAGAAGGTTTTGAGTGAACTCAACAAGGTAATTTCCTTTTTAATATGTTAAAGACACAGATATTATTGCTATTTGTTGTTAGTTATGAAGAAAAGTAGGGAAAACAAAATTATTATAAATTCTTTTGATAAGGAGAACCTTCTGTGCTTTTCTAAATTAAAGTTACCCCAAAAAGAGTAGTTTCCAGATTGTCAAAGATATCCAAGATTTAAGTGATCTATGTACTTTCATCTCTTCATATTTTAGTCCTGTTTGTAATCCTGAATAATAACAATAAGTGTAAAAATTGGTTGAGAACTTGAGATGATTCCACCCAAAATAGATATAAGGTTCTGACAGCATTGCCACAAAAACAACTTATCAGTTATTGAATTTCAGTTCTTTGGGAAAGTACTCAAAGTGGTTAATATAAATGTACTTTAGTCTTTCTTGTTTTTCATTGATATCCATCATGTTGATTGGTTGTGCCAAAATAATGTTATTACAGTGATAGGCATAGCCTACAGGAGCTAGTTATTAGGAATCAGAAAAAAAATCACATAAAATGCTAATAAAGTGAGGCCCCATTTCACTCCTTGTTAAGCTGATAATCTCTGCTAAAGTCAACTATCTGAAAGATTTTGTCAACACTGTTCATGAAATTAATTATTTGTGTAATGTATTGATAGATTGATGAGAAGGTGAATGAAATGGCCATACATCAGAGTGGTACCATACCTGTCAGTCAACCACCAGCTGCTCCTGAAACAGCAGAGGTCATGACCAGTATCACAGCTAGCTTCCCACAGGTAATTAGAGAGAACAACCTGTTCTATCCCCAAAAGAAAAACAGTATTGTATTATTGTCATACGTGACGCATAAAGAGTATATGATACATTAAATGATTTTCAAACACATTCTGTCGTAAAGAACATACATGAGAAAATTATGGATCATTTTGTGTATTTTCTAATCAGTTGTCGACTGATAAAAATGTATTGATCATTTAGAGGAAATATTGCTCTACAGAGTTTAAAGAAATAATTGATGAAATATTTATTAATTTTCAGCATTGTGGAAAAATTATTACATTATGTTAACAAAATCGTCACATGAAATAAATCCATCTTACATTCATGAAAGAAACAAAACATATTGTCAACTTTTTCTAGGGGCATTGATTTTTCTTCATAACTGCATGTAAATGTGACATCTGCAGTCAATAAGAATTTTAACTTTAGGTAAATCCTACTTTAATAATCAAATGCCCAAACCATTAAGCTGTTGCACATCAAGGTATAATAATTATTTTTTTTCTCGCTTTTCTTGTAATTTTGTTTGCAGCAGACTTCAGGATTCTCAAGGGTAAGACTTGGAGGGGCTGATAACCGATCAGACAGTCTAATGTTGTCAGTACAACAGCTTATCAGAGATCTTCCTCTGGATAGCCTAGGGATGGTCCCAGTACCTAGAGCTGTGAAAGAATCGTGAGTATTCTTTGTCTTGTCCTTAGTCTCACAATCCCACCAAATTGTCCTTCAAAGATGAGTGCTTTTCTTTCCAAAAGAAAGTGATGTATTGATAAAGAGAAATTATTCTGATCTGTGTAGTGTTGTATAAAACTGCTATACTATAGACCCAAAGTGAAAACTGCATCAAACAAAAACTCTCTTATTACAACTTGTAAGCAGGTTTACTTAGCTTGCTGTATCAACACTGAGAGAAGATTTTAGACTGTCAAACCTTGTAGATTGGGATACTAGAGACAGGCCAAACAGAATATGTATAAGAGAATATGTATAAGAGAATATGTATAAGAGAATATGTATAAGAGAATATGTATAAGAGAATATGTATAAGAGAATATGTATAAGAGAATATGTATAAGAGAATATGTATAAGAGAATATGTATAAGAGAATATGTATAAGAGAATATGTATAAGAGAATATCAACGTCCCACACCTACATGTACATAGGAAAAGAAAAGTAATATTAATGGAAATAATGATGATAATAATGTCTGCTTTGGATTGAGGAGTACATAGGAAGACTCTTCATTTATCTCAATATTCCTTCTTGTATTGTGTCTTCCATTATATAGGTTGCAGCAGTATGAAGGTAGCCTTAGTAGCTTCAAGGTACAGCTGGATAATAGAAATAGCTCCCTCTTAAGGAAATATGATGGCAGCCATCTTACTTGAAGCAAGGGTATGAATGCCTCTTATGAAAAAAATTGAAGAAAAAAGTTGCCTTCAGTGTGGATATGCTGCTGGCAAGGCATGATATGATGCTGTAAAGCTGCTTAATTGCAGTTTTTGCATCTTTGTAGGATTCTGATGATCTATAGTGAATAGAAAATATCCCTGAGGATCAGTTCTTCTGTGGAGGTGTAGATGGTGACATGGGACTTCAGAGAGCTGCTGAGAATTTACGAGGACAGGAAAATATACATGTACATAGTCTGCAGCTCCCTTAGGCTAGGCAAGGCACATAGAAAAAGAAAGACTGAAAAGGATGGAATAACCAAAAGCTTTTTTTTCAAAACATCTATCTTCAATTAGATCTTTTATGAATAAATACAGACCATGATTTATTGAATATATAGGTTTATCTATTACCTTTACTTTCTAAAAGGTTAAATGCATTGTAATCCCTTGTAGAAATCTTGTACATTTTACCAATATCAACAATGATGTGAATGATATATTGTGTTTGTGTTCATATGTTAATTGTTCAATTCAATGTTGTACAATAGTAATGATTATGTGTAAATAACTTACAAAAACTTACAGAAAAGGTAACTTTTATAAATCATTATTAAAAATGAATATGTATCATCTTCTGAGCGCCAGAAGGGCGTTAAATGAAATATAAAATTATGTATCAACAATATTGTAAATATGTTGTATTTCTTAGGTGAATTTGATGCCCCTTGTCTTCTAGCAATTGAAAGCAATTAGGAAAACCTTGAAAAGATAATTCATTGTATTTACATGAGGTACCATAAAATGGGGTAAATACATGTAGGAACACGGGTGAATAGGAACAAAAAGTGGAAAAGTTTTTCTTGGTAATTTCATTTTCATAGTAATAATGCAAACTTATCTAATTTAGTTTAATTATGTAATACATACTTCTAGCTGTCCAATCGTGACTTTCATGATGGGAATCAATTCATGTAATGATTTCAAAGATGGGGCTTTTTCATTTAAATTTATGATAATGCATTCTGATGCTTCTGAAAGCATTGTCTTTTCAAATACCCATACAATACAAACCCCTTCCCAGATAAATTTAAGGGTATTGTTATACAAGTAATGGTAATCTTTTGAAGAACATATATTTCATAATTTACCATTCTGTCCCTATTTCACTCCCCACCGGGGTGAATAGGAACAGTCACAAAATTCCACATAAAAATTAAATCTGATATTGATGGAATTTCTTTTATATGTCAATAGAAAGGTAACATGAATGGACATTTCATGTTGCCAAAACATTTGCCACTGGTGATGTAATGAAAATCTTACATCATAATATTGTGTACTTTCACCCTTACATTTCTCCTGAGTTTACAAAAATGCCTCACAACCAAGATTTCATAAGATAGGTGGGTTTTTTTTCCACATTCATCTTGGTTAAAAAAAAAAGGTTGTTTCCATTGTATCAAATTTCACAATCCATCTGCCAATCTTGGATTTCAACCAGAATAACAAACTTTTCTTACTCAAAAGGTATGAGATACAGTAATAATATTGATTTGGATGGTTATCTGGAGCTCTTGCAGCGCAGTAGAATATATATATTCATAGTTTCTGCGCTTATAAATTGGCGGGTTGAGTATGTAAGTCAAACTTACTTGCCCAGTAATATGATAGTAATATAATAGTATAGTCTAATGGAGGTAACTTGTTCTGATGTATATAGGCCATTTGTATCCTGTGAGGGGATGTTACGCTTTGTGTTGCCCTTGTTATTATTATTATAACTGCCTACCACACTGTGTTTTAGATCCACAGTTTCATGTGACTGGAAACCAAGTAAAAAACTAATTTGAATAAGATGATGGATAAAAATTTTAGCCGATTAGTCATCTGAAGACTGTATTATGCATTTATGTACATGTATATATATATACATGTATATACACACATGTAGTTGTTCTTGTACTAGTACAGAATCTATCAATATCATAAGCTAATTCATTTACATTTTGTGTGTATTTTTACAGACATCTTTTACCATTTTATGTGGTTTCTACTTTATGACATTCATTGCATTCAAATCCATTTTACAACAAATTAAGGTTAACCAAAAATGTATACATGGATTATGAATCATTACCAATTATTGGTTGAGAAAATTTTGATTGAAATGTTAGTCATACATGCACATTAACATTATTTCTAGTAATTTTTATACATAACTTTATTCATTTTGGAGGTGCCAATAAAACTTTATATGTTGATATGGAACTTATCTTATTTTGAACAAAAATGTATTAACTTTAACTTGTGTTAACCTAATTAGAACTTACATTGTATCAAAAGCTAACCTACATTTAGGTATAGAAGATTTCATTTTGTGAGGTGAATGTGAATTTATATTAACTTTATAGCCCCTCCAAAAAAGTTTGGAAACTTGAGTATGATTATGTCTCTCTTGTCAGGGCATAATCATCACTATATATGTATATGATTAGTATCATCATAAAGTGTGTTTATTCCTCTTTAAAATGATACCCTCTTGTTATGATTTTGCAGTCATGGAATATGCAGTACATCAAAATACATGTAAGGGGCAGGGTCAAAAGTGAAAAGTTGCGAAATGCACTGGTGACCTTGCCCCTTATTTTGATGTACTGCACATTCCATGACAGCAAAATCTTAACAAATATGGTTTCATTTCAAAGAGGAATAAACACATTTTCTAATGATACTAAACATAGCGATGACTATGGCATGAAAAGACAGATATAACTGATCATACTTGAGTTTCCAAACTTTTTTTGAGGAGTTTATATATACTGTCAAACCAGAAACATTGAGTACATTTAATGTTCATGAATTCTGTGAGTGGTTCAGATTCGTGAAAGTTTCATGCCACAAAATCATTGAGTTATGATTGACATTACACTCCACTTTTGCAAATGGGGAAAGTTTCTTGCTGTGAAATAGCTGTTGTTAAACTTTGCGAAAGCTTCATGTCGCGAACGTTTCTGGTTTTACAGTAGCGGTAAATTTGGTACGGAAATAAAGTTCAGAAAAATGACCTAATGGGTTAAAAGGATGTATCATAAAAGTTTATTCTAGAGGTGTTTCACATAAACAATCTGGATATGTTTATGTAGTATTTGTGTGGCTCTGCCAACCACTTCATGTTTTACTTTGTTGCTCATAACCATTATAATTAAATTATATTTATCATACTTACTTTGTACATAAGGTCTATTGAGTTTCATGAAAATTTATGTTGATATTCATCTGAAGTTGAAATTCTAGCTTATTTGATTAGGATCGAGGCCTAAGAGCATAGTCCCCAGACATATTTTTAAGAAAATAAGAAATACGTGTAAGTGATCTTGCACTGTATTGGTGTTTACTTTTATTTGGAATGAAATGAGTGAAAAAAAGTCAAAAGTTGGGGCTCAAACCACCAAAATTCTGAGATATTCTCTAAAACAAAAGTTTTGTAGCTAGCAATGCCAACCAAGTACATGCCACATTTTCTAGGTGCATTTCACCAAACGAACAGAGAAAACCAAAAAGGTAAAGTATTCAAGCCTCTTTGAGCACTCAAGTTTTAATCTCAATTTTACTCAAAATTCTTATATTTTTTCCTTGTATTTTATGATAGCTTTATGCTCAATTCAAATATGGAGGAAGACTAACAATTTTTTTTTTTCTTGTGAAACCACATTTAACAAATATCAAGAGAAGAGGGTGCAAGAACCATGTATCTCTTTAGGAATGAAACTCAAGTATATTTTAAAACAATGCAAATTACAAAAACAAAATGTAAAATAATTTCTACTCCTTAGCAGTTCTTTCATACATGTAGATCATAATAATGTACTAACAGTCACATCAAGGCCCAATGAGTACATGTATTGTTATAGTCAGTCTGTTGTGAATTAAAATAACTCAGAAATTACCGTTTGTATATTTATGCATTTTATTTATGATACATGCAGTGTATCAGAAAGACGAGAGAGGGAGGAGAGGAAGAAGAGGGGGCAGAAAGGGAAAGGGAGGAAGAGAAGGAGAGGGAGAAGAGGGTGCAGAAAGGGAAAGGGAGGAGGAGAGGGAGAAAAAGAAGGAGGGGGAGAAGGAGAGAGGACGAGGAATGAGAGAAAAAGTTTGGAAAGTAATAGAAAAAGGAGAAAGAAAAGGCAAATGTACAGCATGAAAAGTGCTCAACAAATAATGTTAGACATTTGTAATAACAAAATGATTGTTTTTCTCCCTTTCAACCCATAAAGATCACATATCAAGTGTTTTCGTGTTTCCACAACCTTTTAAAACTTTCCCCTGGTTCTTATTACAGGGATGCCACTTAGAATTGATATGAAAGCCTGAAAATCATCTAGAATAAGCCATTTTGTACACAAAAATGTTTTCTATGGCCTGAAAATAAGTTGTTTGTGCCTGAATTCAGGCTTTTGCCTGAAAAGTAGCATCCCTGTTATTAGTAATGGAATAAGTGGACCAATGACTGCCATTATAAGTCTTTTACTATTAAAAAAGACATGTAATTTCAAACTTTTCCATGGTTTCTTTAACCTGCAGTCAAACACTAATCTTTCTAATAACACACATACACACTGTAACAAGTAAAACACGTGAAGTAATGAGGCGGATCCACACAATTCAATTGCAAACTAATTTATTACCAACATCCATAAGGGTTGAGTTCACTTGAGTTCGCATTTTTCTGATTCAAACATTTGGGTGACGTATGAAATCACAGACACACTTCTCATTTCATGTTACCTTAAATCTATTAGCCATCCTCTTCACCAGTAAAGCATTGTGCTATGAGCACTAAAGGCTAGTCATAATAAACATCTCTTGGCTACTTAATATATATTCGTATTAACTTGCTCAATTCTGTACATACAAAGACTATCCTCCTCCTCGAATGGACCAGTCCTATCTAACATGCAGTCCGCTACACAGCTCACTTTCATAGACTATTACATTGTATCACAGAGGTAGGTTTAATAAGACTGAAAGGTTTCTCTCTTTAATCCTTCTACTACAGACATTAGAACTTGTAACTCTTCTATGCTTCAAGAAATATCCAGCATATACATTTATACAAGAGTTGAAGAGTGATTTCATACATCGTATACAATTCATTCATTCTTGTTACATGAAGGTTTTTTTTCCAACCTCGGCTTAACAAATTGCACATCTTCATATGAAATAGACACACCTGCTGAGTTTATGGTGTAGTAGATCCAAAGATTTCACATATGACATATTTTGAAAACTTTTAAAGTGAATTAAAAGGTGGTTGATTTGAGTAGAAAGGCATTTCAAAAGGGCTCTATGAGTTCCGTATACATTAGCCCCTTGTAAGGAAGAAGATAAAATAGGTTCACAAATTGAAATTTGAATTGACAATACGGAGGAAATGATAATCATTCTATTAAAGCCAGCAATTTATCACAAAATTGGTATGAAATGTATCAGTTTTCAAATATTAGTGTACAAATCAAATGCCTAAATTATTGAGAAAATACTTGTGTCTTAATGAATCTTGCTCATTTCACAAGCATCTCACAAGTACATGACTATTTTTAAATGACAATTCATTTAACAATATTATATTTTATCTCCGTAACTTTCATTTCTGGTAACATATCAATCTATACAGGTCACAGAAGATGTACCAGTAATCTGCAAATTTACAAACTTCTCATAAAGCATTTCATGCCTAATACTACAATTTTTTTTTCTTCAAAAACCTACAATAAGAGTTAAAGCAAAGAGATATGACATGTCATATTATATATTTGGTGCTCTCATAAATTGTAGCAAATGACTCACTTAATATCTTATCACCACCATTTGTAGATTACCCTGGGTATGGAACTACCCCATTCTTTTCTTTTACAATCTCGACTAATAATTCATTACATGTTACATGCATTTTATTACCCAGTATATTATGACATACACTCTTTCAAACTTGACCCACTTCTCTGATTGGTTGCAGTGTTCTTTAATCACAAACAGTTCCTACATAAATTAGCAGAAACTATTGTATGTCAAGCTGTAACAAATACCGGCACACAAATTATGTATGACCGTTAAGAAATCCAAATGAATAGCATACAAGATGACACACTACCCCAAATACGTTGGAATAAATTCACAATTTCACTTTG
Organism: Heliocidaris tuberculata; assembly: GCA_025618425.1. Classification (NCBI taxonomy): domain Eukaryota; kingdom Metazoa; phylum Echinodermata; class Echinoidea; order Camarodonta; family Echinometridae; genus Heliocidaris; species Heliocidaris tuberculata. The sequence continues at coordinate 74,418,662 of CM046832.1, read as the reverse complement.
GAATGGTCTGATTATTCCAGCTTTACCAAAGTTACCAAGCGAACTAATTCTGAACTAAATAGGAGCTACATATTACTTGTACATGGTGTACTTAGCTATTATGTGATCATTTCATTAGGATTCACTGCTATTTTATACTAATTTTTATTAAATGCAACCGATATCAGGTACCATGGAGTAAGGCATGTAGCTATAATACTTTTTTGAAAATTCATTCTTTTTCACAGACACTTTCTTCTGTACTGTATACAAGATGTTGTGTGTGCAGAGAAGCATTATTATTAATATATTTAAACATCCTTCAAAAAGAGAACCATTTAGAAAGGTGCAATTTGCTATTACTTCAACATATAATCATAAATACAATGAGATCAAAAGATCTAACCCAGTCTACATCACACACTGCGTTCAAAGTATAACAATTGGTCTGATAACAACGGAAGATATAATTATAACAGAGGTAAAACTGAAGGTCATGACATAGACATCCATAATGGAGCCACAGTAAACCTTTATACATATCAAATCAAGTATCACATTCATCCTTTTGTCGGGTCATTCTATTTTCTGCTTGGAGCTTTAAGAGCTTTTAAAGAACAGTGTAAAAGTATCACTATATACATGTATGAAACCCTCGCAATCTCATATGTACATTCAGAACTACTGAAATGTAACTGGTATATTCATATGTTAGTGTTGCCTGCAAATTAGTATCACTTGAAAATTCTGAAGTCATGCTTACACTTTGCACTGGGCATTAGTACAAAAACTAAACGAGACATTTCTGAGTGAGAAATTTAGAGACATTGAATATACATGAAATAGCAGTCTTAAACCAGTACACTGCCTCGACTTTTGCACCAAATCCCCAAACAGAATAATCAGAGTACATTTAACCCATGCATTCCAAACGGAAATTAAGTAATATATCAAAAGTACAAAATTCACTTTCACAAAGCAGATGTTAACAGTACAAAATATTTCCTACAGATTTACACTGAATAAATATCAATATGAAATGAACACACACATATGTAAATTAACCATATTTAGTATTATCGACTGTGGTCTGACTCAGACGTACATTTATTCAGAATACCAAATAAAAAAAGGCAATATCTGGCTAACTTTACAGAGATCATTTGACAGTGAAAATGTAAAACTCATAATTAGAAGACGATTTTAAATATATTTCTATAAAGTTATGTACAGACAAAGTACGAGTTGAAAGCCGTGTGAGCACTCAGAGAGGATAACAGAGTAAATGAGGATAGTAAATTTGATAGGAAACTTGCATCCAGTGGTTTAGTAATCTTTTGCTCTCTTTACTCTGAAGCTTTGAACTAAAGAAATCATGAAATACAAATGCAGCATTGATCAAGTAGTCATTAAAATGAATACAAAAACATGTATAAACCGAAAATGAACATTTATAATAATGCAGGGTGAAATAATCTATTCCTTGTCATGAAAACTGGTATACCAATTATGTTGGATATAGACTGTCAAATACCTTGCACTTTTTAAAAACACTATATGATGCCAACAGACAATTCAGGAGAAAAAAAAGATGGCTCAGTAAGTGAGCAGAAGACTATTGAAACCTTGAATTCAGGAATGGAATGTGCATTAATTTATGGATATTTATCACTTTCTAAGAAACTTGAGTAATATGGTATTCTAAAGATCAAATAGATATTAGATTATATTTTCATTAAGATTTTTAAACAGATATTCCAGTTGTTAAGGATGGATCAGCCGTAACCTATGGTACCTTCTTGTCACATTTTATTTCATGGAATATAATGCCTTGTCGTAATAAATTTTGCTATTAAATGACAGCAGTTTTATTTTCTTTACACCAACGAAAATGTTTTTATCCTTTCAATGAATCTTTTCTGACCTAAACTTGAATTGTGCTAATCATCAGAGAGACAGGAAAGGGGCAACATTAAAATGATGCACTTTGGAATGTAATGGCCTACCCTTTTTCTCATGAAATTAAGCTACACAGAAATGACAAAAAGGAAACAAAACTCTATAATCAAAGTAACGATGAAAAAAAAAAAAATCACGATGTGATTCATGACCTTCCGTGATATTACAAAAGACATCTTGCTTTAATTTGCAAGGGATAAAACAAAACTGTGTAAATTGACCCAACAACAAAAAAAAAAAGAGAGAAAAAAAAGAAGAAATAACCAAAATAAAAATATGAAAACATAATGGAATGAATTAATGCTATTTGGTATTGTAAACCAAGGCTACACTACAATGATGCAAAATCTAGATTTCATCTTGATAACATATAGAGCTATTCAGCTAGTAATAATACATTTTTGTACATGGACATACATAAGACCCTCTGCATAAAAACATAAAAACATGATTAACAGAAACAATGAAACATGGCGTTTACTGATACATGTATTGTTTTCCTGTTTTTCCTTGGCACATATAGATTTTGTGTGATAAATACTGGTTCATGTTATAAACTTATATCTTTCCTATAAAATCTTCCCTCAAGAACATCATCATTTAGTTTACATGGCATATTAATGATATACACAAATCAATTGATTTTAGTATCATATCTATATTTCACAATTAAATATATGCTTGTGGAACTAGCATAAGTTTCATACACTATTCTGCAAACGACTAGTGTATATTTCATTTGACATTACAGTCTTTTTGCAAGTAAATGAAACTAATGTCCCCCCCCCCCCAAAAAAAAAAATAAAATAAATAAATAAATAAATAAAAAAAAAAAAAAATAAAATAAAAAATAAAAAATAATAATAAATAAAAAAATGAAAAAAAATAAATAAAAAATAAATAAATAAAATAAAAATAAAATTAAAAATAAAAAAAAAAATAAATAAAAAAAATATATGAAAAAATAAAAAACTACTCTTTTGGCTTTGTTACAATATGAATCAACCAGCCTCATAGAAATGCAAGGTACAATTTGATTTCAGTGTCATTTTCCACAATGAAATTGTGCATCTCATCAATCCCAAATTGCTCTTACCTGCAAATACTCATGCTTTCATGAGCATTGAGTTAATACCGCTTCACATATTTTTAATTTCATTCATAACACCCCTGAATCAATGAAAGCATATGGAGATTCGAAATATGTAAGCAAAAATTTTGATGAAAACACGGACATGTGAAAACAAGTACACACTGGCACATCTAAAGACTTCAACACATAAATTCATCCAAGTTGAATCATACATAACCTCAGCAACCAGCCAACCACTGCATGTATTAATACGTACAAAAAGGACAAAAATGTAATATACATTACAATCAACCATACATGTATATGTGAGGCAAAAATATTTCTACAAAATCTATAAATCTGTATCTATTTCTAACTATTGCTTTGTGTTTATCTACACCAAACTAACATAGAAAAAATGAAATATACTATGAATTCAATTCAAACACACTATACTACAGTCTAAACAATATCTATAATTTAATTAGTCATGAAAATATAAAGGAAATTCTTCATCCTACTTTGTACTCAAAAATAGATTTATACTATCACTTTATAACTTAGTCAATGAACATTTCATTCTATAAATACAACTAATCTGTACAAGATGACCGGTGAAGTCAATCATGCACTACATATGTAAGTTCAATCACCGAATAATCTGCCAAATTCATGCAATGAATTGCCAGTTTTCATCTGGCTTGAATAAATGGTAATGAACAGTCCGAGTACTGCAAGAATATATGTGGAAAGTCTTTCATAGCATGGGGGTGACACATAGCACTTTAGAAAACAAATTTTGGCAAGACAAATATTTACCTCCTGTAAATCAGGCATGTGGTGATAAGAATTCATTTGGCTGGACTGCACAACACTGGTATGAACAGCCGAGATGTGGGCAGTCTGATCAACAATAAGACACCTTCAAGTTTGTCACCTGAGCATTAGTTGCAAAACCACAACAACTGATTTGAAACATAACAAATGCTCTTATAACGAGCAACTAGGCACACAGTAGTGCACCTTAATTTAAACACCTCTCTTCTTTGTCTTTGAAATGTATGGTGTGTATCAACTGATCCTAAAGGTCTCGGATAGTGTTCCTACCCAACATGGCTAGGATTAGCCATTGCTTAATACTAAACCAACGTGAAATATTCCATTCATTAGGAACATTTGTTACCAATCAAGATGTGGTAGGAGACATCAGGTAGGACAGTGTTTGGACAAGAAACAAAAACTGAAGCAGCATTATGTCCATGAATCACTGTGTTAAGCATTCCAATTTTTTTATGTAGCCGATGTGGAGAGATCACATACATGTTTGCATCAAAGATTCTAAATATGAAACACTTTGTTTCCTTATGAAACAATTAACCAACAACTGTCTCACACTGTCAACATTTCATTCACAAAGCCTACATGAGAAGAAAACCAAAGGGAAAATGCTTTTCAACTTCTCTATGTACAAAGTTAGCCCTATAATCAAGTCAATCATTCATGCCTGGTGCATATCCTCTATATGCTCTATTTCATTCCATGCAGCTAAACCATATTAGACAGCTGAGCAAGACACATTCTAGAATCTTCAAACTTTGTATAAAACATGTATAATTACTGGACCCCTAACACCATGCAGGCACAAACAAGCCTCTTTCAGCTATAAACAACGACCAGCTACCTGGCTGAAGATCACACCAAGCAGATCTGCTGTGATTCTGTTTTTCCTACATTTTGGCTGGATTCTTCGACTTGGGAACAACTGGTGGGTAGATGTGGACCATGGATTACGGGGTTTCCATGACCTGTCACCAATCTACACAATCAGAATACTGTGAATCTTCCTCACTGTATACACATTCTTCCAACATGTCAGGTGCGACTACCCCTATACACTCAACATCACCTACAACTTCATCTTCTCCAGGGATTTCTCCCTCATCATCCTCTTCTTCTCTGTCTCCAATCTCAGCTCCCTCTCCTGCTTCATCTCCTCCCCCTTCCTCCTCCTCCTCCTCCCCTTCTCCTCCATCTCCTTCACCCTCCTCCCATTCATCATCAGCATCATCTTCCTCCCCATCTTCTTGGTTACCTTCTACCAATACCTCAGCTGTCTCCTCCCCCTCACCAGACGTTGGAAGGTCCCCACTCCAGTCAGAATCAAATTCGTTCTCGCTGTCATCATCAGAGCCCATATACTGGAGATACTCCAGCCAATCATCTCCCTCACTAGGTTCACTCAGGTAGTCCCACTCGTCATGCCACAGGGAGGAGCCAAAGAGAAAGAAGTCATCCTCATCGCTACCAAAGTCATAGAGACCATTGCGTTGCTCAAAGAACTCCCACAAGAGGGCTGGACGAAGGGTCTTCACCTTGTTACTGGAGGTGCGGCATTGACGAGCCTTGGCACGGTCTTCCTTAGTACCATCAGGGTAAGCATGAAGATAAAAGCAGTCAGCACCAAATGGACACTTTCCACGCCCCTGGTCAAAGTGCTTGCATGGCTTGGTGCTAGTATATGGAAATAAACCCAAGAAAATGATGATGCTTCATAATCATTACATAATATATTGACATAGAATAAAAATAAGACAAGACAAAACATTTTTTATCTTTTATCAGTGGGTTGTTTAATGGCAATAAAAATAGCATTCAGAGTTTCCAAATATCATATCACAACCTTTCTTCTTGGCCATACCCAATATAGTAACAAGTACAATATCAATAAAGGGTAAAAGCTGTAGTAGATCCAACAATCCGTTTCATACTCACCTCAGAGCAGCAATGTAGTTCTCAATCAGTTTCTTCTTCTCATCTGGATCCTCCACCCAGTAATCACTAGGAGTCACAAAATTGGACATCTTTCTGCAAGTCGGGCATCCCCTGTACAAAAGACAAAGATGTTATTGAGGTATTATTGAGATCATATCCAAACTACATCAATATCAGAGGGTATCAATAGGACTTGGCTACATCTACATGCAATAGAATGAAGGCAAATAAATAAACAAACTTCATCTTGATCTTCCACTTTGGAGGCAAAGTATTGTAATTCATGGATATTTGTCTCCTAAAATCCAAGTTTAGCCAAGTGAAGTAAAGAACTTTAGATCCTTTTCTTGCCTTTATTTTTGTCTTTAATACCAACTTCAGTGTTTTTTAACTGGTACTTTGGTTTGTCTCTGCCCTCATTTCCAATAGGTGCCATACTTTCTGCTATGGTGGTTCATACTCCATAGACTTTCAATCATACAATCGAAGAATTTCATCCTAAAATATCTCATCTCTATTGACCCAGGTGGACTGAACAGATCCCTGATTTAAAAAAAAAAATTCCTTGGATGCTGTGTGAGTTGTATGATGACTACTTTGCAATAGCTAAGAGAGTAGTCAAAAACAAGCTCGCACAAAGATTGTGTGGTATGCACTACACAAACAAGAGGGTTGTACGACACATGCTCACGTGACAATTGTTCCACAGGCAATTTCCTACACTAACCAAGTTCCTGACTACAAACCTGAACCTATCCCTGGTCCTATCCCTTAACCTAACCTAAAACGCAATTGCAACCCTAACCCTATATATTTGATAAAATAAAACCTTGACTAAGTGTCACCAGAGTAAATGTCGGATCACCAAAAGCATACTACTACTACTAATATTGTTACCTGATAATAGTCTTCTCAAACTGTTTTCCACTTCGCCATTTCCTGATGCAATCCAAGCAATAGGGATGGGTACAATCTGACAAGATACCAAACTTGCGCTCCCTGGGTGATTTCTCCATGATGATTTCCATACAGATACCACAGACTACATCCTTACTCTGCTGGTAAAGAAATGCTTCTTGCATCTCCTTCTCATGCTTCTCAAGACAAGTCTAGGAAAAGAAAGATATGCAAAGGAGTGGAAGATTCTTAGTAAAGACAGGATGAATGTAAGCAAATTTACAAAAACAACAATGAAAAATGTGAGAAATGGAAATCCTCGTATATCAGGGGAGTCCATAGACAATCAAATAAATAAAAATAAAAACAGGAATTTACATACACAGGAATAGGTATTAAATCCGACGACAAAAAGTAACTATAATCTTACCTCCCTGTGGTTTCTCTTCTGTTCCTCATCAAAGGGCAGCAGACAGGCTTCCCCACACAGGTCACACACTTCACCATGCATGTACAGACACTTGGCTCCATAACGACATGTACCCTTTACAGCATAGGGGCACAAGATACCCTGAGGCCCTGGAGTCTTAGCAGGGGGCTCTGGGGATATCACAAGGGCACCGCTCTCACCATTCTTCTTAGCCGTTGCACTGTAGGTAGGTGGCACTGCATGACAAACATGGGGTATGCATAGGTAACTGAGTCAAAGGTACATGTACCAAACTACAATAAATCCAGGTAGAGTATACCAAACTATTCAAACCATGGTTATAATACTTTGTGAGATAAATTTGCCAATTAATTTTCATTTTACATCCATTTGGCAAACAAACAACAAAAATAGCAGTTTTTTATTTGGAGATGCCCTCGTCTGTCACTTCTCGTTACTTTACTGTCCACAAAACTTTAGATTGACTTTATATCATACTATAGCTTAAACAAATTTCATTATACCTAGAAGCTGTTATTAATTGTGAACTTACAGATGAATTTTTTTTTTCATGGAAACTAAATAAAAGAAGAAGAAGAAAATGCTCTTAATCAAAATTGCAAATTCAAAACACTTGCATATGTGGCATAAAACTTGTAAAACTCATTTACTGGATTCAACATTTTCAAGGCACGCAATAATATAATTCTACTCACGGGTCCCCTGGAACGGTTGACCTGGAACAAATTCTTTTGCATGAATGAGGTCCTTCATACAGTACTTGCTCCCTGGACCCTGTTTGGCCTCATTATCAGAGGGTGTGTTATGGCCATTCAAGCGTAATGTAGTGAGCTGACTCTCTATGGTAGTCCCTTTAGTTGTCACAGGTAGAGGTGCTGGTGAGATGTTCTTCTGGGGCACATTGTTTGAAGGAACTACATGCTGGAACCTGCAAAAAAGATGATTTAATTCATTAGCATTATTACTATTAAACAGCAATTTTCCTTAACATACAATGAGCAATATAAACAAATGGAAATAAAAATAAAGAAGCACCGAGAAGAAAATTCAATCATTTAACTAGTGGTTTGGGGCAGACCAACAACATCAAGGTTTGAGACTACTTTGCTAAACAATTAATAAGTCCTTAAACCTCTGGGTTTCATTTCATACGAGTCATAAACAGATGTACTGATTTGAACATAATACTTTCCTATACTTTGTTGTACATTATATCTATCACAATGTCATTATTCCTCCACTGCTACAATAAATATGTCTTACAATGCTGGTTCCACATGTCCTTCTAAATCAGTCAGAAAATATATGTACATGTACATGATGAAAAACTTACAAACATGCACCTTAACAGCAAAATAATTGCCCAATACATACATGTACATGTAAGGTAATCTAGGTGGGTCACCTACATGTGCATTACACATAAGCAAAGGTCTGTACTAGAAGCCTTGACATGAGCAGTTTGTAAAAAATATAGGAAGGCTACAATTCTACAATAGGGAAATACAAAGGATACAAATCCACATCAAGGACATTTTTAAAAGAAAAATATACACACACGCATACATGTGCATAATAACAGTTTTATCTCAATACATACAGTGTACATGGAAATATATTTAGAATGAGATTATCTTTATTGGCTTTTATAAGCATGTAAGCTATAAAACCATTCCCACAAGACTTTGTTGTTGTTGTTGATTAGTGTTTTATGGCAATCAGTCAATTTTGACTATTATCACCAACTATTTTTTCTTTTTCTTTTTTTTGTCGTTATATTTTTTTTAAAACAAAATTTAATCATATAAATAATATAATTGACTTGTAGAGTTTGCATATGTACTGTTAAGCCTTGTTTATATACAACAAGATAACCTGCCTAAAATAAAAAAAGAGAAAATGACACTGCTGAAACAAAACATTTTACATGTAAATGAATAGCATGGAGGGGGGGGGGGGGGGGAGTAGCTGCACAAAACAAAGACTCTAAGTGTACAGTTTATCTATGTATCATAAGATATAGAAAAGTATAGCGCACTATGCTTATGTTATTACTTTTGCCACAGGGGTTTATTGAGGCCGCAGTTTAGTAAGTCTTGTGTGTTGTGAGGCTTACGGACACTAAAGTTTTGCTTACTTGCAACTGGATCCATAGTGGCATTTTCCTTGGAGGTAGTATCGACACACATTATTCTTCACAGACTGAGATCTGTTGTGTGCATAGGGACATCTATCTCCCTCCTTGCACAATCCGTGCAGAAAGTATCTGTGGATGAAACAAAGAACTATGAAACAAGCTTTCATGGCTCTGATTTCAAAGACTGAATAGCTGAAAATATGTTACGAATGACTCAAAGTATAATGTAGGCAATAGAGAATTAAAGGGTACCAACACCAAAAATTGTTTTGCTCTGTATGCTAGAGGTTCCATGTCGTTATAATATATTAAAAATATGGGCTTCAAATATTACTTCTATAAAGAGATATTGCAAGTTTAATTTTACACTCTCTACAGACTACTCAATGCACCTGTACCAACTTGAAGTTCGGTTCCGCGCACGCACCTTCATGTTATCCTTTATTTCCTTTGTACTCCTTAACTGTTAACCCATAGAATGCCAGATAAAGTTCCTCGAGGTTGAATTTCTACTCTCTAGCTGTACACATAATATTTTTTCAGGCGACTGGTCAGACTGGAACACTTTCGTTTTATTTGATCCTCTATACAAGGCACATGTGTAAAGGACATTCATCAATGTATAATCATGTACATGCACACTACATTGTACCTGTTTGATTTTGTTTTGTGAGAATTTTAGAGCTTACTGATTTAAAGTGTAGCAAGCATTAGTTTGAACAGTTGATGGAATAGAAAATGCTGGACAAGTCATAATTTTTCCAAAGATAAATTCATTATTCATTTAAAAACATAAAATAAATGGAAATTCTTATGGAAGTGGGAGAAACACTGCAATAAACCCTTTTTCCACAATAAATTTTAGAATAATCAATTAATGCAGATTTGTGTTAAGGAGAGTGTATGTAAGCATGTACTCACAATAAGCCTAGCCAAGACCTACATATACTTATAAATGGAAATGATCTACAGGAAGGACATGTACATTGTACAATAACAAAGACATGTATGAAAAGTACTTGTAAGCCAACACTTACTGCTTAATTAGGCAAGACTGAGACACACATCTCCAATAAGCACAGAAATTCTTGCAGAGATATTATATCCTACTTTCATAAATTTCATTGTCCAAGCCCTATCCTACAAGTATGATAAGATTTAAAGGCTCAAATGTCATTCCGAGAATTTTTTGTTGATGGCAAGATATATAATTTTAAAAGAATTAAAGACAATTTATAGAGTTTGTTAAAAACCATAAAGCTGTAGAAATCAGTCAAGCAACTTTGATAGAAATCTACAGTAAGTAAAAAAAGAGGGCATTGAATCTGCTGGAACTGTAATACCCATAAGATACATGTATGTGCAAAGCCATGATACTGCTTTTTGGTGTACCATATTTTCAGCTACATAAATGTATACCAGATTCTTGTTTGCACATTCCTCTACATAGCAGCCCCAATTCACAAAAAAGGGTTTATCATAACCCCCAGTTTAAACCTCCATAAGCGTAGTACGTGTGTGTTCTAATGACCAATGGGCGGGCATTAGTACGCTTTGTATACACTTATTTTAGTCCCCGGTTGAGGTCTAAATCATGATTTAGTCCATGGGTTAAATTAAACCTCCTTCGTGAATTCAGGTGTTCCTTTGAGTCCTAACTCCTTCCATAATATGAATTAATAAATGATAAATAAAATGGATTAATAAAAATTAATAAATCATACACAGTGGCATTCAAAATACCATACAAGGGTTTTCATACAGACAACTCAAGATTACATTTCCATTTCTTTGATATACACTATATGTTCACATACACTTCTGGCATATATGAACAAAACTCTGTGTAAACATGTATATCTGCTACATCATTTAAACGAGGGCTCTGACTTTTTATGCTGAAATAAAAAACAATGAGGGCCAATAATAGCACTGTTTGTCCTAAAAATAGGTATATTGGCAAAGTGTGAAAATTTAGGGGGCAGGGGAAAGGTGATTTACATGTAGCCCATTGACTAAAAAAGAGTAATTATAGGTTTCTTGTTCTCTTTAGAATCTATATTCAGTAACAGAAAATATGCAGGAAAGAGTAAACGATTCCAAAAAGTTATTCATAACATGTAGCCTATATAACTGATTCATTCCTTGAAATACACTGTGCCATGACAATGGTAATAGGTTAATCCAAAGCACTGACACTTTCAAACTAAGAAAAATAGAATACTGCAGTACTACAGTTTCTAATCTAAATGTAAGTTTGTCTAAACACTAAATATTTCCATATAATTTTTTTAAAATGAATATGACGAATAATAAATAATTCTTTTTTTTTTCATATGTACCAAATGAGCTTTCCACACACAGAGTTTGCAAAACAATATTCAGATTGGTTAACACATAAAAAGAACAGTATGAAAAACACAGTTATTTACATGTACTTGTACAGGAAGTTGAGAAACAGTGTTTTTTCATGCACAATAAAGATAGTGTGGATAGACAGTGAGTAGGAAATAAGCTCCATGAACCAGTTAGGCCAAGGATTATCAGTTCAAACTTGACCCCTCTGAGCTTCTATCAAGGTGAGATCAATTATGGATTAATCAAAATGATGCACAGTATACTCCATATAAATAGTAACCCAATATTTGATACAAAATACTTCAAAGGGGAAAGTACTTGAATTTTTATGTAGGAATAAAACATCCCAGAAAATTAAATAACCAAAGCTGACAACAAACATGTACTTGGGACCTTTGGGGAAAATGAAGGTTACTTTGTAAGAATTCTAGTAGTACCATAGTATAAAGGACTCTAAAATCAAAGATTTAATTAGGGGAGTTATTTAATAATATAATAATAAGCATAAATTTATATAGCGCAGCTACTATGCAAAATACATTCAGCTGCGCTGATTCAGAGCTCCCTTTTACTTAATTCTACACACAAAAAATAGATTATCTCAACCGAACAAATATGATTTTAACTTGGACTTGAAGACATTGAGGGATGAGGAGCTTCGAATTTCAATTGGCAGGCTATTCCACAGTTTTGGGGCAGCAATGGCAAATGCACGGTCCCCGAGAGTGATTTTTGTTTTGCCACATGTGGGGAATTTGAAACAATAATGTACATGTATCTCTGGAACTGCGCAGGCTATGACTGTGTGACTGGACTTTGAGTTGAAGTAATTCTGTTATGTAACTGGGAGCTTGACCACTCAAGGATTTAAATACACAATTAACAAAATTTTGAATGAAATTCTTTGACGAACTGGCAACCAATGGAGCTCTCTCAGAAGAGGTGCAGTTGAAGTGAATTTTGATTGACGGTAGACAAGTCTTGCACATGCATTCTGGACTCTTTGTAACCTAGATATCAGAGAATCAGGCATTCCGAACAACAATCCATTACAATAGTCGAGCTTACTTGTAATGAGAGCATGGACGACCAATTTCATACTTTCCTGATCAAAATATTTGCGGATACTTCTGAGATTGTATAGAAGATAATATGTTGATTCGCATATATTTCTAACTTGTGTTTCCATGTTGAAGTTTGTATCAAAGTATACTCCTAAATTTCTTACGGTATCAGAGGGTTTCACATTGGAGAATCCAACTCTTACACCATCTATGCTAATTTTTGAAATCTGTTGTGAAGTACCGATAACCAAAAATTCACTCTTACTATCGTTCAATTTAAGCTTGTTATTCAGTATCCAACTACGAATGAAATTAATACATTTTTCCAACATTGAAACACTTGCATTTTGAGTACCAGGGGCTGGTCTAAATGATAAATATAATTGTGTGTCGTCTGCATAGCAGTGACAAGAAACTTCAGGAAAATTGTCCTGAGTTCTCTTGATTAGACTACTCGTGTACAACATAAATAACAAAGGGCCGAGTCGAGAGCCCTGGGGCACATCGAAGGGCACTTGGAAAGATTTTGAAACAATACCATCAACTGTAACTTTTTGATGTCGATCAGACAAGTATGACTTGATCCAGCAGAGAGCAACTCATCTATACCAAAACATATCTTCAATATTTCAAGTAATCTTGAATGCTCAATAGTGTCAAATGCACTGCTCAAGTCAAGTAGTAATAGAAGAGTGATTTTCTGTTTGTCCATTGCCATCAGAATATCACTCTTGATCCTGAGTAGTGCTGTTTCTGTACTGTGAAATTGTCTATATACAGACTGATTGGATGGAAGGAGTGAATTACTATTAAGAAACTGCAGAATTTGTTGAGTGGCTGCACCTTCTACCAATTTTGAAATGTATTGTAAGTTACTCACAGGTCTAAGATTGCTAAATTCAACATCAAGACCTGGCTTTTTCAACAATGGTGAAACAAGGGCGACTTTCCATTCTTTAGGAATATGTCCGCTAGACAAGGAAACATTGATGATAGATGTGAACACAGGTAGTATAACATTTCAAAGGAATACCATACAAAATGTCATTTCTCATATCTTGTTTCCAGTTACCATTTGGACTAATTTTTCAAAGAAATTTTTTTCTTCTAAAGAATATCATTAATGGGGGAAGGGAAATCACAAAGTCTTCACTGACTGAAAATTCAATTGTATTTTTGGTTTTTTTAATGTTTCATTATATAATCAAGTACATGTATTTTCTGAAAATGCATCTGATTTATGTGGATTAATCACAGCCATTATGTTAGTACAGGCTTTTCAATTAAACCATCTTTAAAAATCTTCTATGAACTTTCTACTACCTCTTACATGCTGTGATCAGCAAATTAAAAAAAAATGACAAGAATTATCTTGGAGTTTTATTTTCTCACTCCAAGGCCCTTTACTTGTCTTTATCTCATTAAAGATGACATGAAATTGTCTAGATATACAATGTAGATCTAAATTCGATTTATTCTTATCACATAAATCAAAATATAAACCAATAGATCATCATCTTGTCCAGATCCAATAGTGTTTTCTTCTTGTCCCCATGAAGTCATTTTGATAAGTCCCTCTATTTCTGATCTGCTGGTGCGGCAAGTTTTTTAACTATCTTCTGAATCTGTCCTGTTCCTCATCCTGATCCTCTAGTCAGGATATTGACAACCAATAAGAATGTTCAAGAAACTCAGCTCAGAACCCCTGCTCATCCATCAGTCCAAGCAATACTGGCCACCTCCTACCACAATGCAGAAAGCAGGGTGTTCTGGCAAGGGAAGGTCAGCCATCCCATTGTACTGGAAAAGGGATTGCAACAAGGCAGCATCCTCTCCCTATCCCTGTACACCCTTTTCAAAGATCATATGATTAAGACCCTCAGGGAGGAAGACCTGGGATGTCACTTTCCTGGCAGATATTGTGGAGTAGTTGTCCAGGCAGACCATGTGGCTCTGCAGTCCACCTCGGCAGGGGAACTAGGAGAAATGCTGAACGTCACAAGGAACTATGCCAAGATGTGGAATACTCATTCAACCCATCCAAAAGTGCTATTGTGGTCTTCAACGAAAAGTGCATCCCACCAGAACAAAGGCAACACACATGGACACTCGAGAATGACCACGTGATCGCCAAAGTTGATCAACACCCGCACCTCGTATTGAAGTCCTCTGCACGTGTAGATCCTACTACGGAAATCATAGCCAAGGGGCTCAAGACCTTCTATGCCCTCCACAGTGTAGGGGCATATACATCAGGCCTCTCCCCTCATCTGTGTCCCAAGCTCAGAGCAGTATATTGCATTCCCAGAATGCTATACAGGACGTCAATTCTCAGTTTGAACTCCCATGAAATTGCACGTCTTAACACAGCCCAGTACAGTCTCTTCAAAAAAATCCTTGGCATTATCCAAAGTGCAGCAAATGAATCTGCTTACCTACATGTATTCACTGGCCCGATCCCTCTCTACTCCCAAATGGAGCTGAACAGCAGCCTTCTAGTAGGTCACCTCTCCAATCTTCCCCAAAATCCATTCGAAAAGAGTACCCTTCTCCATGCAACCATCTCACGAGTACCCCGCATCAAGGCTTGGGACAAGATCATCCGGAAGTATGAGTTACCCGGGCATCGTTTCATCAAACCGTCATAACTACAAGTTCGCCGACATCCTATTGAAACGCGTGTTAATTTTAATACACGCGTTTCAATGTGATGTCGGCGAACTTGTACTTATGACCGTTTGATGAAACGCTGCCCTGATCTCCCAAGCCTAATGGAACTACCTATCCCCTACTCCAAATGGAAATCACTGGTTAAGAAGGTTGTACACAAGTAGCGCTCCATGAGGTTTCTGACAGTCGCGGCCCTACACTGCAATTAGCGCACCGAAAGCTTTCACTCCGTCCTACCTAATTTGCATAAAATAAACAATTTGTTTACGTGAAACCGCTACGGAAGAGTCTCAGCTAAACTGTGAAATCTCGCCCTAGAAGCAACCAAATGAAATGAACTAAACGTCAAATTCCAGATTAAAAGTTGCTCTAACTCGTAATTATTATCATTCATAGTCAAATCATGTTTAAGTTTGTGAAAACCTAGAGAAACGAGGAGCCATTTTTTTTTTTTTTTAGTCTGAAAATGTCGCAGTATTTTTCATATTTTCCGTCATTGCGCAAGATCGAAACTTTCAGATATGAAAAATCAAAGTATATTGAGGGGATCCTCCAAATATCTTTTCATAATTATCTGTCGAATGGTTATGTCGGGAAAAAATCGAAAGCAATGTCATTCATGAACCCTCGACCGTTCTTCGCAGAAGTTGAAATGTAGTCCATGCACGTATAGCGGTGCAGGATATTTACACTCGACTCAGCGGTGTGTTGGACTGACGCGATAAAACATGCTGAAGTAAAGGCCGATATTGGGCAAAAGAACGACATAGATCCAATGTAAGATTAATTATTAAGAAATCAAGTAAGGGTAATGTTAAAATAAGGTGGATTGCTGCAACTATACAACTCACCGGATCGGACTGTAGCATATTTTCCCCCAGTTATATAAAATTCTATTGCGCGCTGTATACAAATATAAGTAAGTGATCACGTAGACCTGCGCTGCAGCTAGTCATATACAAACAGTATACAGCTTGCTATGCTACACACGTGAGATCGAGATCGAGAGTAAACAGGGGACGTTTCACCAAGTGTCTTGTTAGTGATTTTTACCAACAAATTTGCTCTCAGCCAATCAGATGCCAAGGATTTCACTAGCTTATAACAGTTATTGCAACTTGTCCTTGGTGACAAGTTTTATGAAACAGGGCCCGGGAACAGCTGATCGACGTGAGCGCAAGCTGAAGCAAAAAAGGAGGACGTCGGGTGAGCGCATGCGCAAAGAGGCGAAATGGTTCAATGATAGTTGTACACTTCCAGTTTTTCCATGATTTTTGATGGCAGTTTTACACAAAACTACTAACTGCGCAAACTTGAAACTGCGTAGGGAGTGAGACTGGAGTTTAAAGTCTAGCAATATGTCAATTGTTTGCATATTCATTTTGTCCCAAACTTGTGTCGGGAAAAAAACAAAACCTCTTTTCATCGTACTCTGAAACAGAAAAATACTCGTATCTCCAAAAATACTCAACCGTTTTCAGTGAAAATTGATATGAAGCATAATATCATCATTTCTTATATAGCCTGGCATTTTCATGATTTTTAAGGCCCAAATAAGGGAGATACAAGAAGTTGAATTTTCGAGGATTTTTGCTCCTCTCTCAGCACAGGGCCTCGGTAGCCGTTAGGAATTCAAAAGCTTTTACGACTTTACAAGGAGTTAATTGTAGTGTAGGGCTGCGCCTGCTGAGGCCTTATCCACCAAATCCATGCTCTCCCTATGGAAAGTTCTGGATCAACTACCATTTGCTCTATCAGTATCACTCTTCCCCCTAAGTCTAGCACCTCACCTATGCAAGGCACTGATTGCCAGATCCCAGCCCCCGACTCAAACTTACCCAATCCAAAAGCGCCTCAGCAAAATTGACAAATCCAACAACCTAATATGCCGTCTATGCGGAGGGGAAGAAGAAGATGTCATTCATTTTGTATCCTCCTGCAGCTTCCTACAGCCTCAACAATCCATCTTCATAGAGAACATCAACCAGCAATTCCCAGAGATAGAAATACCCAAAAGCTTAGATGAGGACAACCCACAGGCCTTTGCAAACCTCACCCTCCTCCCAAACCCAGCCCTCCCACACTCGGCAGCAAACTCCCTAATGACCCTTGCCCTTCGCTTCATCCTAAAAATCCAATGTTACTGCCTCCTTATGCCAGGACTAAGCCCTTACTGACAATACTGAACAAGTCTGACCCTGTACTTTTACCATACCCCTCTTAACAGGCAGCATAGTAGAGCTGATCTCTGACACCCAACGAAGGAAGAAGAAGTTAGCACCCAAGAGAGAGTGTATTTCACAATAAGGAAACTTTCTGGCAATCATGCAGAATAAATCAAGAGGATGAATTATTCAAATCGAACAGTTGAGAATTGTGCAATCACACTACCCACATCATGTGCAGGTTTATAAATAATTAACTTGGATCAACATGCAAGATATGATTAACTGTTAATTGTAACAAGTAAGTATCTGTAAACATGACTGTGCAATCATTTATCCCCCTAGATATATTATAGGGTCCAGATCTAAGTCCAGCAAATATGCGCAATGTGACACGCACACGTACATCAAATGCGTCAAACTTCTGGGGTGGCCGAGCAACATGAAAATCATGGAGGTTAGCCTACAAATTTCAGACATTTTCTTACATTTCTCGTCATATTATCATTAGTTTTGAAATTGGCATGAAAATTATGTCATTCACTTCAGCAGAACAATCAACCTTTCATTTCTTACTTACTTAAGGTAACTTATAAGAGGCATTAGGCCTAGACATTAATTTTGTCAAACAAAATTTTACACAGGCATGCATCAACATCAACTTGAAGTTGAAAATATGCGATGACATTAACATTGTCGGTCATACAGTAATTGTTCAACTAGTCCTAGACCCCAACTACATGTAGCCTATAGCTTTGAACCCCCTCCCCCATCATACATTATATTATAACCTTGTTCATTGGATAAGTGTCATACATTTTGTCTTCTCATCAATCATGACAATGACATCTTCTTCATGACATCATCCATCTCAAATTCAGGCAAGAGTCACCAAACAGACTTTATGATTATCAATATATTCTTTCCACCGAGTCTAGATCTATGTCAAATGTTCAACATAAATACGAATATGCGACCTACACTCAACAAAATGATCAAAATTTAGCAATTAAGTTAATAGCGTGAGAATCTGCGCTCCTAGGTACTACAGATTCTCAAATCATTATTGTAAACAAGCCGTGGAATTGACTGTGCACTGTGCAATAATAATAGTCGAGTTGGAATCTGTGTGAATAAATAAGGTCAAAGTCGGTATACAGATCAATACTATTCATACCCTATCTAACTTACACTTTCAGTTTCAATAGACAAACTAGGAGGGGGGAAATATGGCAAATTTATAAGTTTCCTTTTGAATAATATCAGATAGTTACAATACCTGCAAGTAATGTTTTTTCGCCAGTCTAATATTGATTGCAGGGAACTGGCAGCAGCCATGATTGAACAACGTAGCAAGATAATGTTCACTGCATATATATATGCGCAAAGCACTAGCTCAGCTGATCTTGCTGAGCGCGATTAAATTCTACATTGACCGTCTGTATTTCTGCATGCGCTATGCAGCTGCTGCATATGCTGTATACATACAGCGCTCGCTAGCTAGCGAGCCTAGCCTAGCCATATACTGCGCCCACGTTCGAGCATGCGCAGCTCGCTAAAGTATAATATTATGGTCAGACGTGAGACACAAGTGACTGCTTTTGAGTAGTTGGAAATTACATGTATTAATTCTTCGGAAAAATCTTGTTAGTAAATCAATGCATTACTCCTGAAGTTAAGCTAGACCGACCAATGTGTGCATAAAGGGGAGGGACATGCAGGCCCCTGGGAGCCGGGGGTGCTTGGGGTGCTGCAGCACCCCCAGGATTTTTTGAGGGGGTGCGTAGCACCCCGTAGCACCCCCTAGAAGGCTGAGGGTGCTGGGGGTGCTGTAGCTAAAAAGTAGTTAAAAAGAGACCCTAAAATGCCGAGGACCTTTTTTTTTTCTCACAGCACCCCCAGTAACAAAATTGTTCCCAGATGCCTGGGGACATGGGCTCATGCAACTTAGTCTTTTTTTTTTTTTTTTTTTTTTTTTTTTTTTTTACTCCGACACACAGCATCGGCATAACCAGGGAAATGTAAC
The DNA here is from genome assembly GCA_025618425.1 of Heliocidaris tuberculata. Lineage (NCBI taxonomy): Eukaryota > Metazoa > Echinodermata > Echinoidea > Camarodonta > Echinometridae > Heliocidaris > Heliocidaris tuberculata. The sequence goes on along the minus strand of CM046832.1, from coordinate 74,399,112 downwards.
TTAGTTACATTTCCCTAGCATAATTGCCTAGAGCTAGCTGGAGCTCGGGGCCGGGGGCCGGGGGCACGGGGTCACCCAGGTGCCTAAGCATCGGCCCCCACACATGGCGTTTACGCACAATTAGTTCTTATTACAGGTTCAAGCAGGGGCGGCGCCAGGGTATTTAAATAGGGGGGCAAAATGATGCGTATAGCAACGTCGCACGTCGAGGGTCTTGAAATAACAAATAGGACTATAACAGTTATGTCATAATTGCATGGCCTAGCCTTCTCTTCTCCATTTCCCCTTCTCTTTCTCCTTTTTTCCCCCTTCTTCCTCTTTTTCTTTTTTGTTGCTCGCTTGAAAAATGATAGGGGCGGTCCCCTGCCCCCCTGTAGCGCCGCCCCTGGGTTCAAGAACAATGATATGAACCTAACTTGTAATCACTCCTCTTGAAAGTAAGGATGTAAAATAAGTACATGTGACTGACAGAATATTATTGAGGTTTGCATAATTTACAAAAACATAAAATGTTTCCAAATTCCAATGAGATTTATGCTATGCATCTAAGCTACATAATATATCAGTTGTTTTATATACGGCACTGTAGGACTAAAACTACAAACAAAAAGTCATTGATGGAAGGGGGGAGGATGTTATTTCTCCACTTCAATTATTTTGGTTGGATTTTTAGTAATTTTCATAATCATTGGCCGCGGGGCTGGGGGAGGCACCCCCCCCCCCCCACTTTTTTGAGTAGATACGTTTAAAAAAAGCTCAGAAAAGGCTTGAAAATTGTCATTAATGAGTGAAATCATATCCGGGGGGGGGGGGGGGTATGTTTCATTGAGGCCTGTACGGCATCCGCGTCCATGAAAACGAGTGAAAATGGTTGGTTTTTCACCCCTAGACGGGTAACCCGAGGATCTTGTTTAGGGTATCAAAAACACGACAATTCTGAAAAAAGGGTATCAAATTCACTAGTGATGAGAAAAGATCCTCAAAGAGGGTAGGAATTTGACAGTAGCAGTCGGGAGCCGGTCAGGAGTAGCGCCGATCTAAAAATCTTCCCGTGAATACTTTTTCATGAATCCAAAAAGGTTCTTTCCTATTCTTTCAATGAAAACATAATTCTTTAGGCCCCTAATGTGTTCCAAATTAATTTTTTTTGTCTTTAACTCTTCCTTTTTGGCCAAAAAAGGGCCAAGAAGAACCAATCCTCGAATAGGGTGCATACTATCCAAAATCTTTCAAAAAATCCCCGTTAAGTATTTAAAATTCAGAAATTTTTGGCGGGTTTCCCTGAATATAGGTATCAAAAACCTCTCGACTTAAATCCTCGTTTAGGGTGCTTTTCAGAAAGCATGGACGCGGATGCCGTACAGGCCTCAATGGGACATACCCCCCCCCCTCACTTTCAAAAACGCTCCGCGGCCCCTGATAATTACCTTCACTCCATACATTTACTCATACAGTAAAAAACTATACTTCGTACAATATTGCAAATATATTTTTTCTCTTTTTCTTTTCCTTTTGATCTTTAAATTAAAAAAAAAAAAAATTGTGTGTATTAATGTTTTATTGAAAACCAAAAACATAAACATAAAACACAAAAACAACAAACAAATATAAACATATATGCAATGAGTCCAATAACGTGTATCATAATAAATAGGGTCTCTTAACATGTCTTTACATAAAGAGAAAAACAGAGATTATTCAAAGGGTTTCAATTAGAATTTCAAATCAAAGACCAAAATTTTTTTAAATGTAAGCATAACTTGTCATTCTTTTGTGCAATTTTATACGCAATATTCTTTTTTACTTTCAATAAAGCCATAAAAGCTTCGAAGTTTTAACTCAGACTTTTGAAACTTGCATCGAATGACATAGAATTTAAAGCATAAGAATATAAAATTGATACATGTATCATGGCAACTGCCTGTATCAACTCCAAATACATAATTAAAATATGAGTAAACAGTAAACTGACCTATATACATTTATCTATGGCAAATGACGTTGTTCCAAAGATGTTTAGAATTTTAGTGTATGTTATCGACACTTTGATATGCAGTGTCAAGGCGACCCCACCACATTCAAGCCATTTGCTTCTGGAACCCTCGTCTCCTTCCAGGTATGGTTTTTGTGAATGAACATTTCATTTTTGTATTTATTTGATTATGGGAATGAAAATAAATTTATTTGCATCTGAATCTGAATCTAAATTGCAAAGAAAAAAAATTTAAAGGACATCGACCCGACATCGATGGATGTTTTATTTAGTTATTTATTTTTTGCTTTCTTTTACACGACAGACAAGGTGCACAGATCGTGGAAGTCCACAGACTTTCCCTTCTTCTTGCTTTGGTCACAGGCTGTTTTACCGAGAATTATCCCAGAGCAAATTAACAACATCTAGTACATTTTTACTTCATTCAGTTTCAGTGAATCACCCGGGGTACATTGGAAATAGATCAGTTCTGAGTGTCAAAATCATAAAGATCGTAATTCTAAAGATTGCTGCAAACTGAAAAGGGGAGTGAAAGCAAACTGAGCATTGAGCAACCATAATTGTTTCATACTTCACAGTTTTAGTCTGACTTTTACCCAACATCATATATGTTTATGGTAAGTGACAAACGTGACCGGCCGATCCCCCTCCACTAAAATGGTCAAAGGGGAGTGAAAGCAGATTGAGCAACCATAATTGTTTCAGAATTCACAATTTTAGTCTGACTTTTACACAACATCTTATGGTAATGACAAACGTGACCGGCCGATCCCCCTCTTCTAAAATGGTCACTGGAAGTTTTCCAGCACTAACATTTAGCATATATCATCATTTCATTCGAGCTGTCGGCACTTTGGCCCTTTGGTTTGTACAGCAGTCCCTCCCCCCCCCCCCCCCCCATCCCCCACGCAAACGCAAAAAAGACTCATCATCCATGTATAAGAGGACCGTTTCTAAAAGGCAATGATAGGCCTACCATCCACGCATCTGATCATGCTGATACAAGGGCGTCAACAGCTTCTGAAAAGTGGGGGGCGGGGGGGGGGGGCACTGAGCGAGGGAGGGGGAGAAGGGGGATTCCCTCCCTCCCACGTACGGTAGGGACTTTTTGAAGTTTTGCCATCGAAAATAGGCCTTTTAATGCACTGTGTAGCAGAAATCAAGCCAATAATGTATCATGTTGTTAAAAGCTTATGCAGTTGATTCTCATTATAACAAGCAGTAATATTACAAGCTCTCATAAGTAGAAGGGAATTTCGCAGTCACAAATTTCAGATAACCTTGTTGTTACTCTGATAGAGCAAGGTTTCGATATAAATCAAAAATTACAGCGAGGTAATTACCCCGGAACTTCAGAACTTCCCGAAAATCTGCCTACGACGGTCCTCTGATTTGATGAAATCCTCGGCAATTCTTTGAGGGCTCAATTCTGCCAGACAATCACGATGTACATGACAGGTCATCAGGTGGTTGATACGTTGCTGGGTCATGGTGCTCCGTAACCAGGTTTTCAACCATGAGCGCGCTGAATGACCAGTCTGCTGTGCACGAACTTGCTGGAGACACAAGGAGAAGGCGGACCAACCGTTCAACCTGAGGAAACATTCGGCGTACCTCTGGTACCATTTCTGCGAAGATTTTCCTGTAATCTTCAACCGATGATCCCTTGAACTGGTGTAGGAAGAAACCAAGTTCATGTTCCAGAGAATCACTAAGTTCAGGATATTTCCTCACGTACCACCTCTGGTTTGAATGATCCAGTCAACAATATCGCACATAAGTCCCTGTATGCCATGAGATCTGTGGATGAAAAGTACTCCATCACGTTTGATACTGCACTGTCAATAACTCGGAAGAAATCCACTCGGTACATTTCCTCTGCAGAGTTGGTGGTGTAGTCTGGGGCAGCCCCATCATCAAGTCTCCTTGGGATCTTGTGCTGTTGGGGCAGGGTCACAGGTTCTAGGTTGCACTCCTGGAGCTGCTGTTGTGCCATCTCAAACAGTTCCTTGAATTTTCTGTCAGAGCGGAGTGACTGCAGATTTTTGATGGTTACTTCGGCGCCAGAATAACCTTTCATCTTATGTTTTGCTATTGTAGTTTGTTTGGAATGTTATTTATGTTGATTGACTAATAACACATTTATTCATTCATACCCTTCAAACGAGGTAAAGTTGACAAGTTCTGTAGCCGGGTATACTGCACCCCACTCAAGGTAATGACACTTGGAACTCCTCTGCATAGTTGTAGTGTCTTGAAAATAGACTAGACACAATAGTGATAATACAGCCACGGAAACTGTACGAGGATTTCAGTTGCACATGAAAACAGATTAGAAGTTGATTGTTTGTTCATTGTAAAGAATCCGTCTGCATGTCATTATTAGCCAGTCGCGTGATTGACTATGTGAATAGTGATCCATCTGAGAGGTCAGATGTTACAATAGTGTTGTACAATCTTACCCTGTGCATGATATCTGGCTTGTAGAGGTATATCTTGATGACGTTTTAATTTTGTTGTTGTTGTTTTGTGTTTTTCTATGTTCGTTGTTTTTTTCCAATAAAAATATTTCCAAAAAGAAAAAAAAGTTCTGTCTCCGGGGCCCCGTCTTATAAAGAGTTGCGATTGATTCGAATGGATCGCAGCTTCTGTGAGTGTGTGTCCAAAAAGGGAACTTGTCGTCAGAATCAACAGTATATTTTCCAAAATTGAGGAGGGCGGGGAATTCGCCCAAACTGCTGGCGGCGGAACCTTCGCCAAAACGGGACACTTTTTAAGGAGGCCTAAAGAATGGTGGGAAATATTGATTAACAGGCTTAAAATCACAAATTGAAATCTTTTTTTTTTTAATGTGTTAATGACTTACTTGTTACTGTTTTAGGTATAAATCCTGCATGTATATCATCTTATAATAGCTGCATGGTAAGTTGCAAGAGAGGGAAACGAAAAAAAAAAAAAAGTGACTTGGCAGCTGACGGCCCTATTTCTTTTATGCATATCATACTCAGTTGTCTCTATGCGCATCCAAAGAGCTTTATTGGATTATTACGGCTCTAAATTTGCTGCTCTGATGAAGGTGCGCGGTTCAAGCGTATGTGACTTTCCATAACTTATACTGCACCTGTGGTCGAGTGTGACCCATCTATGATGACGAGTCTCAAAATAATATACAATTTTTACAACGCCCCCGCCCCTTCTATTTTGGACCCAACCGTGTAGATTTTAGGGGGCGGTTGTGAGCACGCAAAGCGTGCGAAATCGCTCCCCAGGGCCCCGTTGCATAAAACTTACCATTAACGGTAACTTTGCCATCAATGGTAACTCCCATAGGGTAACTCCCGTGGAAACCTTGATTTTGATTGGCTGTTGAGTGATGTTACCATGGTAGTTACCATAGATAGATACCATTAATGGTAAGTTTTATGCAACGGGGCCATGGGGGACGGGTTCATGGAGGGGGGAGGGGGTTCTCTCTATTCCCGCGCGAAGCGCAAAAGATTTGACGTTTTATAGCAAATTTGAGCCAAAAAGATAACAGCTCGTAGCACCTTTTATTAGGCGCCGAAAGTTAGTTCGACGCCCTGATAGCTTTTCAATTATTTGGACGCAATACTGCACTTCCGGACTGCTGGCGCCTGCTTGGACCATGCCCTCTCGGATCGGTATACCAAGAGTACAGAAGCGTATAATAGTATATTAGAGTATTATAAGCGTATCTTTCACCTTTCACGGCAGTTATACTTTGTGCATAACCTTGTAAGCAAAACTTTCACTTTGGGTCAAAAATGGTCTAAAATGACGACTTTCAGCTCAGAAATAGGCCACAAAAAATCTGTCTTTCTCGAGTTGGGGGCTGCGAGTTCTTGTCTCGACCCAGCGGCGTCCTGGGGGGGGGGGGGTTGGGTTTGGGGTTGTCATCCACCCCCACCCCCCCCCCCCCCCCCCCCACTCAAAATTGCTTTCGGCAAATGCGCCAACTCTGTCGGAAAGAAACAAAAGGAGGGGGAAAGTGAGAGGGATCGGAGAGAAAAAGGAAAAGGATAAAAGAGAAAGGAGAAGGGACAGGCTCTTTATGAAAGTTGTTATAGGACTTGCAGAATGGACACACACACATCCTTTCTGTTGCTATATCTACAGGTTGCCTTATTATACAAGGTGTTTTTTATGTGGTTTTCCAGCAAATTTGGTACAAAAACCCACTGGCGGATTTAGGGATTAGGGGATTAGCCAGCCCATGTCACCCTTTTGAAACCTAAGTGACATAACTTTAGTACAAAACAAGAATGTGTCTCTCCCCTTTTGAGGTGATGACTTTTATTTTTTTTTTGTGCTTGTCAGAGAACTTTTGTATATAAGGGCAATAAACCCCCTGATGCCCCATTCCCTTCTTCTTCTTTTCTTCTTCTTCTTCTTCTTCTTCTTCTTCTTCTTCTTCTTCTTCTTCTTCTTCTTCTTCTTCTTCTTCTTCTTCTTCTTCTTCTTCTTCTTCTTCTTCTTCTTCTTCTTCTTCTTCTTCTTCTTCTTCTTCTTCTTCTTCTTCTTCTTCTTCTTCTTCTTCTTCTTCTTCTTCTTCTTCTTCTTCTTCTTCTTCTTCTTCTTCTTCTCTCTCTTTTTTTTTTTTGGGGGGGGGGGGAGGGAGGGGCTTTTCAGAAAATTCGCCCGGCTTCAACGTTGCCAGAGTTGGCAGAATTCTCCTTTCTGGCAGAATTTTGACCGCTGTAGCATCTAGCATTATGCTAGGCTTAATTTGACAAAAATCTGCAGAATTTTAGCAGAATTCTGGTGTTTTTTGTTTGTTTGTTTGTTTTTTGTGTTTTTTTTTGCTTGTCAGAGAATTTTTGAGTAAAAAGTCACCCCAAAAATGCTGATAACCTTTTTTTTTTTTTTGCTTGTCAGAGAATTTTTGAGTAAATTTTGTTTAACAGTAAAAAAATTTTATGTAGCAGAATTTTCGCTGCTCGCTAGCATGCAGAATTGTATTTTTTTCGCTAGCCACACTGCCCGGCTTTCCACTTATTGCAAGTCACGCGTGCGGAGAGGAGCTGCGCTCAAGGATTGCATGGGGTGGGAAGTGGGGGAGGGGGGGGGGGGCTGGAAGGGGTGACGTATTCTGTTGGGATGTGTGGGTATGTCTGTCTCTCTCTCTTTTTCCTTCTCTCTCTCACTTTATTTTCATTTTCCTTTTTTTTTTCTTTCTTCTCCTTTTTATCTTTAATACATTTTTCTTTCAGTGAAAAAAAATATAATAGGAACAGTTATATTTAAAGGGGGTACCCAATGCTGAAACAATGTTAGTTCATTTAAAAGATCATGATTTTATTAGAAGAAAATCATCTGCCTTAAATTTTTTTTTAAATTCGTGTTGCCAGAAAATCCCCGAAATATGGTAAGATTTCAGGATATTTTGGCCCCTCAGCTGTGTCCCAATTTCAGCTAGGTATAACCACAATGACGTCAAAGTGGTTACCTTGTCGCGCAATTATAGTAAAATGCGCGCAAGGTGTAATGCATTTTGTACAGTCTAGCGCGCAACATATATATTTTGGGTTGTTTTGTTGTAGTTTAGCTTTGTTTCATTGCCTCTTACACTTTTATTTAATTAATTTTATACATGTACATTGTTTGTTATAGCCAGGCAATATTCTAGTTTCCATTACACCCACGTTACGGAATAAGTGTCTGTGCAAATCAGTGCATAATATTGTACGCTTGTTGTAGTTGTGTGTGTTTTGTTTTGTTTTTGTTTTTTTACGCAGACATACTGTAAATATTGTATATATTTGTATATAGTTGTTCTTGTGTATACAAACTGATTGTGAATTATTGTTTCTCCAATACCCTGGAAGGGGTGACATGGGAAATAAAATCATTGTCATTGTCATTGTCATTGCAATACGCGAACCTGGGTAACCACTTTGACGTCATTGTGGTTACCTAGCTGAAATTGGGACACAGCTGAGGGGCCAAAATATCCTGAAGTCTTACCATATTTCGGGGATTTTTCTGGCAACACGAATTTTTAAAAAACTTAAGGCAGATGATTTTCTGCTAATAAAATCATGATCTTTTAAATGAACTAACATTGTTTCAGCATTGGGTACCCCTTTAAAGGGCAATCCAACCTTGATAATAAGATGATTTGTGTGAAAGCAGAAAAATAAGAAAAACAGGATGGTGAAAGTTTGAAAGAAATCGGACAAGGAATAAGAAAGTTATGGCTGTTTGAAAGATGAGATCACTACATCTATGCGAATCTCAAATTGGCAATTTGGTGAGTCAATATTTTTGTGGACAACTCTCCCATTTGTCATACACAAAAATATCATTAATTTGCGGTTTTCTTCGAGGCGCTTTTACCCTTGGGGCAGTATTAAAAATATATTGGAGATAGCATATTGTAATAGGTCCTCATGAACGAAAAGATCCTACTGAGTAATGCATTTTGAAAAAAAAGGTGACATTTTAGTCATTTTGTGTGTTAGAGCGAATGGGGGGGGGGGGGGGGGGTTGTCCACAGCTACATCACAGTGACATTACCTATTCCGCCAATTTGAAATTCCCATATGCATAGTGATTACAACTTTCAAAATTTCATAACTTCCTTATTGCTTGTCCGATTTCCTTCAAACTTTTCACCAATCTGCTTCTCTGATTTTTAAGTTCTTTCAAAGCAACTTGCTATAAAGGTTGGATTTCCCTTTAAGGTATATTTCCAGTTGGATAAATTCTTTGTTCATCCATGTAGGTATAAATTTTTGCAGTATATTTTCAGCTGTATATCTATATAATTTCAAGTAAGCTGAGATTTTAAGTGAATTTCTTTGTTCTTCCATGAATGTATACATTTTTCCAAATACGTATTCATGTATTTAATTACTTGTAAATTTTAAAAGTTTCTGTTTATACTTTATTCATGATTGTAATGTTGTTTTTTTTTGTATATCTGTTGATTTCACTGAAAAGAAATGAATAAAAGAATACTTAAGTTAAAAGAAAATAATTCATAACCAAAATGTCTAAAACTTGACGAGAGGGGCATTCTTGTACCAGCGAATATCCCAATAATCCGGAAAATTCGGTCAGAATTATTATGCTGCCCTCTTTTGGTCATATATTTCGTACTAATTTCGAATGACGTCGTTTCCGTGAAAACCGTAAGTTCAAACTCAAAAAATTACACTAGATCTATGTAACGTTAGTCATTACTAACTCTAATTTAGCTAAGTTTTGATTGTGGAAACTAATTAGCCAGATGGGTGTGAAAAAGATGCTCAATACCGTAAAGCACCTATAATCCAGAGATAAATGTGCCTAGAGTCTAGGGCCAAGCATCGGACGCTGAAACTCTGTGACGCCAGACCCGTCGGCTTAAATGCTTTCAACAGTTGCGGTGGTGAGTCCAATCATCAAGCGTGAACAGTTCGCGGACTGCCGGTGGATAAGGCGGTCAGGATCACACCACGTAATATGGTGGTGGATCCAGTTTCCGAACACTTTTCAGAAAATCAATGATAGCAAATAAAATATCAAACGAATATCTGTCAAACTTACATAATGAATGCTCAAAGTCCTACAGAAAAAGAGCTGCTTCAGGGATTATTTCTTCAAGGTATCAAGGTTCAAGACATGGTTGATGGAATTTGAAAAAGACAACAGTCTAGTCTAGATTTAATACGATTATTAGGCTCTTAAACTGTACGCGTGTTCGGTAATACAATCTGTTAGTGTTCAAAAATACAATCCATGACTATAATATATAGTCAAGGATTGTAATTCTGAACAGATTGTATTACCGAACGTGTACAGTTAAGCGCCTAACATGCCTAAAATGGGTTTTCATACGCTTGGGATTACGCGTATGAAAACCACACTATTGAAACAAAGCCTAGATCTAAAGGTGTGTCTTTTTCCCATAGGTTTCACACGTTCGGAAATACAGTACCTTTTTCAAGGGACCAAAATGCCGCGTCATTGGGAAGGGGTTCACTCGGAAGGGAATATCGTATTAAATCTAGGTTGTCTTTTTAAAATTCCATCAACTTCTTTTTCTGTAGGACTTTGAGCATTCATTATGTAAGTTTGACAGATATTCGTTTGATATTTAATTTTCTATCGTTGATTTTCTGAAAAGTGTTCGGACACTGGATCAACCACCATAGTCATGATAGTGGTCATATTGACCACTACGCGGGACGAATGTAAAAATACTAGTCATTTTCTATCGCATGTAGTCTACTTAAGGTATGGGGGAAAATGAGATAAATATTTCAAATACCTCCTTTCAAATTCAGCTGTTTAAAATCTCACTCCTACATGTACCTTAAATGGCCGTTAAGAAGAACTGATGATATTTCCAGCAAAATCCAAAGTCAAAATCAAAGAAATCCCTGCCAATTTTTTTCGTGATCGCATGTTGTTTTCATACCGGCGATGATTTAGACTAAACTCAGCCAATAAAATTTTGTCCACAAAGAAACTTGGTATCGCGCGCGCACATCGATCTCTACGATCGCGCACATGGAAAATCGGGACTTTTACATGTGCACGATAGGGACCAAATTTTTAACGACCAAATTTTGGGGGGGAGATGTCAGCGCTCGCGGCGATCAGGAAATGTACACAATGACTTGCGATACCCCGTTTCGCCAGAACTGACAGTAAATTACTGATTTCATTTTTGGAATTATCTTTTCCAACATCGGTGAGTTGAAGTTATTGTATTTCATGGATATGTTGGTGTTGTTTTTGGAAATTAAATGCAGATTTTGAGTGAATGTTGGTGACTTTTGTGTAGTGTTGTTTTGAAAGTGTTGAGGTGTATGACTGCCTAGAGTCTACACACGAAGTACACTTATACATGTACAAGCTTATCTGAAGATAACCTTGTACTCCAGACTAGCTTTTACTGGTGAATAGGCTTCAATAGCTTTTGTGTGTATCAGCAGGCTTTTTTTTCAGTCTAGATCACTCACACTTATGCGAGGTTATTGGAGATATCCTCGCACTCTGTACCTTCATACCGTGAGCTATTGCCTCCCATTGGCAAGTGTGTGATATCTTGCCCATAGGCTATGTGTGCTGGAGGGGAGCAAGATAACCGACCAAAAACAGCCTGAAAATTTCACTTGATCAAGATGATAAAGATCCTATCCAAGGATCTGGCATGAAATTAGATATTCTCTCATTCTAAAATGTAGAAGGAAGTTTTTTCTCAAAATTTTGCTGATCATATTGGTGTTTTTACCTCTTCAACTTAGAGGTCGTGACAGGCCGAAATTGACACAGCCACATATACATGTAGTGATGGTGCTGTGAGCGGTCTAGATCATTCATACATAAGAGGAAAATAATTATTTAAAATTTTACTTTCAATTCTGAATCCCCAAATTTGTGGAACAGTAAGAGTTGAAGAGTCCCTGAATCAGGTAATCTAGCAAATTTAAGAAAATTAAGTCTTGCTTAGAGCAATTTTGTTGTCTGTTTTTGACTGCTGCAAGCCTGCAACAGTGAATGTTGGACACAGTCCCACATAGGCAAGGACCTATAAGTGCACGAAGTATAGTAAAGTCGCTATGAGTGGGTTATAATTATAATATAAGGTGTAAGGTCAAATGTCAAAGAGGTCAGTTAACATGTAATTGTAGACTCTACTAATTCTCAGAGGTACAAAAATTCTTTTTATGTACGAATTCGTAAACCATGGAATAATCTCTCTAACGACACCATTACTGCCCCGAGTGTGCACAGTTTTGAAGTAGCATTGGATAGGTGCTGGAAAAGTGAGCCAATTAAGTACGACTATGAGTCGCCTGCACCAGGAAATGATCCAGCCATCTTAAAAAGGAAGAAGAACTTAGAACTGAATACAGAGGCCTAGTGCCTGCGTTCAGTATCTTCCCTAGGTATCCCTAGGTATCACAATATTTAAAGAACAGTTTGAGCCATCAACTGAATTTAGGCAGAGGCATATAGGAGGCACAGTCGCATTCATCTTGTTAAAAGATAGTGTAATTGCAGCCAAGGCTATGTGTTGGCTCCTATTCTCGCCGATAGTATCGATATCATGAAATGTCTAGCTAGTAACGTCTTCGTGAAACAGTTTAGGAAGATCATAGATATCTCCGTAGTTGGCGGATAAAGTTATGACTGTCCTGTTGTTGGTTTCGAGAAAACAGGCCCCAGGCTCTACTAAAATTGTAAAAATCGAATGAATAAAAAAGAAAAAACATTAGAAAATCGGCAGGTGTGATCAGGTTTTTCTTACCTTGCATGTGTAGTCCGTATATACAAGTTACATGTGCAAGGTAAGAAAACCTGATCACACCTGCCGATTTTTTTTTTTTTTTTCCTTTTTTATTCATTTGATTTTTACAATTTTAGTAGAGCCTGGAAGGTAACCTCTTTAGCACTTATGCATGTACGAACTTTCCTGTTAGATTTCCTGCCATAGGTGTTGTGTTCATTAGCCTTGATTTGTCCACGCCAGGTCATACCAGTAGCAGGGGAAAACAATTATTTAAATCCTTCATTTTCATAGAGTAAAGGCGGGTGTTTTTGGCCGGGACGAGAATTCAGCCAGTCCGATGTATGCATGGCAAAAATCACTTTAAAATGCAAAGCATGCAAGCATCTATTATCACATATTACACACATACAATACATGCCATAGTCACAGGAGGACCGCAGTAGCAATGAAAAAAAATATCCATTTACATTTTAGCAATGTAATCGGTGGTCTCACTTGCCAAATCTGAAAATTTGTGCTTCTTACGCTTGTCTCTAAGGAAAATGGGTTCCAAAAACTGAGCTGTATTTCAAGAAATTTTCAGTTTCAGATCAGGATTTTTCATATGTCGCAAGCTTAAAAGTGTCCAATCGCACATTGCAGAAAAGATGAAATATCCGTTAGTCTTGAGATTTCAGTTTCTAATACCGCTAGAGTAGTTTTCGGCTGGGTCTTACGTGGGGCAGCTCCGGCGTTGGATGCTGGCTCGGCCTGCTGGGACTTTTGATCAGCGGGCAAATGCACGGTGTGCGCGTGCTCCCCATTGACTTTGTACATGCGGCCGAAAACTGCCTCCGAGACAGGAAAAATGAAAATGAATATTGCCATGGCAATTCTTGATTTTCTTCTGGAATTTTTTTTTTTTGGTTAAAATAGTGACAATATTGGCATTCATGATTTGAGTTAGAAGTGAAAACAAATATGAAATAAAGAGTCCAAAAATAGGATTTTGTCTTAAGTGGCCAAATTCTCTCTCCCCCCCCCCCCCCCCCCCTCCCCCCCCCCCCCCTTTACTGGAAACTCAAATTTGTAGCATAGGTCTATTTGAAAAGACCCTGGATCAAGTCATCAGAAATATATGAGTAAATTTGAATGCTTATATGTGAGGCTTATTTTTGACTACTGCAATGTATGAATTTTAGACACTGTCCCACATTGGCATGTGCCTATGACTATCAGTCTGTGCACGCAAGTGTGTGCATGCTAACGAACGAGTGGTTTCCTCAACCATGATATAGCCTAAAGAAGATAAGACATAAACAATCTGACACCACAGATGGGGTTATATCCTGGTTTAGGAACCACTCGATCATATACACACTCATGCTTGTGCCATGGTAGGGTAAAGAGGACACTAATGTCTTTGTGTGGTGCTTCTGTTCGGTGTGAATTGTAGTTTCCTATTTCACGATAATCCCACAAATGGAACTGTGGAAAAAGGAACCTATAATATTATCATTTTTTGCCTTATCACTCTAATGTTAAATGAATTTACCAAATTAATACAAAATACCAGTCTTATTACCCCTATAGCCATTCGACACTGACACCCCCACCCTATGCCTCAGTGACCTAGGCCAAATTTCCTTTGGCCGAAATAATCCAAGAGACATAATTCGAGGATGGCAAGACGGCATCTTTGAAAAGGTGGGAAAAGTGCCCAAGTGTCCTTTCGGCGGGATGGTATTTTTTGATGACTTTTGAATGAGTTATATCATTTCGTTTTCTTATTTTAAGTAACTATAGTTGAGAAAAAAATACAGTGTACCTTTTCAAAGGAAAAAACAATTATTAGACTTTTGAAATAATGTTTGTGGCAAAAATAGTCATTTTTGACTAATTGCCAAATAAAAACAAATATCAAAAACAACAAATGTCTATTGGCTTGCATGGCTTGACATGCTTGTCTTGGCAAAAAAAGAAAAAGAAATTCAAGTTATGTTAGATCTACTCCTCGATAATCTACAGATTTTAAAATTCAAAACCCTTTAAAATATGGAAGTAGTCACAAGTGAGTCTGCAAGTCTGCGACATTAGATCTCTTGATAATTAACCCCATTTTTCCAGGATGCAATGTTTCATGCCACTAGGATTTGCTAAGACTATCAGAACTTAATTCAAAATTACCAAGTTTTGCAAATAGAATGAAAATGCATTGTGCATGTTTAAAGAGACAGATCTGCACAAATATGTTTCCATTCATATATCATTGGAGGTTTTTCATTTTTAAATTTAAGGAATATTATATCCCTTTATAAAAGGTGCGGAGATCTGCAAGAATCTACAACTATGGCTCAGACGCCGCATTCTTCATATCGACCCTCCTCACGACGCTCATCAGCTAAAAAGTCAAGGCCGGAGCGTACCGTCGTTCATTTTGACAATCCTGACATTCCAAGTTTATTTGTAGAAGATGATTTAGATGGAGATGAAGGACCACCAATCCCAACAGTCAATGAGAGACTTGGTCATCTGAGACCATCTAGAGAACTCCTAGAGTATTACAGGAGAAAGATTGCGGAGTTTGATGGAGAGCATCAAGATATGCTGAACAAGCTGGATCAATACAAGACAACATATGAACAACAGGTGGGTTGCATTTGGCCATGTGGCTACAAATTGGAAGAGCTGATTGAGAAGTAGAATTAATGAGGAAAAAGGACATTGAAGTTCCTTATTGAAATGTGTAACTAACCCACCAGTGATGAGATTTTTACTTTGTGATAATCATAAAACAGATTTTTTTTTTCAAGGGATCATAATTTCACATTTTAGATGTTTTAGGCAAATTAAAATCTTGGATAAGTATTATCAACATTAAGCTGATTACAAGGACATTATTTCAAAGTGACTGCAACCACATTCTCTTGAATAATTTGACAGCACAAAATGCAGTGGGAGTTACGACAGCGTGAAGAAGAGATTGCTGAGCTGCAGAAGGCTCTTAGTGACATGCAGGTGTATCTCTTTCAAGAAAGAGAGCAAGTTCTTAGATTGTATGCAGAGAATGACAGGTTGAAAATCAGAGAGCTAGAAGATAGAAAGAGGTAAGAGTCAGAATTTGCGAGAAGCATGATCTGTCAAAAAAATGCTTGTTGATGTTAATGCACCTTTACATACCTCTTAGTGATATTAACCCTACTATCAAATTTTGATGATTTATTCACTCTTGATGGTTTTTGCTTTAGAGTTTCACAATTGTTTTGCAGGATGAGAAATTAGAAATGAGGTGGATTTTTTTTTTCTGTGTTAAAAGTAGAAAAGTATATAGTACTTTGAAGGGGATGTTGATCTATTTGTCTTGACATGAAGTGATCATTTTGTGTGGCAGATTTAAAAATGTACTTGGGATACAAAGAATGTCAAGAAAATTTTCACTTAAAAAGATTTTTTTTTTAAACTTTAATTATCTATCATCTCTAGTAGATTTCATGAGCTTTATTTTTCTTCACCATGAAAGTGTATGCAGAAACTTAGATTTACCTGTGGTATATTAGTAACTGGTCCTGTTTTTAAATGATTATCACTTACATCTTCTTCCACTCCATCAATTTTGTTCAATAAGGATACAACACCTGCTTGCACTGAATGGCCCTGGTGAACCTGAGGTGACCTATTTTCACAAGGAGCCGCCTGCTAGGGCTGTTGTTAAACAACGTCATCCAGCCAAGAGATACCCACATTCTGAAGGTCAGTATAGTTGTCAGTATAGTAGTCAGTTTGATATGGACACAGATATCAAGATGGTCATCACCCTTTGATTCTGTTAGTTTATGATATGATGATGTTGACTAAGTGTCATTGGATGAACTAATTTTAACAGTTTGACCATAAAAATATTGGTTTTAGTTTCAGTTAATTTTACAGAGCAATCAGTCAAAGTGAGGCAAGAGGAATAATAGGAAACCTTCATCATATTGAGGTTCACACAATTACAGCATAATGTAAAATTAAAGAATTTTTGAATTAAGAAATATATTATCGTCAGCTTGGTTACAATGGTAGTTACTGTACCTATATCAGGAGATGGGCCATCTCTGATTATTCCACAATTGCATACTATTTCTTCCTTATGCGCATGGAACAGTGGGTGAGCTTTCCTCACATTAATTCAATGGGATATTCTGGGAATAACAAATCTATATTTACTATGCTATTATTCATGTATTAATATTAAGATAAAAGAAATTGTCATGTTTCTCTTTTGTCTTTTGATCAGATGAGAAGCTTGGTCTCAGATCTGCTGTCCCCCTCCAGAGTAGTTCAGCAGCTAATGTGAGAGCTGCATCAACCCGGCCTGCCTCTGCTAAACCTGCCAAGAAAAGCCTTGCCAGTAAGGACTTTTCTTCGTTTAATATGGTTTTTATGTTTGAAGACATACATTATATAGACGTTGTTTCGTGTTGTTCAGAGGAAACACTGGAAAATTATAAAACAATAATCTTCAGAAATAAAAGAATATATATATTTACATATCTCAGGTAATTTTAATAGATATCTGAAATGCACTCTGAAGTAACTTTTTTTATTTCATATGAAATGTGAAAGCCATCCTCTACCTGCTGTCCTACAAAGCTCAAATGAGACCAGAATTGTAATGTCATGCCATTTCTACCCCCCTCTCTCTCTACATGTATATATGATGGTACCTTTTCATGATTTGAGGTTGTAAGCAGAATTTCTTTATGCTTTCCTGTTTCATACTTTTCTTTTTTATCTTTTCCCTCCATGTCCACTCCAGGGCTCATCTTATAATGAGTTGCTATTTATCTGAATTGATAGCAACTCAAAGTGAGTTACTGACATTCAAAATGGGTGGTTTGTAACTTAGTAATTCATTGGAAGGATTGCAATTGATTTGGATCACTAGCAACTCTTTATAAGACAGGGTCCTGCTCTAAATATTTTCTCTTGAGTTGGTTATTAGTGTCTTTGTTCCTTCTAATGTATTCTTTAATGTGACCAAAGTATTGTATTTTACTCTTGGACTAGTCTATTTGCAATAGTGTATTACAATTCTGCCACATTATTTCATTGCTTTAATGGTGTTCTGGTCATCCTTCCTGTGTGATGTGTGATGTAGGTAAGAAGAAGTCAGATGAGAATGCAGACATGAAGGGAAAGCAAGATGTTGAGGTATTACTGCTTCAAATTGAAGCTTTACAGAGTCAGATGGCTGAACAGGCTAGAGTATCTAAAGATCAGGTTAGCAAAAAGCTTTAACATATTTCGTAACAGCAGCAACTTGTAAAAATTAAGCTCTATACATGTTTAACAATACCTGATCTATCAGGTAGAAGTTATTCAGTTTGTAGTGGGTATGGGTGATTAGTCTTAAGCTGTAAAGATTTCAGTGTTAGCCTGCATACTTATGTTTACATTTTTCTGGGGGAAATGCCTTCAGCTATTGTCAGCTAGATCACATTGTAGAGTAAGAGTTAATCCCTATTCATTTGTTATACAACTGGCCAGTATGAATTATATGTAGAGGATATTTAACCCTAAAAAATTTCTGGAACTTGGCACACAGATAGAGTATCTTTATCTCAAATGGTTTTTGAATAATTGCTAATTGATTATTTACATATTTGCGAAATGACAGTTCTGCATTGTGTACTATACATATGGACAAATTACCATTTTGGCCAGCGATTTTTGATGCTGTGGGATACTTGATGGTCGAAATGTTATAAAATTGGTATCAAAAGATGTGTAAGACTCTAGGTGATAAAGTCATGAAAAATATCCTCCAACATATTGCAGCACGCGTCCAGAGGGGGTGGATTCCACCCCTACCCCCGGCCCTTTTAGGGTTGAAATACATCGCTGGCACAAATCACTGTAGAACCCAGTGCATACGTTGGTCATTTTGTTAATTAGCATAATTCTTGATGACAAATTGTTAGCAAAAAAAAAAAAAAAAATGGAGGAAAAAAAGAAAGATTCATATTCCTAATGAACATCTTCCAGTTTATGTATCAATTTGTGATTATTATGTGTGAGTGTATATGTTGTTTGGTACATTTTGTATGTAAAGAACCTTGCTCGTGTCTTCATAATTTGTAGGTTATCATTTTTGTAGTAGGAGAAATATAGACTGGATGATTTTTATGACAGGAATATTCCTTGTTTATTTTCCAAGAAAAACTTTCCAAAAGTGTATTTTCATATGATTAGGTTCTCAGGATAGGTACATTCATATATGATTGCTTCTAATGGAGTAATATGGAATGGAATAATTGATATGACATGAATATTTGATGATTATATAGATAGCTGCATTGATTGAAGACAGACGAGTAAGAATGGATGAGATGCAGACCATTATAGAGAGAGACCAGAGTAAAGTACAATCTCTTCAAGACAGGTTAGTTCTTCAACAAACATAAATATGTATCATTTTTTATTCTGTAACTTTCAAAACTATTGGAGGATGAAAGAATATATAACTATAATTAATGCTAAAATCTCTCAATAACCCTTATATAAATGCCTGCCCTAAATTTCATTTTTATCAAATTTTCCCCCATGCATGCTTCAAGGGTTCATTTGAACAGCAACAGTGTTTCCTGTCCATTAAAACAAATCTTGTGTAATACCGCACACATAGTAGGGTCATTTAATAAATGAATTGAACTGTTTACCTATTATCCTACCCACACAAACACAGATTTAACAAAAATATTTATACACATGCAGGCTTCTTTGTAAAGAATTATATGGAATAGACTGCATACAATGATCCTACAATTTCCACTTGAAATATGTATAAGTATGAAAATATTTAGATATATAACTTTGAATAGGTAACGGAAATGAATGCTTGTTTTTAATGCACCAATAGATTTTCTACAATGAATGGTGCTGTACAAAATAAATTTTCTATTACACATGTACTACAATGAACCTATTTTGTTTCTCCATATATTTCATACTTTTATCCATGTAGACTCCATCAAACTCAGAATCTTCTGTATGACAGCACAAGGGACTACCTGCAGCTGAAGTATGAGAGCCGAGCGGAGGAGAAGGGATGGATGGCAGAGAAAGATCAGCTTCTTCAGGAGCTTGATAGATGTAAGGAGCAGCTGAATGTATCTAAGGATGATGTACTCCATGTCTCTGATCATGTGCTAGAGCAGAGACAAGTTCAGACAATAGAGATAGAGGTAAGAGGGTTAACCCTTTCAAGACAATTGACCACATTTTGTGGTTTGGCTCAATAACTTTTGACTCAGAGTTCTAAAAAATATACCAGATGCATGAGTAGAAAGAGCAAAATTTTCTGCACATAATGTGTCCATTTTTGTTAAATAACCGTATTGCATTTGACACCAGGAATTTAAAAAAGGAAAATGAGCTTTAAAATCCTTAAATTGGCAACATACTGAGAGGTTCAATATCATTGTTTTTTTATCGAAATAGGCAATTTTTTCAACTTTCGCCAAAGTTCCTAACCATGTATATTGTTTTCAAAGACATTACATCTCATTAGAACCATGTAGCATTAAAAGAAAACTATTATTGTTGCCAATTTGAAGAACAAAATGTGATCAATTTAGCCCTCAAATAATTCCTGTCCTGAAAGGGTTAATAACTCACTTGTTCTGTTTAGCTCATTGATTCATGCATTTCAATTACAATGCATACTAAAAAAAATACATGTATCGGTGTACATCTAACTACCTATGTCCCACAGCTTGGAGCCATGTGACAATGTGATATATTGAGACACAGGTTCTCCATAACTTCCTGTCTTCAGCTGTTCTTGTTAGCTGCTTAAAACACACTCCTGTCCACTGTATAACTCACATATAATATACAAATGTACATACATAAAAAGTCATCATTATGCAATTTAAAATGAGGACATTGCAAAACATCTTAATTCAATTGAATTCACTTCAATAAATGGTTTATTAAAAACATGTTTAGCAGTACAGAAACTGAATTGCACATGTTTACAATAATCAAGATATAATATCAATATAAATCACAGAAACTACATATAAAATCTAATATAAAAGCCATTATAATGAAAAAAGGTTATGCAAAAAGTCTAGGCCTATTTCATGAGAAGCAATTGAAAATGTAAAGGCAGGAACATCCTACTTGCTCAGTTAGGCAAGAAAATCACATTATTGTTTCTATATAGTTATATTTACAATTTAAACATGGCATACTACTTTATTACACGGATGTCCATGAAGGTACTGTTCGGTATACTATCATGTCTTTTAAGATTTCTGCAGACAGCTAATTTCATAATACCTGGATTTGCTTTTGTCCCTCTCCCTCATTTTCTCTCTTTTCATCTCTCCCTCTCCCTTATCTCCTTCTCTTCTAACCCTCTTGACCCTGTAGGCTTTAGAGAACCAGCTCCAACAAGCCCAGAAGCTGAGTGATATGTATAGAGAACAAGTGATTACATTAGAATCAGAGTTAGCTGCTATCAGGGAGAAAGAAGATGTTAGTAAAGAAGCTTTCAAGGTTAGTCATTTCTTGTGAATCCTAATACTTTTAGTACAGTAATGACAACCGATAAGCCAGTGTTAGAATATGCTGACTTGCAACAGTACAATGCTCTTAGTAGGATGTAGAAATTTTAGTGCGATGAAGCACTTATCTTTACCAAAATTTTAGAGGATGAAAGAATTTATTTCCAAGAGGCCAGTCTAAGTAGAGGTGTTGTGGTCTATTGGATGAGTCACTGTATTGTAGATCACAAGGTATGGGGTTCAAATCCCAGCCCAGTACTAATGTCCTTTGATAAGAGGTTAATCTACATTTGCCATTCTCAACCCAGGTGAAGTAAATGGGTACCTGTAGGAATTTCTTCCTTGAAGCTTCAGCGTCTTCATTAGGGCAGTTAGGCTGACCCGGGGTAATATTCCGAAGCTCTTCTAAAGTGCATAGAGACTTTACTAAATATATTCAATTATTAGGTACTTTTTGAATACTTTATGGTAGTGTTTATATATGAGAGACGTGCCAAGATCAATACTTCAAAAGACACTTTCCATACTCTAGCTTTTAAGGACTTGACACAGGTTTTGTTTACATGAGAATGATATGGACTGCCCTTCCTGTTTTGAAAGTATTCTTTGATAAATCATGATTCATTCTTGACATTCTCATATTTTTTATTCCTACCATGTAGTACTTGTACATCATTGTTATTCATCTGGACTGAAGGTTGTGAATTTTCTTTACTTATTATTTTTAAGGATGCAATATGAATTGATTATTAAAGTTGAAGTCGAAGGTCATACAAGTGGAACGTTTCATGAATACCAGAGTTTATGGACCATGAAAGGGTGTTCCAAACTTGAAAAGTGAAATCAATTTCATTTTTTAATAAAAAATTTGCTTGTATCATGCATCTAAAATGGCATATTTCTTGTTCTCTCCATATATAGGGACGGACAGAGAAGCTTAGTAGACGTTTACAACTGATGAACCAAAGATATGAAGCTCTTGAGAAACGGCGTAACCTAGAGGTAGAAGGGTTTAAGAATGATATCAAGACTCTCAGAGGTAGACTCAAAGATGTAGAGAAACAGCTATTCAAGGTAGGAAACCATGGCTCCGAAATATAGCACTCTATGTCAAGTTGACTTCTTATAATCATATAATACTTACATGTACAAAGCCAGGTAAACTCACTGTTAGGCTGCTGTGATAAATTTCTCTAAAACATGGGTCACATTTGTCTGATAACGATAATGAGGTTATGCTCATGTCTGTTAATGGTAGGGCAGCTGTAGGATGTACCTTTAATGTAAAGTCTCGTTATCATTATCGTTATTGGACAAATGTGACCCATGCTTTACTGTCCCATGACCTGATAGTTAAGAGGCAGAGATATCTTTTGACTGTGAGTTGCTTTCTTACAGAGCCATGCAGAGATGTTGTTCAATTGCTGTGATTATTCTCTCAAATAACTTCACAAATAACTTAAATAATTAGGAGGCAGAAATCTTTGTCAATGAGAACCTTTGTTATTCAAATCAGATTTTGGAGATATATAGTTACATGTACACTACATTGAAATAGAGTTTTATGCTTTTCTATATTTAGAAATGGCAAAGAAAGTTTCATTTTACATCGTTTAATGTGCAGCCGCTAAAGTAATACTGTTTTATTTTCTGAATTTCCCTTAGACTCCGTTATTGTCCTAATTTTGTGGTATTGAATCATTTTGTCACTATTGTTTGATTCAATCAGGTGACTCTTGGATTCGGAGAGGATGGTGATATGAGGATGCTGCGTGATGTCCATACTACAGCCAAGAAATCAAGAGAAATGCAAGGAGAACTACATAGATTGAAAGCTATGGTCTATGGCATGGAGAATGATATTAGAAGACTCTGATAGCAGTTCTGTTTGTCATAAAAACTGAAGAAGGGTCGTGATCAGTTCTATGATCCTTTTGCTTTTTGGAGGTAATAACCTTTTGAGAGAGTGAGATAGTGGCCAGACTTCATTGAGAGAGATGCATCAATAGAGTTTCTGCATGGACTCAAAGGAGGGAGGATGATATGTAAGAATTCTTCTTTGTACACAAGCAGGGGAATGACGACAACTCTTTTTGTCCCCGCCGAACGAAGTTCGCGAGGGGACTATGAAACGGGCTCCGTACGTGTGTGCGTGTGTGTGTGTGTGTGTGTGTGTCCGTCCGTCCGTCCGTCCGTCCGTCCGTCTGTCCGTGTGTGCTCAAATGTTAGAAAATGCTACTTCTCCGTCATTTCTTGGCCGATATTGATTCCGATTGTTTTATCTGATAGGGCTGGGTGGGGGCTTCCAAACTTCTACACAGAATTTTGAAATTCATTAATTATGCAAATTTATGCAAGTTTATTCAAAATCGACGAAAAATGCTACTTCTCCTCTATTTCACATCGGATTTTGATTCCGATTGTTTTATCTGATAGGGCTGGGTGGGGGCTTCCAAACTTCTACACAGAATTTTGAAATTCAATAATTATGCAAATTTATGCAAATTTATTCAAAATTGACGAAAAATGCTACTTCTCCTCTATTTCACATCGGATTTTGATTCCGATTGTTTTATCTGATAGGGCTGGGTGGGGGCTTCCAAACTTCTACACAGAATTTTAAAATTCATTAATTATGCAAATTTATGCAAATTTATTCAAAATTGACAAAAAATGCTACTTCTCCTCTATTTCACATCGGATTTGATTCTGATTGTTTTATCTGATAGGGCTGGGTGGGGGCTTCCAAACTTCTACACAGAATTTTGAAATTCATTAATTATGCAAATTTATGCAAATTTATTCAAAATTGACGAAAAATGCTACTTCTCTATTTCACATCGGATTTTGATTCCGATTGTTTTATCTGATAGGGCTGGGTGGGGGCTTCCAAACTTCTACACAGAATTTTGAAATTCATTATTCATGCAAATTTATGCAAATTTATTCAAAATGGCTGAAGGTTCATAATGTTTTCATGTTTTATATTTCAGTTGTATACATGCATTGTTGGTATTCTCTTCTTTTGCATGCAGTAACATTATTATTTTATTCACTAAAGTTTTTCACTGAAGTTTTAAGGTTCAGGCTAGTTAATTTCCACAGATCTGCACTTCCGGCGGGGACATTTATTACGCATTGCGTAATTTACTCATTCACTTGTTTGATATTAATTTGAAATGTTTGAAAATCGTCTGTCTGGATAACTAACGTGTCTTTACACACAGAACCTATGGTCATACATATTGCAGATATAATTAAGTTTGTAAGAGAAAAGAAAAAGACTTTGCATTTCTCCAGATGTAGCCACGTTGAAATCTTAATGCTTTTTCTGCTGAACAGTCAGAGCGCCACGCTTGATAATTCACTCGTATTTATTCAGCTCGCATTCATGAATCTTCCGAGTTTATGAATATTCATGAGTAGCGCAAGGATTATTCGACGTTCTTAACAATTCTTCTTAGGTTTCATCCATAAATTTAGGATGTATGTAAAGAGGAATATTCTATTCTATATATCTGAAAATTCAGAACCATATTCCTATATCATAACATTGAAAATCAGGCTTACATATTACCTTCAAAATGATTTTCATTTGTGCGTCTCAGAAGACGTGTAAACACACCTTAATTTCTGTGGGAGAGGGGTATATCCCTCTCCCACACGAGGGAGCTTTTGCATTTTTAGAATTGAAAGTGAACGATCTGGTGCACACTTTGAGTGGAATTATTTGAAAATCTAAAATCTGAGTCTTTAAAAAAAAAGACAAGGGGGATTTGAACATTTTTTTTTTTTTTTTTTGGGGGGGGGGGGGGGCCAACTGCCCCCCTAAAAATTCTAAAAATGCAAAAGCTCCCTCGTGTGGGAGAGGGATATACCCCCCTCCCACAGAAATGTAAGGTGTGTTTATGCGTCTTTTTCACATGTCATAAATAAAGGGCAAGCAATATATCTGGTGATAAAAGTAAAGCACCTATAACTGTACAAGGAATGCACTATAGAAGGCAGATAATTATCCATAATATCATAATGGATGCTGGAAAGACTGGCACTGATAAATACACCCCCAAAACATCCATGCACTAACGAGAAAGCCATCAATGTAGCATTAAACAAAACAAAAAACCACAAAAAATTACCCAGCATATGAACCATTGGAGCATAAATCTGGATTGCCTCTAATCAATATGCACTGCTTTGCATTATTCTGTTCACTGTCACTTTGCTGACACATTGCACAGATATCCCAGTTGAGCTGCATGACAAGCTGCCATCGGGATTAACCCTACAAGGTACAAGGCAATAAGTAGAAACTTACAAAACATTAAAAATATTAACATTGCCTTTTGATAGGTACACAATGAACTATGACTTAGCTTACAAACCTTACCAACACCTGGGAAAGATATTACTACAAACACTTGTAGTTTACAGCAAAGTATATGTAGTTGTATATTATAAGGATATTACAACAATGAAGCATAGTGTGACAACTGGGTAAAGATGGTGTTATCTCCACATGAAAATCCCATTGCATGTATGAAAGAAATATGAATCAGCTGCAAGTGCCACAACAATTTAAGAAATAATACATGTACATATCTTTGGTATGTCAGTTGATATCAACAGATAACAAGGTAATACATACATACTAACCGAGCTACGTGGACACGTCAGTATTGCAACTTGCTGGCTCTTTATACATGTGCATTTACATGGTAATTCTTGCACACACAAAAAAAATAAAATTCTTTTATGTTGTATGATGCATAACACAAACATACAGGAAGTAATGATTTGCACGGCAGAGCCTTCAAAGAACAAGGCAATAGCCCATAATGTGTCTCGCCACATTCGTATGCAATCATTCTTGCAGGTAAATTGAACAATGAATTTAAATTTTAAATGCAAAACTCTTTTACTTTAATATCTCTTCATGCACTTGTGCCACCTCACTGACACTCGCTGAAAAATCCCTAGATGTAACTTTTCTTGTGCATCCACACAACAATCATCATCTACCAATTTTTCTAAAGAATGTCATTTTTCTGTAACAGGCTTTGGTTGTTGTCCCATAACCGTAGTTCCATGCCAACTCCTCTGTGAGTTGGTGGTAACAGCAGTAAAAGGAGACAACACATCAAGGTTATCAATGGATATTAGTTGAAAACATCTGGATTGAGATTAGACATTATACCTACTTGTTCCCTACAAACGAAAACTTCATGCCAATATCTAGCCAAGGTGTCTTTTGAATATGACAATCCCAAACTATTAAATATTTTCAGAAGCTTTGATGAGTGAGTTAGTCTTTGAATGCATGTACCTGTTAAAATGTGAAGAGGGTAACTATTTTCTTCATGGAGAATAAATTGTATTAAGCAAGTGGCAAAAATTCTTCTTTGCTTACGATATCGACCAGTTCTTGTTGCATCTGTTGGAAACTGAATGCATTATCTTTTTATAAATATTGAAAAATTTGTAAAGTGATTATATTCCTCTCTTGTGGCAGTAAGAAGGCAAATGGCATTCCAAACTAATGGATCGAAATATGAGGTTAAGTCACAAAAATTAAAATCAATTACAGAAGATGGATTTCTGATGAAATTGTCTCTCACGCATTTACTTTGAGTGCGCAAGTTGCTGTTACATTGACCAAGTATATTTCTAAATTGTGATTCAACGCTGTTATTGGAAGAATGGGAACCTTTATAGTCTTTTGAATTTCCAGTACCATCATCACCATCACATTTATTCTTTAAAAGCCTGTACTCAAAACAGCTTGAATGCCATGCTTCAACAATATCTGAAGGTGATAAATCTGACAAGAAAAAAAAAGATTCCTTTCTTTCGTGAGGACTTATGCATAGTAAGAGCATTGCCGAAGTGTTCTAAAATTTTAGTATGAAGGAAAGTCTTAGCTCTTATCAATCTATAGTACAAACGTTCATCAGGCACTTTCACCTTTAAGACTTCTAAAAAGTGTTCTTAGGCAGTACTTAACAAAAAACATTATCCTTACAAATGTTACACAGGTGTAAAAATGTTGCATTAAGGACACTTGATAATACATCTTCTTCATCTCCTGAGGATTCATATTCTTGGGATTTCAAAGAAAAACTTTGTTCTAGTTCTTATGACATACTATCATAATTTTCTCGTAAAGCAAACCTCTGACATGAAGGACATAAAACACTATCACTTTGTAAAACAAACTGATCATTAATCTCTTTCAATTTAGAAATGCTTTCTTGTGGAAGACTTTGACAAAAATATTTCCTAGCTTTCAGATGTGAGTCACAGAATGAGCACTGTAATCGATCCTTAGGATTAAAAATCTGTGCTCTGTGCTTTTTGCAAAGAGGAATTGACTCTGGAATTGATGTACAATCGAGGAAAAACATCAAATTAAAATCCTCGATTGTGCAATTAGTATCACACTCAGATAACCTATCACACATAAGATAATGACTTAAAAAGCATGGCAAACGTTCTTTCATTCTGCTTTTTTCAGGTGTATAGATTTCAGGTGTTTTTTTATCAACTGACTTTAATTTTTTCATATATTTCTGCCGACAGGCATTACATATACAATCATTTTCATCTATGGCAGAGCAGTTTTCCAAAATATGAGTATTTAATCTGGTAGATGAGGAGGTTGAAATACATGTATGGTGATATCTATTAGACGTTCGACTACAAAGTTGACAAGGACCACATACACGTTTGTTGCATGGGGTACTCTTACGTTCCTTTTCCTCACAATTAGTTTCACATGCACGTTTACTGCGTGAGGTCCTCGTTGGTTCTACCCCAACAATGATCCTGTTTTGATTTGTTTCAACTGTGCTATCTACGTCAGAATGAGAGCTGTGCACTAATGTCTCCAGGAATCCAGAAATACACAACACTTGCTGCACATAACAAGAGGATAGGTGGACCTACGAATAAAACAAAGACAAGATATTTATGCAAACCAAAATTCAAATTGGGTTAAAATTGATTTGTATCTACGTTCCCCTAAACTTTGCAAATTTTCAATTCATTACGAGTTTCTTACATATATACAAATTTTCAGCTTGACTCTTCTTTCAAAATGAACAGTAGTTAATGAAACATGTCTTAATAATCAAGCTCACCTGCTGATGATAGTTTCCCTGGATCAGTTACTCATTTCGACATTGACTTTATTGTTAATATTTTTCAAACAAGGAATATTTGATGTTGTTTTCGCACTGATACTCAAAACAATTTGGCAATGTTTGTCAGACGTGAATTCGTCAAAAATATCTACGTAAAAATTCCTGAAATTAACAAAAAGTTCAAATGAGGCTACATTGTAATCAATAGTGCTAACATCTGCACATGTAACGTTTCCTTTACCTCTATCATCACCGATTCTACCGTTAACAATATGCAAATCTAAACATTTACATAAATCTATCAATTTGAATCCTTTGTTGTTGGTCATGTGATCCATATTGAATCTGTCAGTGCAAACACCAAGAGATTCAAGTTCCTTTCTTGCACTGAAAATAGAATCGTTCATAAAATGCAAACCAGTTTCGTCTTGAATTTCATCTTCAATAGTAATGAAATCTTCAAGAGTACCAGTCCTAGAATTGAAATCACCTACCATTAACAAAGGAATATCATACTTGGCTTGGAGATTTATGCAATCATTTATAATAGTATCAAACATGCCATTTTCGTAATATTTTGAACCTTCGTGCGGTATGTAAACTGCTCCAAGCAAAGCTGAAAAACCAGGTAAAACAAGTTTTATCCATAAAACTGAATCTGACTCTGTTTCGTCCAATACCTCACAGCAACTTTCATATTTATCTGAAATGATTATCGCAAGACCTTGAATGCCACCCAAAGTATACGAACTTCTCGGATTTTTCTTCTTTGCTGTTATGCAATGAAAGTCAGGAAAAAAATTCAGTTTTAGTCTCAGATAAACAAACAATATCATAATGCTTTATGTATTCAGTGAAAATTCCATAATCACATTTCTTCTTAAGACCACATATATTCAAGCCTATTATTCGAAGTTTATTTGACGAAAAGGTTACAATAGTTATTGTGCAAAGCATGCTGTCCTTTGACTTTACAGGCATGTGCCTCGGAATCCTATAGTTCTAAATATATGCCCAGGCCTTTCATCTTTTCTTCCTCCCACCCGAGCTGCATTAGGTTATCGAGTGAATCAATTACTTTTACCTCTTTTTCCTTTTCCTTGATGATGAAATGGATCATGCCATCAATGGTCCACACTTTCTGGATATTGGGATCTTTCTTCATTTCTTAAACAACCTTGCTCCGTAGCCTGGTCAGGTCATCGTTGATGTAGACATCTTTCATAGTGGCTTTCTTCTTCTACTCCTTCTTCCTTTTCATCAAAGAGGCCTTAGCCTCCCTCCTCATGAATCGGGCGATGATGGTGCGCTTGCCAGATGACCCAGACCCGAGGCGATGGCAGCTCCACACCTATCTCCTTCGCCAGCCCGATGACGTCAGTGGTGTTCTCCTTTTCCTCCTCCTTCACCCCATAGATCTTTACATTTTCTTTCCTTGTGTACTGCTCCAGCCTCTCTCCTTCAAATCGATTCACCTGTACGCTCTGCTTGACTCTGTCAAGATCAGCTCGCTCTCCATCTCGGCAGCCTGCCTTCTCCACGAGCTGGTCCATAGCTGCCGTCATCGCCGCCAACACAGCCGTTGTAACCGCCTGAATGATAATAGGTTGAAGGGTAGCCAATACTTTGGCTACCACCTCAGCAACGATGTCAGTTGGTAGTTCTTGCCTAAGGCTAGGAGCAGTAGGTTCGTTCTAAACTGTATCAGGGGGCACGCCTGTGGCCGTGGCCACAGCGTAAGATACAGCTCGTTTGAGATCCGGCTGTATCACAGCAGACATTTCGTCCAGCACCGTGAATCTGCTCCCACTGGCCATGACGTCACAATGGGATGCGAGAAGAGAGCCTGATGACAGCACTGTACCGCGTAGCCTACAGGTAACCAGGGAGATGGGACTGATGCGTGTTGACAGGTGCCTGTAAAGATGAACGCGCAGTTGACACGCAGAAAATCTTTGCGCAAAAGAAATACCAAACTGATGAAGTCCGCATATTCGTGGCTATGGTGATGATGGATGCACCTTACTATGACTTGCTAGTATTCTTTGGTCAAAGTCCAAAATTTAGATGTAAAAACGATGAAAATCCAATATTCCCAGGAGATTTTATGCACTTAGTTCATGAAGATGATATAAGTTTTAGTTATAAGGTATCTCAGAAAGTAGGTGAATGATCCATTCTACCGGAGCACCACCAGCACACGTCCACTTGTTAAGCAATCTCAATAGAATAGCCAGCAACTAAAATCGGCGGGGTCTGGGGGCCGCTAGGTACCCGGCTTTTATGGACAAGCCTTGAATTGGTGTCGGTGTTAAAGAGACAAATTTCTACTAAAATTGAGCTCTAACACTGCTGCTCAGATTAAGGAGCTGATACCCATATCCTAACACCATGGATCGAAAGCTAAACACTGCAATGGCGTCGGCGTCGAAGGAAAATATTTTGTTTTTAACTATTAAATCACGAGTCTGGAATTTCATAAAATTACACGAGCAGTTCGGTACGGTAATTCTATAAGCGATCCTTATTTGATCTAGAGTGTTGTGAAAAACTTCACTTGATCTTGATAAGAACAGTAAGTTTAGAGTTAACTTCTCTCAAGTTTTTCACTTGCAGCAGAAAATGCTTTGGTAACTCCTGCAGCTAGATGTCGGGTCGGACAGCGCAGCACGTATGGTGGTGTGTCCAAACTTCGTGGATGTCCATATTTCGCAAAAATGGTAATATCTCAAAAACTAGAAAAGATTTTGAAAATCAGATAGCACCAATTGACATAGCAACCTAAAATTACCTCAGGACAAAATTTTCCTTGAAATCAGGGAAGGAATTGTGAAAATATTTACAAAAGATTGGCAGACTTTGCGACAGTTTGCATCCATTCCGAAAAAATATGAAGTTACCGACAAGGGTCTAGAAATCTTCATGTTGAGAGAAGATATCATCAAACTCTTAAAGGGATTGATTAACTTTGCCCAGGATTGAAAAAAAAAATCACTGTTCCAGCTAATGCTGTAATCATAATTGCAAACCTTTAGCTCAGACAGGAATCGCCTGAGTTTTATAAGCTGATTGGTCGTTTATATATCAAGATATTTACGATTGAACAATGATGTCGGGATAGAGTACCACCGAACCCTAAAGAACTCTTACGGTTGGCATACCTTGCTCTATCACAGAATACCGTACGGGCTGGAAACCCGTTCTGAAATCGCCAAGCGCTGGTGCTTGGTGTTTGTGACTGCAGCGCAGCGAAGAAGCCGAGCGACTTGCGCTAGCGATTGATCACGATTTTCTCTTTTTTAGGATAGTAAACGAGTTCCATTTTCTCTCATACTTTCACATATCCCTAATTATATATGTAGTTAGAGGACTGCACACAATTCACTGGCATATGAGCTGATTTTACAATTTTTCACAAAGTTAATCAATCACTTTAAAGGGTACCAATCCCCAAAAATAATTTTTCTCTGTATTTTAGAGGTTTCATGTCGTTATACTATATTCAAAATATGGGCT
Source organism: Heliocidaris tuberculata (assembly GCA_025618425.1). Taxonomy (NCBI): domain Eukaryota; kingdom Metazoa; phylum Echinodermata; class Echinoidea; order Camarodonta; family Echinometridae; genus Heliocidaris; species Heliocidaris tuberculata. The sequence goes on along the minus strand of CM046832.1, from coordinate 74,367,678 downwards.
TCAAATATTAATTCTATAAAGAGATATTGCAATTTTAATTACACTCTCTATAAGCGTAAAAGCGACTTGTGAGTAGACTACTCGACGCACCCCTACACGCTCGCCAAGATAGAGGCTCGCGCAGAACCAAACTCGGAGTTCGGTTCCGCGCGAGCATTTTCATGTTATCCTCTATTTCCTTCATACTCATTAACTGTTGACCTATAGAATACCAGACAAAGTTCTTTGAGGTTGATTTTATACTTTCTAGCTGTACACAAAGTATTTTTTCAGGTGATTGGTACACTTTAAGTAAAAAGTGATGGCAAATGATTTTAAGGTATTTTGCCTCGCTAGTGATGCAATTATCTTACCTTTGATGGATCTCTATTTTGGATGAATTATTTGTTAACCGCAAAGTTTGGACCTGTTGTTTTTGTAATCTTTTTTCAGCTGTAGCGCGTTGGGATATGACATTGAATTTTGCGATCGCGATATCTCTGGAATTCTTTGTCAATAACTTTTCTTCTTGCACCCATTCATAGTCTAAAATTTTGCTTTCCCTTTGGTATCTATCAATTTAAATAATTTTTAGTAAAATTTGAGAAATTATGGATTAAATATTGCATTTCTTAGAAAATTAAAATGTGCGTGAAGTTTGGTCACCCCATCATACATGGCAAACTGCCAAATTTTGTGCATCAGCTCAAATTAGCTGTAAAGTTTCATGATTTTTGCACTGTAAATGTTGATTTAGACTTAGAGCTCATTCTGATTAATAATTTGGATTCCTTGAGTCCTTTACTACGAAAAATTTAAGGTCAAATTTATCAAATCTCTCTAAAATGATGACTAGAAAGGATTTTCCATGCACTCTTTGAGCGTCCTGGAAAAGGTATTGAAAATAAGTCTGTCCAATAGGTCCGTCCCGTATAGACTAGATTAAACTTCTTAGACCAAATGTTGGCCTACATGTAGATCTAGTTCACATTTAATGTTAGGCCTATGATGAAAAGAGTTCATTTAATAATAATAATAATAATAATGATAATGATTTATAAAGCGGAGAAACTGTGTATATATATATATATATATATATATATTCTACTGAGTTGCAAGAGCTCCTGATGTGCTTATAACTATGGTGAGTACTTAAATGAAAAGATATGCTTTTAGTTTTGATTTGAAAGTATTTACAGTTGATGATTTCCTGATTTCTAACGGTAAGTTGTTCCACAGTTTGGGGGCTGCACAGACAAATGCTCGATCTCCTAAGGTTATTTTTGTTTTATATGATGGGGTTTGCAGTAGTAAAGTACCTTGAGAACTGCGCAGGTTGTGGGTATGTTTGCGAGCTTTGAGTTGTAACAGTTCCACAATATATTTAGGGGCTTGACCAATTAGAGCTTTATAGACAATCAACAGGATTTTAAAAGATATTCTTTGTCGCACTGGTAGCCAGTGCAGATCTCTCAAAAGGGGTGATCCTTGAGAATTTGGAGCATCCACAAATCAGTCTTGTACAGAGGTTTTGGACACGCTGCGGTCGTGCTATTTGAGAGTCAGGGAGTCCATACAATAACCCATTACAATAATCTAACTTGCTAGTGATGCATGCATGAGCAATTTTTTTCATTTCTGTAAAACAAAATTCACATAGAAAAAATACATGTAAGTAACTTCTCAGAACTCTCTCACAACTCCTCAAAATATCACATAGCTAGTAACACTAACAACAACACCGACCGTGAAATGAATATTTCTTAATCCTAGTAAGACCCTAGCCTGGGGGTTTAGGAATTTGTAGACTAGGCCTACATGAAATTAAACACCGACTGCCGAGCTCGGTTCAGCAGACGACAATCGATCAAAATTAAACACCACCGACTGGAAATCAGAGGTCAACACCTAACACCGACCGATCTGTCTCATAAATTCATTGTCGGTCATACTGTTATTGTTCAGTTAGAACTTAGATCATGATTTCGCCGCAAAATAAACACCAACAACACTGAAGCTGAACACCAACACCGACCATGAAATCACCCAATATCAGTGTGGGCAAGCAGCATTCAAACCACCCAGCACAGGTGAAAATTTGAGCAACTTTCATCCTAAAATTGAGATTGAAAAAGATCTTGTGTCACAAAGATTTTCATACATGTTGAACACTGATACGTTATCAAGCTAAACAAGCTGTTGAAAAATGCCACGGTTTCTGAGGACGGTCAGGAACCAAAAGTGAACTTTGTGATACAAAATCAAATCTAAAATCCTAACAAAATAAGGACTAATTCCTGGGCACTACTTCAGGCCCAAATTTTTACAGAAACATGTCATATTTCATACCAAAACAATGGTTATAATCTTGAACTTTACTTACGGTAGCATTCTGCCATCTTGGCTTTCCATCGGTATGGAATACGACGTAATTACGCGCGGGTTACAACCTCTAGTGAAATCACGCGATATAGGAGAACCAATTTTTGAGCTTCCAGCACAGACGTGAATCTGAATAAATATCGCGGATTCAGCTCATTAGCATATGCGTGGCGCTCTGACTGTGAAAGTGTGTTCAACATTTCATATTCAGTATTACCTCATCATAGAACTCTTTCTCCTCATGAATGTAGGTTTGTAGTTTGGAATATTATGAAGCAAAAGATATGAATAAAAGCTACAATATATGGCATTTTGTCTTTCAAGGATTAAGCTATGTTTCAGATCCTATAAATACTAAGGTTGAATGAAAGGACATTTCCAGAATGAAACTGCCTCCATTTGCATTTGTTGAATAGTATGATTATCATAGTGAGCATAATGAATAGTATTTTTCTACAGACTTGTTGATTTGTGCATTTCTACATACAGTGTAAATTGATTTTTATGTTGCAGAGATTGATTGTTAAATATTGTAAAAATGTACAAATTATGATTTTATATTTGACCATACTTTTGTATATAAACAGCAGTTGAAAATATATAACTGTTATCTTGATGAGCTTAATCCTTTTCTTCCTCAGTGTATTATCTAAGCCTGGTTTTTTTTCTGCTGGAAGAGGTTAAAGACATGGACAGCATTAGTGTGCCTCTGAAAGCCCATTTATCAGATTTCTTTTATTTAGTTGATAAATCCCCTCCTTTCTACACTGCACCATTTTTCTTCTGTTGTGGAGTAATATGTATAAAGTGAATTCATGGTTTCCACAGATCGATCTTCAGTATAATGCTGGAAAAAATATGTAAAAAGTCATTTTTTGGTTAAAATATTCAGTGGTTAATTTTGTGATCATAACAGACTGATGATGATGATGATGATCGTGAATTACATGTAAAGGGTGAAAAATTGGAACTCAAAGAGAACTAATTAGAGTTTTTCCCCAGCATTATGCAGAAGATTGATCTATGGAAACTTTGGATTCAATTAGCCATTACTCCACAACAGAAGATAAAATATGAGCAAGTGTAGAAAAGAGGGGAAAGATTTTAAGTAATATTTTTTCTCTCTCTCTTGCCAATACTGTACATAGTACTTATATTTTTGATGTTGATTTTTCTTTATTTCTCTTCTATCTGTAAATACATCCTGTTCTGGACAAGTACAAATGTATCTCCAACATTAACCCCCCCCCCCCCCCCCCCCCCATTTTCTACCTTTTTCTAAAAATCAAGGTCTTTTATTATTTCATCTTTCCTCATTACTAGTACATGTCATTTTATTTTCATTCTCCATAGTACCTCCCTCTTTCTCCTTTCTCCTCTCTCTCATTCTCCTCCATCTTCTCTATATATCTCACATAAGGTAGCTTACCTAAACCTAATGGCACGTAAAGACGTGGAAAAAAAAAACAGAGAGCAAATTGCTAGTTTTGTCTGTGCATCTAAAATTAAAATCAGACTTATCTGAATAAAAGTTTTCGCATTATTTTGCTTAAAAGTGTTAATAGAGTTGAATACATATTCTACATCCAAATATTTTAGTTCTGCCTCTAAGGAATAAATTTATGATTTTGAATAATCTTGTCATTTGTGTCTTTCCCGCGTTTTTATGTGCCATCATGTTTTGCTAAGCTACCTAAGTACATGCATTCTGGATTCCTTTTGTATTTTTGTTATCCCTAAGTTAGTTTCTCTTCTCCCCCTCTCTCTTTCTCTCTCTCTCCCTCTCTCCCTCTCTCTCTGAAAGGTCTTTATAAATTATCAACAGTATTTTAACACATACAAAAGCAAACAAACCTTATTCACTCTCATTTCCATAATTTATTGAAATAATAGACAATTCCTTTAATTTCCTTTTAAAAAGAAATTTTGAAGCTCTCTTTACAGTACACTTACATGCAAGTGTTACAATTTACAAACATTTCACATAATATCTAAGATAAATTACAAACAATACAACTTTAATATATATTTATGCTAATAATTTTTAATGCAACTTATATGCACGAGCTGTGACAATTGAAAAAAAAATGTATAAAAATGAAAATATGTATGACAAAATCATAAATATCTATTCAACACATAACAAAACATCATTGTTACTATATCTTTGTCCAGCGACAATAAATTAGAATTGCCGAAGCAATGGATGAATAATTTTTGAAAAAAATTTACACAAAATTCATATTTTTTTCGTAGGCTGGGTATACATGCATTAATGTAAATACTTCAATTTATTATTCATCTTTTTAGTTACTTTGATAATCATTGCACATTTAAAAAAATTTACATTGAAAAATCTGGGCAAGGTACATTTTTGTGTTATCACTTTTTTTTTCCCCTTCTTGTTTTTATCTATTTCAAGTGCAGCTAACATGAAAGATAGATACATGTACCATCATTGCAACACTCAATGAACATGGTACTTTAGTTTATACTTATCAAAAGTCTCATTCAAAGTCAAAGGCCCTTGTTTTAATCAAGAACATCCTGACTAGATTTATTTCATAGGAAACCTGGGAGATAATTCACAATTTGAAAATGTGGTAAACACTGATAATTTTACTTTACTGCTTGAAATTTAACATATTTGGAGAGCAAAATGATTTGTTTACAAAATTGTTTTCCTTTATAACTTATTCTGAATAGTTTCTCAAAAGAGTTTGAAAACTATACAGACTTTAACAATACCCATTAAGATAGACAGAATATGCACACAAAATGTTTCTAAAGACATAGCAAAAAAAAAAGTATATTATCTAAGTATAACATGTATGACCTCGTAAGATTTAACAAAATGCGGGTATTATGGGCCTGTGTACGTACATGTAGTCTAAAATTATAAATCTGTAAAAGTTAGTTTCCCATGTTTTATGTCAGGTCATTCATATTTTAAAAAAAATATCTTCACTCTGTATAAATGATCTTATCATCTGTCATTGGTTTTATTTACATTATCTTTGAATAGCATATCTAACTTTGCAACAATTGTGTATGATTTCTCCATTTCTTTTGCAGAAAGCTTAGGTAAATTACTCCTCTGATTTAAGTTAAATTTACAATTAGATTTTTTTTCATAATGGATAGAGTTTTCTTCTCTTTTATAAAGAGTAATGTCAAAGTAAAATATAGATGAGGGTTAAGGAGAAATTGGAAAATAATGATAAACATGTGTGAACTGATCTTATCATTCCAAATGGGCAATTCATTCCAATTCACTTACTGCTTTAACAGCACTACTTCACTTACTTCACAGAAGTAAGTGAATTGTTTAAAATGAAGGCTATTCTATAGGTACCATACATTCTGGGATACACACTGACCTTATACCGGTACATGTAAGAATACATTAATGAATATACTCCCCAAACGAGTTTTTATAGGACTGGAAACTAAAATATTAACATGAAAGAATAAAAACATACAAACTTGGATTAAAATGAATAGAACTATACATGGGAGGACAAATGTTTAAGCACATAAGATTCATCTAGAATTTGAATATTTTATTGTGCTATTCATAAAATAGGCAATGAGGGAAATATTTCCTACATAAGCTCTATGAGATGACTTTGCTCTTATGCTTGGTTTCTTTGTGATGCATACATCAAATCTGCCATCATCTTTGTCTAAAGATGGACAGCCATACGCTGCACTTTTCAATCTTTGTATCATTGGTAAAGTAGTTCTAGTCCTGTATCCTGTGGCTATCCTAATCATTATCATCTCCACGATACACACAATGAGAATGCAATCAAGGCATCAGAAATGATTACTACGAGCTACACTCTCTTGGCTATTCAAATTCACTTAGATTTTCTACTTTGCTCCTTTAAAATGAAATTTCACATATCCTTTCATCATTTGAGTGCACCTCTATTACCTTTTGCATCATTCATAAGAGTGTTGATAATAAAGCTTTATGTAGTGCACGGTGGAATTGTCTGATGACAATTGCATCTCAAAGTGGCGATCACATAAGGACTCGTGCTTTTCAAATTGACAGCAGACTGATATTTGAGCCAAGCATCAGTCATAATACATTTCACTCAATCTTTGGCAAGACTTTCATAAAGAGAAATTAGAAATAGCAGATATGGCATTTTTTACAAATTCGTTAAAACTCCGAAATTCTGATAGCATTATATGAGAGATGCTTTACAATATTCTATCCTAATAATGGTGCATTATAAGGTATTTTGCCTTCCTTTCAAATACTAAGGTGTTGAGTGAAATATCTTTAAATCTTACATTTCTCACTAGTTTGACGTCTTCACACTGTAACATGTAGAAGTGCTAGAAGACTGTGTCAGTATTCTCTTTGTGACATTTAACATAGGTACAAGCAATAATTTGTTCATAGAAATGCTGGATTGTCTTGCTCTCTAGCCTATTACTGTTTCATTAGGATTATTGCATCTAACAGATTAGGTGAGCAATCAACTAGCAGGTATAACATTCCTAATGTGTGAGCAATCTCATCAACCTAGTCATACAATCGTGACAACTGAAGCTGCTATAAACATCCTCAAATACTCAAATTGAGTAGGATTTGGTTTTTATAAACGATCAATCATTTGTATCGCTGTTGGTGTCTCGTTCTTCAGGTTAACAGCAACTTCCTTGGCCTTCAAGAGAGTGACGGCCTGTAGCAGGTTGACCCCTGACCTGGAAGCTTTTCTAAGCTTCTCTTAGCATTGCACACCACCTTTCATCATCTCTGGCACCCAAATCTTGGGAAGCACCGACGATTGGCCGCACCTCCACCCTTCACTGTGAAGGGGCTGATGAGGGAGAGAGGGAGGGGCATCAAGCGTTGGATTCGGCCTGGGGAGACGGGGTCACACCTGGGGGCCCTTTGTTAGTTGGGGTTTGCTTCTTTCTCCCCCACATGGTGCTAGGGAGGGGTGAGCGACTTTTCTTTGGTAGAGGCATGGTAGCATTGATATCTATTGGCTGTGGAAGCAACAAAAAACAAATAAGAATACAATCAGAATCACTGTAATCATCTTTTCTTTTTTTGGTGTAAATGTCAATGCTTGCTAAATAGATATGGTAAGAGTGACAATGAAAATTATCACCTACATATGTTCACCAAATAGTTCTAAGCACTTTCACAAATTAATGAAACAAAATGTGTATTCCAAAGAGAACCTGAAACCTAAACAAAGCTGAAATCTTATAACTTCTACATATATGTGTTGTCTACAGCCCAAATGGTCCAGACCCTAGATTACGATAGACATTGGTTCATAAAATAACTCCTAACTAAAGTGCAATCTGGACTGACACTTACCACACCACTGTCCAGGGAGCTCACACTGCTTCTGTGGTCTGCTTTACCTATTATTGAAATAAAAAGAAAGGAAAATATGTTGAGTTAGAACTGATTACATTCCAAATTACAGAGGTTTTGATATTTGATTTGGTTCTTAAGATGAATTAGAGAATAAACGCATCATGAAAAAAGTAACGATGGATATGTAAATGCATCGTTTAACTTATTTGTATTTACCATTAATTTCAAATGTTTAGTTCAATTAATGTATCATCCTTTTTATCAATAAGTCTGCTCCTTAATGGACAAAGTAAACTAAATTTCATTCTTTTAACCATTTTCAGTGCAAGAACTTCATCATTTTTCCCCTTATCTATTTGAGGCTACAGTATCTACTTTATGTTTGCATACTGGATTTATTTTGCTCTGCAGAACAAATCCATGTTCCAGACACAACAAACAATACAACACTTGCACAAATGCTCTTTAAAAATAGTTTGGCACGAGAGAGAGTAAATCCCTCAAAGATCAGCTGACAGGTTTATTTTTATGCTCCCGTGCTTCCACTACTTCATCTTGCCATCAGTCATCCACAGAACATGGCTCCTAAGAATAGTATCAACACATGATCCTCACAAACAGGAAATAATTAGGAGGCTTTAATGCGTTCCCTTAATCCCCCAAGGGCCTAGCAAAAACCATCCCTTGCAAATTGGCAACTTTCGTCTTCTTGTAATGCCCTTTGACTTGGATTTGAATTGTACAAGAAATGTCTTTATGAACAATCTGGGAACATTGATACTAGCTCACTCTCTATCAACATTCAGTGGAGAATTCTCATATGATAATGAAGTAAATTTTGTTTACCTCATTAAAGGAAAATAAAACCTTGACTGCCTTGGCCCTTTCAAATAATGAGTTCCATTGGATTGTTGATTGGACTATGCTTAATTTGGTACTTAAATTAATCAATTGAAACTTTTGATATGATGGGCCAAGGCTCATGTGTTTGACTACTCTTGGAGATATTACTCCAAAAGATCTTTCGAGATTAAGACAGAAATCTCATCTACTTACTCGCTGCTTCCTTGAGGTCCATGAGTGAGTTAGATAGAGTTGTTCTCTTAAGACTACCATCCTTGAGAGGAGGGGCCAGTGAGTCCATACTACCACTCAGATTCTGAGTACTGGCTAAGCTCTCTGTGTCCAGACCTACCCCAGAGTCTGAGGTGCTTGCTTGGCTCTTACGGATCAGCTTCTGCCTCTCAAGTTCAGCTGTAGAAAGAAGGAGGGAGAAAGAAATGGGATTATAAGTTTGTGGGATTAACAAAGATTTATCAATTTTTGTACAAGTTTGGTATATTATATGACAAAATGATTGTCAAGTTCAGGAAGCTCCAGCAGTCTGTAGATTTTTCATGCTTTGATTTTCATACGTACAATTAACCAGAGAAAGGATTTTCATCTCGCTACATTTATCGCTACATTTATGTTATTTCTGGCATGGCACTGTTTAGGGAGTACACTGTCTTGAAGACGGACATTCAGACAAAATGTGATCAAACTCTTGAAATATCAGACAGCTTTATCAAGCTTTTGAAGATATGTAACTGGTTCATTTGAAGAGTTCAATTCACATAACTCAAAGTGTACATGTTCAATATTATTACCACATTTCGTGTTAAACTTTACATTGTATCAAGTTAGTCATATTGAATAATGCTCCCTTTACCAAAGAGTCAACATGTTATTCCAAACATGCACTCAATCTATCTTTCTTTGTACACGGTTTGGAATCCAATAAAGTGAACTGAATTCACCTTGAAGGAAGTATGCAGGAAGTCAAACCATGTCACACGTTTCAACAAGATCATTCTGATATCCGTTAACGGGAAATCAAACTAAGGTGCAGGCAAGTTTTTATCGTCAGGTGACGAATTGAGACAAGGTGACACAGATTGATTTCACTATGTACTTAAAACCCTACAAATAATGCTGGCTGCTTAGTACATGTAGCTACAGGCATCACAGACAATACTACGGTACAAGTCAAGAGCTTTTTGCCAGTAACATGTAGACAGAGCTTCAGCTTGTATTTTTAGTCTATATTCTGCATGAATTAGAAAGTAAAGAAAGTACAAGAAACATATCTAGCATATTACTAAATTTATATATTTCTTGAAGATGATAGATATAAAGCAGACATAAAGTGTATATTTAATATTTTTCCCTTCTACAATGTATGTAAAAAGGTCTTTCATAAAAAAGTTGCAAAGAATTCAGAAAGTTCATAGTTTAAAAATGTGAGCTGATACACAGTATTATTCCATTTGCTAAGCATTTGAATACAATAGAGAGAGACAAAGAAACATTAGAACATATACAGACTCATGCTGTTACACTGTATTTTGACAAACACACAAGGCAATACAAACTAAAAAGCTGTTGTTAGGTTTAGAACAAATTAATCGGACAAAAAGGAATAAGTTATATTTCCTGTGTTTTGTCAAATATCTCATTCACATCAATCGTAGGATTCCTGTGCAGTATTCTGACACTCATAGACAAACCTTTGTTGTTAAACAAGGGAGACATGTACAATGTAATAAACATGTAGGAGGCTGAAGTTAGTTTCAAGGTACCGGTAAGATATATCTATCACAAAAATTGAAAATGTGGTGGCAAAATAATGCAAACAGGGTCCCCCTTTTACATCAAGCAGTTCCACAGCAATCCATGCACTTTTATCTTCAACACATTTCCACTATTTTATTTGATTACATTTTAATTGTCCACATATTATTATTACAAGGCCTTTCTATTGATGACTTCAGAACTAGATGATTTAATGTCACTACACTGCTCAACAGGAAAATGTTTGTGCAGCGTTTTATAGGTCACAAATGTTGCTGTGCAATTTGTTTGTCACAAAGATGTCTGTCTGTCTTACCTGCCCAAAGTTTCCTTTTATTATATGGTATGGCAGCTAAATATAAAATGGGTATACACTGTGTTACTCTTTTGATATACATTATCATGAAGATTATTTTCAGTTGAAATGTACTGATTACTAATTATTGTTATAACTTTAACAGGCTGTTAGAAGTGGTATAAAAATGAAAAGACTTCAACTGTGCTTATTTAGATTTTCCCGGAAACTCATCCGATGCTTTAAATATAATGGTTAATTATCTTGTAACTGATGTTAGTCAATTCTACTTAAAATTTCAAAATAAAAATATCACGATGCTTTGATAGTAGATTAGTAAAGTGATATGTAAAATAAAACACTTGAATTAGATGCTACAATATATGACCAAGCATTACTAATCTATTACTAAGGCAAAGAAGGCCATATTCCTGTCAATGTGAACCATAAGTAAACTAATAGCCTTCCTACAACCTTCAAAGCAAGAATATATATTCATTACAATCTAGACAGAATGATCTATGGCATTAAGATCAAATAAGCACATGGAACGTTATTATCACACGGGGTATGTTCAGAGAGATATATGTATCTCGCTGTGGGGCTGAAATAAAAAACATCTGATACAGTATACATGTACATGGATTCTGTATGCTAGCACATCCTAGAAACAGACTTCACATGTATACTCTGCAGAAGATGAAATGTACACTGTTGGAATGGTGAAGTACATCTAAGAATGCAAGGAATCAACATACCTTCTATCCTGAGACTCTCCATCTCTTCAATCTCTAGGATGCATTCTCTGATGTCAGCTACAAACTTGGTCCTGTCATCAGGGTGACTGGCACAGAAGGATGCTAGGGTCTTGTCTTGTCTGGAGACCAGTCGGATACCGTAAGGATAGTCTGAAAAAAAGAAAAGGAAGAATGAAAGATGAGATTATTGATCAAGTTTCCAATCAAAGTTTTGAATCCAAAGGTTTAATTGCTTTTGCACATGCTTTTAATGATCTATTCCATCATTTAGAACTCAAATTCAGCATTTATATAAAGCAATAAGAACTATTCATCTGTACATACATGTAATGATAAATGAATGTTCAAGTGTTTATCACATTAATGTTCATATTATTAGTATATCACCTTCATTTCATTTAGTATATACAAGGACATACAGCAAACTAATGTTCATAATCTTTGTATTGATTCTAAAATGATATGACTTACGTTGTGATGAGAACTCTAGTACAGTGGCTCCCTGTAGAAGTACTTTCTTCTTGTATCCTAAGATGGCTCCTGTCTTCTTCTTGTACAGCTTTGTGATCTAGATTCAATCAGGTAGGGTTGAACACAGATGAGCATCTTATAAACAGTGAAAGGATGCATTAAAAGCCTGTCTTTATACTAGCTACTACCTTGTACAGCAGCTATAAGTTTATGATTAAAAACCTGCTTGAATTACTTGAGAAAGAGAGAGAAGGAAAGAAAGAGATTGAATTGGCTAAAAACATATTTTGACATCAGTTAATGCTGCATACAAATCTGAGGGTTTTATTCTCTTGCATGGAGGGTAGGAGTCGAGGTAGAAATTCAATGCCCTCTTTTCATTAAATCGGTATTCACTACATATACCTACAGCACAGATGATTATAAGAGACTAAAAGAGCAAAAGAGAATCACATTTTTAAAGGTTATTTCCCACTGAACTCACCAGTATCATATCATTAAGAAGGAAGACTTCCCTGATGTGTTTCTTGTCTTTCTTTGTTGGGTCATTGACCTCTAGAAGACTACAGGAGCTAACCAGTCTTCTGTGAGGCTCCGCAAGCTGAAAATATCAAATGTGTTATGGTTAGGAAGGTTACTACAAACCTATATCAAACAAGTAGTATGAATGTTTATTTACAGGGCAATCATTTTAACACCTCCATCAAATAGTTGGGCTTAAATTTAGGAATCAGGTCCTAGATATTCTCTATCAAGACTATGCTTAAGATTTGGAATGTTTTTCCTTTGAATATGAAAGAAAATTAAATGATTATAAATGGGTTACACAAATTGTGCAAGATATCAAAGGTAAATTCATTCATGTAGCTCTTATTCTTCTAATTTGTTCCATATATGTTCATATTCCAACCAGCATCAAATTGAAATGGGCACAAGATCAAAAAGATTATGGTTCCATCGAAGGGAAAGGCACAAACAGGACACATGGCCATACAGGAAATAGAAATGGAAGTGCATATTTCCATATTCTTAACAAGAAATCATTCCAGTGAACCCTTCAAAACAGGGAAAATAACGATGAAAACAAAGAGGATGGGTAAAAAACTTTTCCTAGTATTACATCCTGCATTGCCAGAACGTGACCATGCCAGAACAACCTTGTTGGAATGAATAGTTGTTCTGCAAAGGATAATATTACATGTGCACTTTTGTAGCACACTACTTGTGCATAATTAATGATATTGGAGTCCATCCAAGCTTGTATAGATTTCTCATCATATCCCTCTGAACATCTTCTTACAGTTCAGGTACCCTGGGATCTTAAGGGTCTTATTAAAGGTAATGCTTACTTCTGCTAATGATAGAAATAACATTCTTACTAAATTCAGCAAATTGTATACAGAATGTTAGGATTCAAACATCTGCCACACAAATTTGATATATTATTATATAACATATGGGTAATAAGCAAAGAAAGGTCAGGACATTAGGTCTATCTGGATTAGAATTCATAAGTTGTCCCATCTGTGCCTATCTGTGTCGGTTTTCAGCATGATTTTTTTTTAAATTGTAATTTTACTAACTTTTCCCTTAATAAACCATGTAGAAAATGGGCAAATTTGGTGAATTTGGAGAAATTATAGGGTACAAGGGTGATACAAGGGTGATGTGAAGGTGACTTACAGGGAAGGGTTTCTCTCCCATGATGTTAGCTTCTAGCTTGCGTACAGCAGTCACATGATCCTCTCCTGGTTGGAAGGCTTTCTTCTTGATCCGATCATAGATAGCAGTCAACATTTCAGGGTCGAGGTCATGCTCGTTGTCAATTCCTGATTGTCACATTGTAAAGATGGAATAGGAGTTTATTTCTTCTAACCCATTCATCATAGACTTGGTTTATAGAAATATTGTTTATCATTTATCTAAATATTTATGTCAATGTACCAATCTATCTCCCAATCTCTTTCCTTTACATTCATCTCTAAAACTATATCTGTCCCTATTCTTATCTCCCTATTAACATTCCTACTACATCTATTCTATTGATCTACGTATCAACATAGATATATCCACCTCCTTTCTTTTCTTTGTTCTTCCTCCTAATTTTATCTACCACTACCACTCCATCTCTTCATCTTTCACCCCTTCATCCCTCTCTCATCCGCATCTATTTTCTTTAACTCTCTCCTTACCACTAAGATTCTTGATGAAGTCAGCAAGCTTCATCTTTCTCTCTGGTTTGACATTGGGATTGTGAAGGTCAGTGGTGAGCATGATAATAGCAAAGGATAAGATGAAGATGGTGTCTAGATTGTGGAAGCTGTTGACAAACTCTGCGTTGCAGTAGCAGTACCTCTTGGAGAAAGCCTGCAAATGGGAAAATAAAAAAGACCAGATTTTCATTCGATTTTGCAGGAAATGAAGGGTCAGAATATTTATTTCTTAGAGCAATGTGCAACCTTCTTTATGAGACCGTAATTTCCAAGACTACAGGCTAGTGCACACATTAAACTTCACTAAACTCTATTTTTCCTCTGTTCACAGAAGTGTTAAGTTGTCTACATCCTGCTTGTAATTTGGAATATCAAGGCAATTCCTGCTTTTTATTTCCTGAATAGAATAATTTCCCAAATGAACCATTATACAATGCTTGATCTCTCTCCACAATCATACGGTCTTCACGATGCATTGTCTCTGATGACTTCCTATAATGGCTCCTGGCGATAGATATGCTATCACTCTAGAGTGATAAAATCATTTCATTGCTTATGCTAAATCATCGACTTTCCAGTGCTAGATCAGTTTTCTGTGATAGGTACTAAAAAAATTAATAATCATGGCTACAACCAACTCCCCTTTTTGCAATCTACAACATATTATCAGCTGAGAGCCAGAAGAGCATTTAAAAACTAGTAGCACTTTACATATAGTCAATACCCTTTGACTCTTCAGCAGATGAGATGACATTTATCTGCTCAACAGGACTTCATTCTAACTTTTCTGTAAAGTGGTTCACATAAAAACATATCATTAAAAACAAGTGGTCTTACAGTCTTGATATATAATATCTTAATGAAATATCTATAACAATTTGGGATCATTTTGAATTTTAATGGGTCACCTGATATCAGGGGAGCGTTTCATGAAAGGAAGTTGTCGGATATTTTATCAGACAACTGTTATAAGCTACTGAAATCCTTGCATCTGATTGGTTGAGAGCAAATTTGTCGGATAAAATATCTGACAAGCCCCCCAGGTCCCCATTAGTCAAGCCCTACATGCATTCATGATACATGTATCTCTAATTCTTGAAAGTGAATTTCAGATAATAAAAATGGGGTTTACTGCACATATTTCGACCATATTTTACAGTTACCCTGGACTGTTCCTTGTTATGAATATCCCTTCCAACCATCTGAGTCTCATTCTTTCTCTCCTATTAGTGTTTACATTAAGTTAACCATACCAGTGTCTCTTTACACTTCCTTCACACGCAACCAATTTCCTGACATAGAATGCCAGTATGTTTTACATTCTGATGCTACACATAGATAAGGAAAAACCAATCTTAAAAGGCTTTTCAAATGAAAGAATAAGCTATCTATGATAATTTTGTTATTGTCTACTTTTCAACTGCAAGGTAGCAGCTTTTAATCACTGATCAATATCCTATGAAAAGGATACAGCCTACATGATGCATTAAATACACTCACATAATGTACACAAGCATGTAGGATTGCATGACAGATATTTAAGCAGGTATGAAACATGAATACCAATGTGACCTTGTGTTTTGGCACTGCCATTCAATTCATGAAATATCCTTGCAAGAAAATGATCATATCAAAGACAATGGACTGAAAGTATGAAATAGCTATCATATTTCATTGCATGACTAGAGCATGTGATGGAACAGAGAAAAAGAAGGAAAAGAGGAATAAAAAGCAAACTATTGCTAAATGTTAACTGACTTTAACTGATTTCAGATGCTTATTTATCAAACCCCAAAATCCTTCCATCAAGCAATTACAAATCTTTAATGCCCTTACGAGCAATGTCAATCTCCACTTTAGTGAGAGCAAAAAATAGACATAAATGTAACTTAATTGTTTCCTTAATTTGGAATTCTACACTGATGAAAGTTTGGAGGAACTTTCAATTTTCTAGAATTCATCTAATTTTCCCCAGAATTGATCACTATACCATTCAAAGTTCAGGAAAAGCAATCAATTGACTTCCTAGTGGTGAACCGCTATGACGTCCACAACTTGTGTTTCCTGGGTAAAGTTCACACATGTAGTTCCCCTAAAACTGCGTCTATTCTATTTCTGGTTGAATGATGATTTCAGGACATAGTTACATCTAGCTGCTTTAGTGGAGTAGCACTGAGAAAGATGCACTTTATCCACCCCGTCTTCAAAATAACACAGATCATTCATTTATTTCACAGATCTCCATACCAGTTGGTCAGCTAACATCAATCTTAGATACTCTTGTGAAATGAGGATAATGATCCTAACAAGATTGATATCTTTCTGGGGTAGGGTGCCTAATGCTTGTCACAATGATGTATATAATGGAAGATCCTGATTCATCACATACATAAGAGTTAGTCCTACAAAGGAAACAGATACACAACTGCATGTGACATTGAATGGCATGTTTGAAAACTACATTCTACAGTGTCAGAGCAGATGTGAATGTTGTCATCAAAAACCCTTCAAGCCACAGTAAGGGTTAAGTTCATAGTTGTCAAATAGTCATATTTGTGGGTGAGCTATACTTTCCAATCTCATATACCCATAAATCTGACCATTTTAACCACTAAAATAAATCACCCAACTGACCTTCAACTAACACCAACCATAAACCACCCCCTCCCTCTCTATTGATTCCATTGGTATTAACTGGGGGATAGGGCAATGACAATATAAATGTATCTAGGCCACGACTGACACCCCAGATGAAGCCTAGGTCTCTTCAGCATGATCCGCTGTCGGGTCACACCCCAGGTCTAACTGCTTTAATCCGCAAGTATGAAGTGCTTTTAGGCTAGCCTGCTACGTGTCAGGGGTGTCAATGTGTCTGAGAGGGGAAGTGCAGAGAGCTTTCTTTTTTACCTGACTCAGGTGTGGCGCATTTACGAGAAGGAAATTATTATGGACTTAAATAATATCTGAACAAAGCATGATAATTACTAGCGTGGCTCCCAGACAATATGAGTTATTGCTACTTTTTAATAACAGTAACTTAACTAAATCTTGCTGATATACAGTATTCCTTCTCACCTCCCTCTACATAATGTAAAAAAGGGAGACAGTCAGATTATAGTTTACAAACATGGTTTTAAAAATTCGAAGGATCTATATGCCTAGATGCCAGGAGCAATTGCCTACAGGTTTGTGACTGCCAAATTATAGTCCACTTGATGAATAAAATACGAATTAACTACCTATCAACCCCTATTAAAATACATGGTCTAAATTATGTTTTAGGGCATTGACAAGAAGATGTTGAAGCAAAAGCTGTGCTGTATTTTTTTCTCATGCTGATGCAATATCTAATTGATTTTTGATGAAAAAAGATGCATCTGTCTCCATCAACCCATTGAATGTCTCAATTACAACTGTCGTCTTCACTCAACTGTTCTTATTAAAAACTGAGAGCCGAGAGGAAAACCTCTTTATCACACGAAAGCATCAGGTCCCATGGAGTGTTCTCACTCTCACTTTATCAATGTAGTGTTTTATGTTCAGATGAATGTTCTGAGCCTGAGATTGTGCACAAAAGGTATTTTTAAACATTTCTTTGAGTAGCCAAGCTTTCCGGCTGAGTTTTTCCCCCCTCACTTTTATCAACTCAATAAAATAACAAGTCTAGACTATGGACATGTATGCACTATCCTCTTTCTACATGCCCCTCTCTTTAGACCAGAATAATATACAACCTACATACAAAAATGCAACTCTATAAAAAGTACTTTAATTAAAAAGGAAAATTTAATTAAAAAGGAAAAATATACCAATTCCTGGATACTAACTAGGCCACATCTCAGAAGTATAGTGTCAAATTCTTAGTTTGAAGCTGCTACTCAGCATGCCCATTAGTTGCTTTTGGGATATAGGAAGTTTCCCAACAAAGAGGGATCTACAATCTCAGGCCGAGGCCCCTTATTGAAGATAAGAATCTTTTGCTCCAAATTTTGATACAACTGTTCTTATTTCCCTTTCTATCTGTATCAGCTTATAAATTTGTCCTTTTATTTGTTCTTATATTTCTCCCCCCAAAAAACTAGATTTGGGGGGGGGGGGGGCTGTCTATATTATTTGATTTTTATTTCTTTATCCTTTCTTCATTTCTTGGCTTCAGCAGGTCATTATTTTTCTCACCTCCATCAATCTTTCAATCTTCTGTGCCTCTCCAGGAAGCAAGAAAGACATCTGGAATTTCCTCAGCGCCTCATCGATGGTCAAACCCTTGAATTCCATAGCTTCCACAAAACATCTGAAAGAGATAAAACATGACATCAAAGGTTATTAGAGGGACTGAATAAATGGAAATTGGCAGTTATGAAAGGATTGATAAGGACATCACCAGGGGGAAAAAAACTATGAATATAACCAAGACTACCATGATATTGTGTACTGCAATGTCACAAATAAAACAATGAAAGGAAGAAAAAATATCCAAAGCCCAAAAGAACTAGCTTGGATATTCATTACCACTTCTAATTGCAGTAAATAGACAACAGACTCAACATCCTTGACATTTTGCTTGTCAAAAAATTCAAATTCAAGCACTGTAACAATCATAGAGGACAAATAAAAGTAACTACGTAATGTGATCAATATTCTAATGACTAAAATCTACTTGGTGTAAGGTCAAGCACTGTAAGTGGTCAGCACTGGCTGCAATCATCTGGATACAGACGTCAAAGCAGGTAAATAATCAATACAACACAACCCATATATTGAAGAGAGTGTTGGTAAATCTGAGAAAAACTGCAGCAGATGTTTCACAAATGTTGCACAAATGACCCCTGTATGTGTTAGACTGGACCATAATACTGGTATATAGTTCTTTAGTTATCTGAAAAATTTCCCTGCTAAATTGGTGGGAATATAAGCATTTGGCATTGAATGGCATTAAGTATTGATTTGTTTATCAAATTATGACAGGATTTGGGTGGAAGGGAATGAGAACAAAAACCTAATAAAAAAAGAGGATCGTGGGTCTTTTACAAAATTTAGTTGAAGTGATTGCTACTACTAGCTATATTCCTATTCTCCTAAATATATAGTAGTAACAAGTATATCATGCAAAATACCCAATCTATAGAGATACAGGTTTTAGTAAATATATTTTGTTACTTACTTTCAAAAGCTTGATTGATTTCTATCACTCTAAAAATATATAATCTGAAGTTATTATTAACTTTAAGAGAAGGATACTAGAATATTGAACAGCATGACCTGATCACAGGAGAACAACATCATGAAACTAAATGATAAATATATATTTATAAAAATCTTTCTCTAGACAAATACTGCCAATATGAGTTCATTCACAGCAAATTCACCGGGTACTTAGCATGAGGAGGAAATAGAATCTCACTATACCATGCAGGATACAGATGAATTAATGACTTGTTAATTATCTATTAGCTTAGATAAACCTAGATATGGAGCAGGATGTGGAAAGCTAGCCTCCAAAAAAGTCAATTTATTTCCCTGATAACCATCCTCATTAAACAGTAGTTATCATTTTTGTATTTGTAACATTTGACCAACTAAACTTCGTCCTAGATAAGTATTTTTTCTAATTTGTGCAGCTAGTATTCACTTATGTTTTATGGATCATCAATTGGTTCTGATTGCTAAATAACAATGTCTCATGAAGAGTGAAACCATCAATGATTTATTACACATCCTTATGTACTAATACAAAACTTTATTTACTGAACAAACAGGATTTATGATATATAATACATGTATTAGAAAAGTACACATCCCCTCCTATATGTATTTGCGCCAGGAACTAAACTGGTTACAGAGAAAAGTGAATGTAGGCCTATAATAATGAAAGCTATAGACAACATGAACCGTACTTCACTTTCAATATGTGTAATGACATTATTTTGCCAATATTGATGTAATCACCTGATAATAGAAATCAGTGAAAGTGCTGATATATGTACAGGTAGAGAGTTATTTAATATGGCACAGGAAGCTTGATCTAGAACTAACTAATCTTAGCTTGTTAATACATGAAACAAAAGCTGAAATATAAGCATGATATGACATGTTATTTCATGATTATCTGTATTCTCTTTCAAACAAATTGTTTGGATGGAGGGTGGCAGTTTTTCTCTGCAAGTTTAGACAATGAAATTCAAAAGAACAATAAGTGAAAGCAAATTTGATATAGAGACCTGCTAGTATTGCAATGAGTCATCAACATTCAATGTAAAATCTGGATATTTTTGAAAGGAAGTACCATCACTTCCTGAGTGTAACTGATCAATATTAGACTTCACTCCCTTATGTGTTTTAACAGGTATTGATCATTGCTGAGTTCAGTTTGTGGCTGTAAAAGAGAAGGGAAGTTCTCTCAAGTAGAAAATTTACAAACTACCATATTTTTTTCTCATAACTGGTTTAATATATAGGCAAGTTGTTAAGTTAACCCTTACCACTAGTTTGTTCAGTCTTATTCATTCTTTCTCTGACTAGTGTACTAAATGTTTATAGAACAAATTAAAATTCTCAAATTCTAAACTTTGTGAATTCATGATGAGTCAAGAGCCCATAAGAGAAAATATTCACCACTAACACAAAATATTAGATATCAAGCTATTTGATAAAGAGTTAAACATACTGTCAACAATTTTTTGCCACTCTCTACCCCATTCTTCCAAAAAGCAGAAGATAACACAAATGGAAAAGAAGATTAGATAGTAAGAAGAGGAAAAGATTGAATTCCTATCTGATCTCTCTTTGCTATACTTCCATCGAATTCAGGTCAGGGTTATCCTCAAAACCTTCACATCACATCATGCATTTTGAAAACGAGAGGAGGGATTCTGACTAGAAGGATTTGGTAATGCTTGTAAGGTATCTAAAGCACTGACAATGAATCCATGCGATTTTGAATGATACACAGCTATGTTGGCTCTTGCTTCCTGCTAAGGCAGAGTCTTGGCGCCATTTTGTTTGATGGATGGATACTTGTAGCCTAACTTTTGTTACAACTTTTTTTCAGTATCACTTTCACTCAAAAGTTTTGAAATCATACTTAAATAGTCATCAGAGAAAATGAAAGCAGGAAATGTACAGAAATTTGACGATGAGCAGACATACCTTGTGGTTTTGATATCTCCTTTTTGATGTAGATTAAGAACAATATGCCCTAGAAGGAGACTGAAAGCATTTACGCAGCAGTTACTCTGCATAAAACAAAACTCTTCACAAACCCAAACCATCCATCTCCTTATAAAAATGAAAAGGAATAATAATTAAAGACTTACTCTAGCACCAACTGGTTGAAATCCTTCTGAAGGTTCCCGAGGTATTCACCAATCTTCTGTTTACTGAATCCTGTTCTCTTGAGAAGGAACTTGGCAACCTCATGAGGAGAGTTTTCTATAAACCTATTCTCGATTAAGAACTTGATTCCTTTCTCAGGTTTTCTATTAGAATGGAAAGAAAAAAAAGAAGAAAGAATATAATAAAAAATACAAAGAAAGTATGCATGTAACTACATTTTACAGTTTCAGGTTCAGAAATATCATACAATGCATGATATTCTTTTTCCAGATAGATTCAGAGACTGTAACATCAGAAACTTTCCTGAATTTCTTTGAGTGGTTGAAATTCAAGAAAGTAGAATTGAATGACAAGTAACAAGACACTTTTCCATCTGCGAAAATGGCCATTGTTTCAAATTCGTGAAAATTCTTATGTCGTGGAAGTTTCTGGATTGACATTATTATATTTTGCCTTTAATGGTAACCTGCTTTTGTTTCCTGATATCACTGTTTACAAAATGGCATAAGGCCCTGCGAAGAGAGGCAGTGGCAATACAGGCTGACATTGATTATCATTATGGCCATTTGATATTGAAGGTAATCTATTTAGTCTTTTGAAGGAGAATGTCAAAACCTGACTTAAGGAACCCAAGAAATAAAATGTGGGTAACGGAGGAAGGAGGAGTAGTGTAACCTTACATGAACTAGTTACTTGGTATCCTTCCTCATTCACCATGTCACTTCAAAACAATGAAATTTATCTCCTTAAACTGTAACATTTTGCTTCATTTGCTAAGGCAATATGTTCAACTTATATACAGAATTATGTTGTTAATTTACAGACTACAGAAGGGCACTAACTCTATTTAAACTGGCTTTCAGTAGGAAGTTTAAATATGTTACCAGTTTACCACTTAACATTTTACATAAAGGATGAGTGTCAGGTTAATAATAAGAATGAAATTTAAAAAAAAGAAGAGAGGAAGTATTTAGAAAATCACTGAAAAAACTCCCAAGTACTAACTTTGCATTTGTTAATGTTTCCATTTCTAAAAGGGATAGATATTTTTTACAGGGTTTTATATAATAATAGTATTAGAATTTTTACATTGGTTTTTTTTGCTACAGGGAAATCTCAGGATTGCAAATCACAAAACCATCAACTAGATGAAGAACCTGCTTTTCATTGTGTGGTTGACAATGAAATATATTATGTACAATACAGAGTATCCACTTTAATTGTCTAAGCAACATTGAAAAAAATATAAATTGTAAAATATTAAAGTCAAAAAATTGATGGTGGAGAAAGTATGTGATCCATACCACCACCAAAACAAACAAACAAACAAACAAACAAACAAACAAACAAACAGAACAGGACTATGTATAGATAATATTGATTAACCTCTAACCTCTAATTACTAGTTATAACCAGCAAAATCCTGTGGTAAATTCTCATGCTTATTCACAAAGTTTGTTTTGCTTTGTTATGGGTTCAGTTACTAGGACAGCAATGCAAGATCACATCAATTGATCTATTAATGCTGATCAAATAAGAATGATTGCGGTTATATGCATTCATATGCTACGTCATGCATACAACCTTGTTAATATCCTTGTATTGTATAGTATTACTGCCAATTGTTCAATTACACAGAACTACACAAACTTTTCATATTTTTCTCATGGAATTTTGTGAGAGAATCTCATAATTATGGATAAAGAAATCATAACAATACATCCCTTTTTAGTGATAATACTCAGCAAGAATTTTAGGAATAGATATATCAGGCAGGAATCAAAGAGATATCACTGTCAATTTCTTTCACCCAATCCTTGATAACCTATTCAATAATACTATCGCAGAAAAAAAATTGTCAATGAAATATCTTTGAAGGATATTTTAAACTTGATTGTATAATATACAATAGCATCACTCAACTCTATTGATTAAAAACAGTGCCTCTATTAATTATTATTGAAGGATAATGATAAAAAATTAAAGGAATGCAAGGGTACTCTTAAGGAATGTTTGATTAATCAAAGACAAGCATTCCAGTTCAATCAGATAAAGCCCCTATCATAGCTTAAAGTAAACCCTAAACATGATGGACTCCACCCTGTAATACACACGTCCATCAGTCCAATCTAAAACCCTTATCAATTAATGCCATAAAACAAAGACTTCATGACGTCAACTCATATTTTCAAAAGCCTCAATTCACATACATGTATGACCCCCTAAAAATTAATTTAATTGCACCATGAATGAGTAAAATTCTCTTGGGACATCATTGAGTATGATATCAGAATGTTAAACTTGTTGGGATATTAACTAGAAAGCCACGCCATGTTGATATGACGTAGAGGTATACCAGTTTCGGCATATCTCAGCATGGCAAGGGTAGGGGGTACTGGGTATGACGTCAAAAATACTTCCTGGGCTATGATCTGATTTTGTAAATGTTTTTTCAACCTGACCTCTTTCTAGGTACTTCAAGAGAAAAAAAACCCCAGAAAACCCTGTCTGGTCACAAGGGTTCCTGTGTTTTGATAGAAACAGATTGAGAATCAATGAAACTATATTTAGTTAATTAAATCATTCATTACAAGATGACCAGAAATGTGATTGCTTGGAGGATACAAGGAAGGCAATACACCTGTACATAGTCTTAGATGTACTTCAAAGGTCCTATTGAGAAATATTTCCGACGGGTTTCATAGAAAATAGTAATTGATTTATTTGATGTTGCTACAAGAACAACCTACTCAAAAGATAAAAATGAAACTGATACCCCTCAACTTGTGATCTTTCATAAGAGCTCAAAATGGAATAATGTCCAAGTTATTTTCATCAATATCTTGAAATTCAGTCACATCTATTTATGTTTCAATCAAAAATAACAGAAATGAATGTATTTTTATCATGCTTGTACTTGTTCGTATTTTTCATGTTGTTTTTATCTTTTGAATTTGAATATGGAAATAAATAAATGAAATGAAATGAAATGAGATGAATAGTAATATACAGAAACAGATGTGGTAGTTTCAGTTGACTAAGTTATACCCCAAATTATGGTATTGCACTAATCAAACCAAATATCAAATACGTTCTACAGATATATTGTCAACAGTTGACTAATACATCTGTGGGATATACTATAAATAAGTAAATTATTCAATATCTATACCCTTTCAGGATTTGGCAAATAACACTGATACGTCAGCACAACATCCATGAAACATCTTTCTGATTTCATCATTTCCTCCATAATAATGAAACCAAAGAATTCCCATGTATTTCAGGAAATGAATGAAATATGTATTCACAGGCTTCTAGGATGTACATGTGTAATTCATGGAAGAACTTCTGAGAAACTGATTTGTTCAATGTACAAACAAAAAGGAGCAATCAATAATCAACTCAACTTAAATGATCCATTACATTTTCTTCAATATTAAATTTGGCCATAAGAAAAAGAAATATTGTATTTCTTCATTTCACATTCAAAATATTGTGTGAGTTCTGTACTTTACTCTCTTTCCCCTACCTTGTTTACTTTGTCTTCAGAAGATATTTACATGTGCAGAGCCACATATGTATTTTACCCTTTTACACCTACCTTGAAGTGTATTATAAACATAGGTTTTGCAAGGTGTGCATCAAGATTGACATATTCAAAAACCTACTGCTGACATGACCTAGCTTTCAGTTGTACAATTCTATGTATGTAACTAATTGGCATTTATACTTCATTGAAATATTTAAAGCAAATTTGACTGAAGCAAAGGTTCTCCTCTCCCCAATGATATTTTCTAATCAACAAATTTCAAGATTTTGATACTGTACTCTTCATTGTTTATTGGTATTGTAAAACAATTTTCATAAAGGAAGATATATTAAAATGTATATATTTATATATATTTACAGGCACACATTATTTAAAATTGTGCATGATTAAAAGGATTATTAAAGTGATTGAATACTCACTTGTTGAATAGGTTAATTCCAACTCTATATCTCCTTCTCCTGGACGGTGTCATAGGAATAGATAATGATGGTACCAAAGGTCTCTTTTCACATAATTCCTCTATCTCTCCCGGTAACGTGTCATTGCTCTCTGATATGCTAGAGTCATCTGGGAAGGTGTATTTAGAAGATCCACTACTTTCACTGCTCATACTATCACCAGTGTCTGATCTTGTCATTCTTACAGGAGTAGCTGATCCATTCATGAGTGTGCCATTCCGCGTGCCTATCCTAGTGTCCTGGTTCTTACGTTTCCACACTGGTGAGTGCATTTGTCCGGTGCTATTGGCTTTGGCCATGCGTCTCTTAGCTGTGATAGCCACATTTTGGTTTTTGCCTACTGATCCGGAGTGAGACCGTGATCTTAAGTCTCCCTCTGTATCTGATCCTTCGGAATCCGTCGATGAGTGGACAAAATCCATGAGTGAGCCCTCAGGCGTCGCCACAACAACAGATGGTACATCCGAAGAGCTGCTTTGTTCTACACTGATGACCTCAAAGCTTTCACCACTGATTGTTGATGTCGTGGATATACTGTCATCTCCTCGTATGTTGGCTATTCGCCGACCGCCGAGTATGTATTCCATGTTTACATCACCCTCTGTGCCTGTACTTCCACTACTGCTCACAGACTCTCTCTTCTTATCCGTACTGCCTTCCTGCCTCATACTGGTTGGTGTGTGGCTAGCTCGCAGTGAGTTGGTTTCTATTGACTGCTCAGAGCCGCTGTTACCTACACGCTTCCTGTCTGCCACTTCCTGTGTTACAACATTTGAATCTGTCCTTGCTGGGTGGCGGGAATAACTGGTATCTTGACTCCCTTCCACATGTTTGGTAGATGGGGACATGTGACTCCTCTCAGCTGCCTGGTCCAGGGACTTTCTACCCTCCCTGAGAACTCCAATAGGGGGTGACTGCACCCTGGGGCTTTCCTTCTTGACAATTTTGCGATCTATTACAGGAGACATGACATCATTACCTACAGATACAGTCTTGACAGGTCTGCTGAGTGTTGGGCTTTCACTGCCATTGCCAATAGAAACATCTTTGATTCCCGTCAGTACAAATCCACAATGAGCACTGGACGGCATCTCACTGGCCCTTACTACGACTGGACTGGGGACATGGACACCGCTTCCTGGACTACTGCTTTGAGGGCTCCCTGACACATCAGGTATGCAGACTTTCCTTGCTACCTGTTTCTCACTTGTAGTGATGATCTTAGTGACTGCCCTACCACTGCTAGGAGGTGAACTTCCAGGTGAGCTGGGGGAAGGGGGCGATGAAGAGCCTCCCTTGGCGGGAGCAGTCTTCCATACCTCCTGTGACTGCACTCTTACTACATCCTTCTGAGTAATGATGGTCTTCTCCGACCGGGGTGACTGGCTCCGATCATGGAGTTCTGTAGATGAATTGTGTCTTGTCATTGTCAGGGTGACAACAACTTTCTTCCCGCTTCCCTCTTTCACCTCTTCAACATCCCCACTGCTACCCTTGTCCTTGGGGGTGACTACTCCTTTAGGAAAGACATTATTGCTGTTGTTCCGATGTTGCTCTGTCGGTGTCGATCGCACAACAGGGGATATACTGCTTTCATTTATAGCTTGTTTCCCTTGGGCCTCTAGTTCCTTTTTAATACTGGCAAGCTCCTCTGGCCCTTCTTCAATAAACGATTGTTCTAATTTTCTCATAGCTCCTTTTGTATCCCTGATCACAGGAGATGATGTATCAGAATCTTCAATCACCATTACCCTAGCGCGATTGCTGTGTTTCGAGTGAATTTTTGCAGAGTAGTTCTTTAGATAGCTTGAGATGCGTGAATCGGAACGTGTTCTTCGGAGACGTTGGAATTCTTTCTGAAGTTCATGCTTGCGGTATGCTTGCTGAATTACAAGAGCTGCTTTCTGAGCCTTGGCACGACCACCATAACGCTTCTCTAGCATCTCAACCTGCAGGGAAAAAAAGACAAAAGAAACAAACAACAATTTAACAGACAGAAAATCTTTTTTAAAAATTCAAATCAAAATGTATTTAATTTAGTCCATAGATATATATTCAAAATTGTCATTTTAAAAAGTCACATATCCTAGTTCTTTTTGTGAGAATAATTCACTTCAAGCATTTTTATTTAGAAAGAACAATTTATTTACCTGCTTGGAAAGAGAATGAATGCTTACCTACCTCCATCAAAGTCCAATCAGAAAATGCCTGGTACAACTATCACTCCACCCATCTTATCACTGTATAGCCAATTACTGGTTCAAATCCTACTTATGGGCCACAAATTAACATCCTGTACACAAGATCATACGCCCAACACATGTTCACTACGCTGATGGATATCAAACTGACGACTTTGTCACATAATTACACTGTTTACTAACACCTGTCATATGGCTCACAGTTTTCCCCTCTCATTAGCAGCGACATGTGCTGCTGTTCCCTATTCTTTCAAAATGGACTAGACCGTGAGAATGAAAATCGTATGACTGCTGGCTCTACCTTCTGACTCGGAAGTGATTTACTATGTTTTTTGCTCTTTAGAAATAACAGATGTGTCTGTAACTCTTTCTTAATGAAACACTTCACACATGAGAGAGTGGCGAGTGCACTACTGATATTGTTCACTTGAATTAAAAAGCATGTATTATACAGGTTTGGACTTTGGTCATTACATAACAAAAAGACCTACAAATGATTCATTAAGAGTGATGGCTGGATGAATTGTTCAAACATGATTAGTCTACCCACAAATTACATAATATTGATGAGAGAAAAGCAGAAGAAGTCTAGACTAAAATACCTGTACCTGGATTTTCATTGGTAACAGCATAATCTATTTTTCAATTGTTTCAATTGATAGCAATAATCTGAGGGACTGATTAAACACACAATGCACTTCCTACCTGGTTTGCAGCCATGTAGCCTTGACATTCATACATAATGCAGCCATTCACATTATTGTCAAGCAGATTTAGGCTTGGATTATTCTATGATGCAAGTTGTTTTCAAGTGTCAAAGACAAGAATTGTTGGCTATATTTTAACCTGTACAGCACAAAACAATTTTCTTGTTGTTGTTGATATCAATGTGGTTAATTGATGATAAAATTCTGATAAATTTGGCTTGTAATCTATTTCGTTTTGTGAAATTACCATGTATGGATTTTTAAAAAAAATCCAGCTCTTGGTTTCTTTCTGAATAAAATCAATCGTAAAAATATAAAGTTTATGAAGGCTCCCATGAAAAAGAATTTTGGAAGGGGGAGTGGGGATGATGCCTAGGTTTACTTGAATGAAAACTCACCTGTTTCTGTTGTAGATCAGGGGACAGCTCATAGGAACTACCTAGAACTCTCGACTGTTTGATCAGACGTTCCTCCTCCCTTCGTTGCTTGATAGACTTTTCTCTTCTCAAAGATGCCCTGTTCCTTGGACTAGGTGAGAGGTCCCACCTGATCTTGGTGGGTTTCTCCTGAGAGGTTCCAGATAGATGGGTAGTTGGGGAGTCAACGGCAATGGAAACGGCTCGACTGACCCTGGTGTGAGGTGAGGACTGTCGTAGAACGGCCTGCTCAGGAATGGTTATGCTTGCTTGAGTTGGAAAGACCCTTGCAGGTGAGCTATGAGCTTGAGGAGAGTCTGTTGAGGTTGATGGTGTGTGGGAATTATCAGTCTGGATTGCAATGGTTCTGGTTTCTGGCTTTGGTTTTCTCCTCGGGATAGGACGGGGGCTACTTTTGACAGAGACCTCTGGGGTTGGTGAGGAGTGCAGAGAGTCTTGCCGAGGTGGAGGAGTCCTCCGAGGGGTTTTAGGGGTGGTGTTTGGCTTTGGTGGGGGACTAGGTTTCCCTCCTCCACGAGGGGTTGTACCAGGTGTCTGTGGAGTAGGTGTTGGTGGGGTAGAGGGCTGTGGAGTACTTGTCCGGGTATCCTTTGGAGGAGTAGACTCAGCAGATTGGGCCTTTGGTGTGTTGGAGTTGGAATCCTTTAACAGATCAGTTGGATCTGCAGCCTGTTGCTGGTCACTGCACAGGAGACAAAACAAGGAAAACAAAATAAGTAACAATGCTAATGCTTGTTTCATAACATGTCATTTACTGTTTCGAATGAAGAAACCAGCTAGATTAGGATATTAAGGAAAAATTAAAGAATCCATACAACCAATCATTAACGGAAGGAAGGATAGATTTGCTTTTCTCATAATGTAGTTACTATGGAAACCAATTTTATCATTGTCTCAGCTGACGCACATAAGAAACCCCTCAAACTTGACGATTTTAATTAAAGACTACATCAAAATGAAAAATAAAAACTAAAATCATTTGAAAAAAATTCAGACACCACTTTTTAGGTGGTCTGTCGTAGACAGATCACCTCTTAATTTCGTCAGAATTTTCTTTCTTTCTTTATTTATTTCTTTATTATTTATTTTTATTTTTCCACCACTTTCTTGTGAGCGTGTTTTCTCAAATTCGGTTCGCTCATTTTTCATCAAATTTCAATCAATTATCAGGCATATAATGGTCAAGTGCCAGAAATTTTTTCAAGGTCATCAGGTCATTGTGACGTCATCCAGGCGCCATTTTGTGAAATCACATTATCGATCATATCATCACAACGGATCATCAAAAATCAACCATATTTACAACACATAAACTTCAGGTCAAGGGTCAATGTAAAATGTCAGCAAAATCCGCGGGCACGTCATGACGCGCACGTCAAAATTTAAAAATGCTCAAAATCACTTTTTAATCAAAGGAGAGTACGGTTCAGGACATTTTAAGCATTTCAAAATTTTACGTCCGACCGCAATTCCTTTTTTTTTTTTTTTTTTTTTTTTTAAGTGTAGACGTCGTTTTCTTGTCCATCTTTTCCTTAATTTCTCGTCCATCCTGCCTTCAACAACAAAACCAATGGTGGAAACTTGAAGGAAATGCATGTCCATTTTACTTCCAACTCAAAGATTCGTTAAAAATTTCCCGTTTTTTCACCCATTGCCAGATGAAAAAACGGAAAATCTCATACTAATTAACCGAAAACCACCCAACTCCCCTTTTTTTGCGGGGCTGATTACTTAAAAACGGAATCTTGAATATTTTTGAAATTTGGCACAGACATGAGGCTTGGTAAGAACATCTGGCTGTAAAAATCACAAGTTCATCATGTCATTACAACGTCATCCAAGCGCCATTTTCTGAAAATCAACTTATGGACATGTATGCTCATGTATGTTCATAAGGAAATGTCATTTCTCTTTCACATTTCGGATGGTCAATTTCACTGTCATCACATATATATATGAACATCTTATCATTGTCGTCGACCCTGTCATGATTACTATCTTGCGCAATCATCATATCTTACAAAATAATTTACCAGTTCAAGACAGACCACCTAATTCGTCTTCAGTGACGAATTAAATGTCTAGTTCTCTTTCTATTCATCCTTTTTTGCACTCTAAGGCTCTCTCTCTCTCACCTACTTTCCACTCTATCACTCCACAATCATCTAAAAATTTCTTGAAGAGCAGATGACTGGTTTGAAAACTATACTCACATGAACTTCAAACAAAATAAAACTTGTGGAATTATACTTATGAATATATATCCACACGTGACTTCTTATCCTACTCCATGCTACTGTGAGAATCCAAATGACTTTGAACTCCTATTACAAAATCACCAAACCAAGACAATACACAGGTGAAACTATTTATGCTTATTTGCATATCACTTCCATTCTATTAAACGATATCACACATTCCCACACACATACCGGTACACTGTACCAGTGTTTGTTTTTGAAATGATATTTCAAATTCACAGTGCGTCACAGTCCAATGCATACCAGCATACATACACATACACACAGCACACACACCAGTGGGTTGGCACCACATGCGTGCCAGGCAGCAGGAAGTATTGGTGACGTAAATCTCTCATATGTAAATGAGGTGGTGTAACACACTGCAAATAGAGGATCTATTAATGGCAACGCCTGCTGATTGCTTTTTCTCACTGTCCCTTATACTGGAATATTGGAATAATGTGATACTTGATCAGAAATAAGAATGTTACATCCAAAACTATATGATCATTATCAGAAAATGAACAAAGTATAGTAGCAAATTGATTAAATATCCCATGCTTGCTCTTGCCCTCCCTCCCCCCTCTCTCTCTCTCTTTCACACACATTACATGTATTCATCATAACACTGTTGTTTACAACTGATTGTAATATTGATATTTTCCAATGGTATGCCAAATATGCAGCTGCAATAATACCAAGTCGACAACAATGCAACTTTTTCAATATGAATTTGTAATATAAAATCATTTATGCTTCTGCTTGGTCATGCAAAAAATGTTTGCATAACACTAAAAAAAGGTAGATGTGTTTACAAAAATTCTAGGCTAATAGACCACAAAACTATCAAAGGTCTGCATTTGGATATATACTCCATTCTTTTTGAATTGTTAATTTTTCAAGTCTAGTTTTTATTGTCATTTGTGGTTACACAATAATGAAAACAAGAAACCCTAGTGAATATTGGAGATTTTGATTGATAGCATGTCTAAATATCTGGAATTTATTTTGTGGTGAGCATACTGAAAAGGCATGACAACATAAGATGATATTCGAAGTTGAAAAACAGGATTCAAAAAAGTTTCTAAAAATACTTGCAGTAATTCAAGAATATGATTTTTTTTTAAATAAACAAAGAAAAGTTCTCCAGGACAAAAAGAGAAAATGAATTCAAGAATTTGCCAAGATTGCAAAAATCCCACCATCATCCAAAATCAAGGTGTCAGGAGTGGGATTTGTACATAAATAGCTCCGACAATCATTAACACCTGAGGATATATCAAGCTTGATATAGAACAAGGACACCCTGCTCAGGTGACCTAAAGATTATCCTGTTAAGCCAGACAGGCAGGAGCTAGATGCCTACACTCCCTCTGATACTCAACAAGTGTTGACAACTGTACACATCTGAGAATAAATACAGTGTGAAGTACTTTAGAAAGTTAGGTCACCATATTGCAATTTGATAATCCTAGTAAAAAAAAAGGATCATTCAGAGGAACATGACTGATACCAAAGCCCATCTGAATTCGCTGCTGAGGAAATTCACAATTTCGGCTCAATTTAGACAACCACTACATCTCAATGAATCTAAAGTTTCTGATCTTTCCTTTTATACATTTGATGGGACATGTGTCATATCTCTAAGTATTGAAAATTTAAGGAACTGAAATTCCTGATGCAGAATTTGTAAGCACAATAAAAATTAGCATAAAAAATGATGAGCACTCCTCAACACCCAGTCTCTGCATTCCTATGCTTCTTCTATGAAAACTATATTTAGACGGCAACAGACCCTATGTAACATAAAAAGACAGAAAGTTTATATATTCCCAGGTAAAGGATCTCTGAATATGTTGAGACTTGCTCAAGGGAATATAGTCATCATACCTCATGACCGTTATTCACTTTCCTGTCTAACAGTATATCTAGGATAGTGTGCTATCTGTGTGAGGTTCAACAAGGGGTTATCAACTCCTTGGGGTCATCTAGCTCAGGTGTATACTACAAGTAACATCAGCTTTGAATTACAATTCCTACAAAAATCATTGCATATTGTATTATTATGATAAATAATAACTGTTACTTTAATCTCCATTATAATTATAAGCATTTATATATTATCGCCATTATCAAGTTTCCAGGGCAACAATTTAAATTTAAACATTCTTTCAGGTGGCAATCTTTCATCTGTCTTTCTGCAGATGGGGAGGGGGGTATATTCCGTTCAGGTGCACCTGAGCACTGCAACTTCATTTGACCTGGCCCTGCCACTGCTAGGCATAGATGACAGAAAAACAATTATTGACTTCCCTTAGGTTGTGGGTTTGCTACCTGGGCTCCTGACACTCTTTCCTGTTTATTGCAGAGCAAACCTGATGGCTCTCATTCTTTTCTGACCTGGTGAGCTAGCCAAGAGGACACAGTTTGTTCAGTCATCCTAATCCCTTGAGCTCTCGTTGACAGATTCTTTATAGTCAGTTTTAAAAGAGCTCAATTGTCATGATCTACAGGTTAATACACCCCATTCCTGGGCTTACAAATAACCTGTTGACATACAGGGTATTGGTGATTGATTGTGATCTGCGATGGGCCTTCTCTTAAAAAAAAAGAGGCTTTTGTACAGTAAAAAATATTAGATTACCTACTACTAAAAAAAAATCACCAATCTAACTGACTGTAACCAGGATAATTCTTTTACCTCAATATATACAATTTATATTTTTCAATCAATTGTTATTAATCAATCAATGTTTACTTTCAGCAAATAGTTGAGCTGCTTTTACAAAAGAATATGATTAGTCTCAGGTCTAGGTAGGATGTGTATTCCTCCCCTCCTTAAAACAGAAATTCCTTTAATCAAGTTCAGAGTAAAATGTGCATGCCTGTAAGTGACCATCCCTCCAAACATATCCTTGTGCATGCTACCAGGAGGAGGCAGTGAGAAGGAATAGGCTAAAAACTCCCAGACTCAGCCAGAGTCACTTTCATTATGAGATAGACAATGAAAACAGAAAAGGATCTTCCTCTCAGCCATAATATTCACCATATCAGGCAGTGCCCAGCTGGTCATTATCACTGTATTGTCTTTTTTTTTTCAGTCTAGCCAATCTTCAGCAGGGGTGCTATGATCTATAAGGCTGGTGCTTCTTAATTCTAGAATGATTATATCGTCTATAACACCTTTCATCTAGGACCCTGGATATAAAATGAGCTAATTGTTTTAATTGCAGAATTACTCTTGGTCTACCAACATAAATTAAAAAAGGAAATTCACTTTTCAAAAACTGAACAGCATAGATGTGTCTTTCAACTGAACAATACTCCCTGTAGTCTGGACATAAATTGGCGTCTGAACTCGTCTGCCTCTAATTAGGAGAAAACGAAGAGATAGCCATGGCTGCTCAGCTGACTGAATAATTTAATTGAAAAAATATGGCTATATTACAAGTATTAATGAAACAAATTGATTTTCCAGAGCAGAGAGCTTCAGTCATTAGATCCTGTTTTGCATTACTACTATACTTCAGACTTGGTGAAAAAAATAGTATTGTTTGTTATATATTCAGAAATTTAAATAGGCCTCTCTTTTCTTTGTAACAACCAATGGCAACAAAAAATAGAAACAAAAATTCTGTAACTATGAGCAAGTTTTCTTCATGACAGGAATTTGTCACTCTCTATTGATTTTTCTTGGTGATTTTGATGAATAAGACACTGCACATAATTTTCAAGAATTTTACAAAAGTAATGTTACAAGGATAAGATAGATACACTCCAGACATCTCCTCTGCTTTGCATCCTCCTAATTCAAGAAGACAAGAGATCGCTTCATAAGTGGTGCAGTAACGAGAGAAGATTTAATAAAGCCGTCGCACGTTTAGTGTCACCAGCATCACCCATCCATCCTTAGCTCGCTTAGTGTAAAGTCCTGGAGAATTAGGATAGCTTATCCCAAGTCTTCTAACCTTGGTCTTAAATCCATTCCCACTCAGTCATGTGACCATAATGTAATATCCTATGAGCCTTGTACCCTTCATATCATTCAGTTTTTTTCTCTCTTTCAATCTTACAAGCCTTTGAAAGAAATGAACTTTGTGCATTTGTAATCATCAAAACCATGAACTTATAATACCATTCATGCAATGAGAAATTCATCTAATCAGAATAGCCTGTGTAAATTTTTCACATGATATGGTAATTCCAGTAAATATTTTTGGAACACGAAAGTGCCCCTCCCCCTGAAAACACTATGGAGTCAATCTCTGAAACAATTTTGATATGAAGAATACATCATTCCAACATATCATTACCATTTGTAGGGACTTAGTAAAAATCCTTCCATACATGCATCCAATAGTCGTAATATTTTGAAGGATTTGTGGCTTAGCGTGGATACATTTGTCTGGAGTCTTTCTAATCACTTTTGTTCCCCCCCCCCCCCCACACACACACCACATCATACACTGCAGCTCATCTCACCATCAAACCATCAAACCTTAGTAGAATTTCATCTTCCCTCACTCAGTAATTTACCAATCCTAATTACATATATACATAGTCGATGTATTATGGAAGGCAATGTTTGCAAATTAATGAATAATTAATTCATGCTGTGCTGCAAAATATTTGTAATTGAACACATCAAATACAAATCCATTTGGGGAAAGGGCTGAAGGAAATGAGTGCAAAAATAAATTATGTGTCAACCAGTGATTCCTCTCATGTAGGGCTAATTAACTTATGAATTAATTCCAAAAATAAGTTTCCATAATTTGTAAACAAATGCTGTTCACGAATTTGCCTAATCCAACATATTCTTACAATTAATTGGGAAAGATCAACATCATTGTCTCACTTAAACATTCTTAATTAATTTTTCTAATAATATCGAAAAAGACAAGTGGAATGTGTAAAAACTATACGTAGTGTAAAAGAGAAACAGATGGAAAGAAAGGACAAAAATTATATTGAAGGCAATGAGTCATTTGAATCCAGAACATTTCCCCCTCTTTACTCTGAATTACTAATCTATGTTCACTTTCATCACGGGTTTGATCATCACGGGTTTGATCATTACAGAGAGAAGACAGAGTGTTCTGGATTTAGTCACATCCAGATTGATATGAAAACAGGCTGGATATCTAGGATTAGATAGGAAAGTGAACAACTCTAACATGGAGACATGAAATGGGATATTATTAAGGGCTTATTTTAAGATGCAGTGTCAAGGAAACACAGAAGTGGAACACTTCCAAGACCTGCTGCATGTTTGCATGATATTAGAGTCTATTTTTATAGATTTATTTCAATTGTTTTTCAAATTGAGTATTGGCAAAAGGCATATACATATGAACACAAAAGATGCATATATTATTGGCTGAATTTTCCAATGCTGACAATCAATATATTTGTAATATCAGTCATTTCTGAAATAACAACACAGATGATCCTGACAAACAGAGATAATTGCAAACATTTTAGATTTTTAACAGACATTCTAGACAATGATGTAAAAGTTCCTGACATAGAAGAATGAAGCACTCTACTACAGACCTCCTGACAAGTATTCTTTCCAATTATCAAAATAGGAATACTGCTCATCAAAAGACAAATCAAGAGTACATTTTTCTTTATCAGAAGGCACAAATATGGAGTAGTACTCGTATATCATCTTTGTGGTAGCTGAGGATTATCTTTTCATTCTACACAAGACTGCAATTGGGAAATACTCATTATGCATTCACAGACAGATATGACATAAAAAACACTCCAAAGATGGCTGCTTATCACTGCTCACAAGCCACCATCGATAGAACGGTAGCAGTTATTTTGGGAGCATGCAAAGAAATATGACTACACAGCAGCAGGAAGAAATATTACCAACAAGTCTCCAGAAATGTATCCCATATGACAAACCCATTCTAAGAGTGCATATAAGTCACAATATAATGAGATCAAATATGATCCACTGGATACCACTTTATTGGAAAATTTGTCCCAACTCTGCATCTAATTTTGTTTTCATGTTTTTGGCTTGTGGCAAAAGCTGAAGGATATAGAATTGAGAACAGAGAGCTATAACATGCCTATATCTTGAATTATAACAATTTGTGACAAATGACCTTAGAAATTGCTCAAATTAGATTAAACTAAGAAGCTTACAACCGAGCACATATGGTATAATAATATTAATTAAATCAATATAAATGATTAATCTTGGAGTATTAGCTTAAAAAGGTTCTGCACAAATATAACTAACTCATGTGAGGAAATGGTGCATTAATTCTCTAATTTCAAAGGTGCTTTTTAACATTTCTGGAAAAAAGAGATTCTCAAGTATTCTTAGAATTGTGTATTTGCAAACCAAAGAGGTAAAAAACATCGTGAAATTTGCTATATCCTTTCGTGACAAAATCATCTGTGTATTCCTAGTACTCCTGCTATATTCATTTAACACTTTGGCTAATGTTTGTAATGGTAGATGAATGAAGCACTTTTAATTGCAAATAATATGCACCATATACAAAACGATATGCTTCACATCATACTTTTAAGACCTCTTGAGAAAGACAATATAGGCCTAATTAATAACTGAGGCATTCAATGATATCATAGAGATGGATATCTGTTAAGACTTTAGAAAGACAGGCTTATATCCTCTAATATAAAATTGTTGCATTTACAGTTTGATTTACTAGTTATCTCCTATCGAAGAGACAAACCAAATAGTCCCTATAAAATCATATCACATGTAATTCTTACCTCCTTTGTGTATCACCTTCTAAAATCATTTTGAAGTGATTTCAAGATTTGACAGCACGGGTTAAACTTCTCAGTGTCCAAAGCCTATATCAAGCTCTTAATGTGAAGTAGTTAATACTGGTGATATGTACCTAATATGAACCATATATATATCCACAGACATGAAAATTAGGTTTATCTCTCTATACAAGGTAGGGCTTGTATAATGATCACAATACCATCCATCCAACCAAATCCTCTTCCAGTTTTTATTCTAAAAATGAGTCACGGTCAAAGCTAGTATAGTCCATGTAAAGGCACCTATCCCTATTGAAGTCCTTCACCATACCGCAGAGTTTAAAGGCCATAACTCTGTGCCTAT
This sequence comes from Heliocidaris tuberculata, assembly GCA_025618425.1. Taxonomy (NCBI): domain Eukaryota; kingdom Metazoa; phylum Echinodermata; class Echinoidea; order Camarodonta; family Echinometridae; genus Heliocidaris; species Heliocidaris tuberculata. The sequence goes on along the minus strand of CM046832.1, from coordinate 74,329,554 downwards.
TCAAACTTCCTCTTTCTTATCGCATTTTTCAAACTATACACCATTCATTAGAATTGCTGTAACCAGTCGACCATGAAAGATGGATAACTCATTAGGCCGCTTGAAGCTCAATAATATTGATAACGTACTTGAAGAGAAGCAGAATATACACAAACAACGATGGCTATTTGTCCAAAGAAATGAACAAACAGAAACCTCAGCAGAATGTTTGTCTTTTAAATGGAAGAAAAGATTTTGGCATATGCCATTCATGACACAAATACTAAAGTAACAAAAGCATGAAAAAGAAATTCAGTGAACACTCACTCCTTGTCAAGATAGCACAAAGGCTTGCTTGACAATTTCATACTTACATTTATCATAATATGATGGTTTATGGGTCAAATGCAAGTCATCTCCATGTAGGTCAAACTGTCACCCATCTTCACTACAATTAGAATTTTGAAGAAGAAAAAGACTAATCAAATTCCTTAGGGTCATTTGTATTTATAGCATTGACCACACAAGTCCAAATATTTCTCGGAAGCAAGGAGCACGCTCACAAATCTAGAAGGTAAATACAAGCTGCCCTGCACAAGATTCCAGCTTGCTTTAGAAATTCAGACCATTCCAGACCTTACATCTCACAGCCCACAGCTCTTTCAAGTGAGACATCAATTCAAGTGATCACCAAACTAAATTTCTCTTTGGTAAATCCAAGTTGGCTGAAGATAACCATCCCGCAGAGAAATCGTTCGTTTTCTGGTGTCTTATTACAGTCAGTGGCATATCATATGCAGACATCAAGATTAAAATGCATTTCCTTTTTATCTCTGTAATGTGGTAACTACCAAAACATTCTTATATTTTCAGATAAGAGCCAATTAAAGATATACATTACATGCTTGCACTATCATATGAAAATGTGGGACATTTTTCTCTGCACATCCTGAAAACAACAAAGTGCATGGCAATAACAGCATTATGAAGCTGAATATGATACTTTGTGAGGATTGGGGATGCAAGATGAAGTTTCAGAAAAGCTTTCTGTCCTAAACTTCTGAAAAGATATCTCCCAGACAGAGTGAATGACCTCTGCTCACTTTAACCTGGTCAGTGCCAAGGGCAGAAAATGTCCACATCTATTGAGAACACAAAAGTTAACCTTATAAAAACCATGGGAAGAAAAAAATAATGTACATGTATCTATAATCAAGTCAATGTTCTTTGAGTCTTGTGGTAGCAATATGGATTTTAAGAGGAAACAGTACTGCTGCTATTGGTGATGAACATGAATATATATGACACAATAATAAGAAATAGAAATAACTTTGATTTCTGTTATTCAAAAGTGAAAAAACCTACAAGGCAGACAGAGAGATAATACAAACTTAGAAGGTAAATGTATTACGAGTAAAAGCTGATAATTTCATCAGTATTCAACATAAGAGGAAGTGGTTGGTGGGACCTGGGGGGTGTTTCTTTAAGTGTATTGTCAGTGATTTTTACCAACAAACTTGCTCTCAGCCAATGGATGCAAGGATTTCAGTAGCTTATAACAGTTATTGCAACTTGTCATTAGTGACAAGTTTTATGAAACAGGGCCCATATCACAGTCAAGAGATGAGACAAGTACAAAAGATACCCATCCTTATCCCAAAGACTCTTTGTGGAGTAACTGTGTATGATAACAATAATAGTTGATACAAAATGATCAAAATAGAAATACTAAGGGGGTTGTGAAAAAAGGATAAGAAAGCTCTATACCCAAAGGTATTGTATAACAATATAGAAGTGACACGAAGGGAGAGAGGGGAGAGAAGAATGGCATTCGTTACAAGATACCCCTGCAGGGGAAAAAAAAAGTCACCCCCAAAATTCAATCATAATGACGAAGCCAAGTCCTAGTCACTGGAACATTGATCATATTCCCCAGGGCTGGATCTCTGACGCAATTGTGTAGGATGACAATAAAGTCTCAGTGTCAGGTGGAATAATATAAGATCTTGGCACAGCATTTCTAGCTATTTCTAGAAAATAAGCCCACCTTAAGATAGTGGTTGTCGTCATTGAGGCCCATGTGATTATTAAAGAGAAAGGATGATATTTACATATTAGAAGTAATATCATTAGGTGAGAATTAGTTCGATAAGAGAAGGGTTGGATGGCCCTAAAGTCTGAACTTTTCTTTAGATCAAAACCCTAAATAGGGACAAACAGGCAGGTTGTAATGAGGTGTTTTTTTTTTTTTTTTGGGGGGGGGTATTTTTTCTACTATTTTTGTTAACCATTTGCCTGTTTACAGTTCAAGAAGTGCATGCATTGCCAGAAAACCATTATCTATCCAAACACTGAAATACTCTTTCATTTTGAGCTTCATCATTTGATATCCTGACATAAGCTTACTGTCATTTCAGTTCCCTCCAATACAGAAAACATTAAGATGTTTAAATTATACCCCTGGATACCAATGAATAGATTTAAAAAATGAATAAATCAAGGAAATCATAACAAAGAGAATGAGAAATAATAAACGAAAAGAAAAAGAAAAGAGAAACATAAATGATTAAAACCAAATAGTACAGCTAAGCTTCTTTTAAATATGGAGTGCTGAAGAGCTAATCACGTCATTACACCAAACAACGTCGTCATTGTTTTTTAGCAGAGTCATGTGGTGTGGATCCTGACAAGTAGCAATTAGCTTATGTTGTAATCAATACCTCTAGCAGCATAGAGCTCAGCATTTGGGTGATAATTTCAATATTTTCAAGCTCTTGGGATGGTTAGCAATCAATAAGAATGATAATGGCTCTGACGCAAGTACAAGAGATACCTAGAGTGAGACGGAGTGAAGAGAACCATTTTTAGAAACACCAAGAGACTGATGTCGCATGCAAACAACTCTGTTACATCATAAATGAACTTTACTTCAATGCTGTCTGATGTGATACAGTGTCACATTATCTGATGAGAGCCAGAAGGGCATTAATTTCCTCTATGAAAAAAAAAAGAATTTAAATCCTTCTAGCTCTAACAGACAAAATGTACTATTCCAAACAGTGCAAATATGACTGCATTTATTTCCAAAGGAATTTCCCTTTTCCTACACACTACTTAAGACATTCAAAAGAATTGTTTATGATTCCTTATAAAAGTTGTCTGCAAAAAGTAGACATATTGCTCAGTGCTCTACAATGCCAAATACATATTTTCCATTCATATTTTCATATAAACTTAGAGAGAATTGTTGATTACATTTCAAAAATATATTGTTGAATATAAGTGTATGATTATTTTTTAAATGAAATGAAAATATCTTCATATTACAGGACTTTTTCTAAATATATCTACAAATTGGTACCCTATCCATGCATTCAATATTCACCTGAAGAGACAGACAAGTCCACATGTTAATGAAAGGGTATCAGCAAGGAAGTAATTAGCCTACAGCACACACATGTATGACAGGAAACTTAAGTGGGTCTATTATGTAATGATATCACCCTCGGAGCATTTCCTGCCTGAACTTGAGACATACTCAACATTACAAGAGATGCATTTAAGAGTGCCCGAAGTCATTATTAGTCATAAAGCTACTGTTTGTGTGTAAGAGTATGATCACAAATAAGAGTGATGGAACCCCTCCTTACCAATCATGACTGCTACTTATACATCTACTTTTTTCCCCATGATATTAATGATATTAATATTCAACATCATTGGACCCAGGTCTGTTTCTTGAAAATTACAAGTAATATGTACCCTATTTAAATTATCAAAAATCAGTTTAACTATATGCAATATTTTTATTATCTCTCATTTGTTTTATATTTCACATGAGAAAATAAATTCTTCACAGCAGTTTAGAATTGCCAGTATTATGCTGATAATATATACTCTTTACACATTTAAAAACTGTAATGTAACTGTAAATAATTACATCCAAATCTTGATTCATTTCAATCTGAAATATAAATATGAATGAGCAAATCCTTCATTCATTCGAGGCTTAGGCTACTTGGTTGAGGTATATAGAGGCATATTGTCCATGACAGGCAGATGCTTTGGCATACCAAATTTGATAGCAAAAGCAGAAACACAAAGTTATTTGGCCATACTTCACAACATCATATTGGGCCTTCTATAGCTGTCCTGTATCATGCAGTAGATCCAATCTACATAATCTGTAATATACCAGCAAATATTGTACCACATGTACTTATGGTAAGACAATGGATAATTGTTACTCACCTACTAAATGATAATCCAAGACATATATCCACAAATTCATTAAAGTTAAGGAAAAGATCAGTCCAAAATTCATTAGTCAGCCACATACTACCAACATCTATGGATCAGGGTTTCCAGAAAGTCAATCTAAATTGTCCTCTACATAGATGGACAACCCTCTGATCATAATGCCATTGCTTGTAAAGATCACCTATGCTACAGGGATGTCCAAAAGTCCAAAGTCATACCAAGATGGGTACGAGAGAGTGAGAGAAAGAGAGAGACAGGTCCAGTCAAAGGCATTACTGTTTGAGCTTGATGCAAGAGGGGGGTTGAACAAGAGCGTGAGGGATGCCGTAGAGCTCTCCAAAGTTTCTGCAACAGAGCTTTGGTGTTGTAGGGAGAAGTAATAGGGAGTGATGTCACAGGAAAAGAGCAATTTGTGCTTGAGTTAGGCGGGGGAAGGGAAGGGGGAAACTTTTGAAGTTCTGACGAAGGGTTGGTCCATTCTAGAGAGAGTAGGGAGGTTTTACTTTGTAGGTGAAGAGAGAAAAAACACTCAAATGATTGTTGTAGGAGGTGTGAGATTATATTTTTGCAAAGGTGTTACCTTCTTTTGGCTAGTGGATCTCTATATTTCTAAATTCCTTTCTGTACTCCACATTGCAATGGCATTAAAGTCAGAAAGACAATATCAATCTAAAGAAATTGCCTTTGCAAGACCTAATTTTGCTACTTCTTTTTGTATCGACCAAATACTAGTATTTAATGAAAAAAAATTATCCAAGTTATAAACTTATGCTCACCAAAAAGTTTTAGTTCAATATATGGCAAAACCTAATTCAGTAGCTATGATGTTTGTGTGTACAGTAGGATTTCTGGTGAGGTATGAAAGCTTATGAATCTTTGAAATACATGTCAAAGACAAAATTCTACCCAAAGCACAAATAAGACAATATTGTTACTGAATGCCAGAAGGACATTACCTCTATTCAAAAGTAAATTAGTTTTACACCCTTCTGGCTCTCAGGGGTTGATGTCTAAATATTCTGTTTATTGTGTATATCAACCTATGTACATCTTTGATAAAATTCAATTTCCTCCACTGCATCATCTCTCTCTCTCTATATCTTGAACATATTTAGAATGAAATTCAACACTTCAAGCTTCACCCAGTGATAACAGCTGTCCACTTTCACTTCCATGAAGGTCTCAAATGTTTAATGACAATGAAATGTGTCCTCCTTAGAAAGCAAAACCATAACTTGCACATCTCCTGATTATTAATGACTTCCATTCACTCATTAAATATCATTTTCATAAAGAGATGATTCATTTTCATATTCTCTCATCTTATTTTCTTACGTCCATGTCATACGTACTGGGTACCTCTTTTTGTTTCAAGGCGTAAAAGGACCAGGAAGTCTTTTATTTCTCAACCTTCATTTTCTCCTTCCTGTTCATTTTGTGCCTCAATGTTAATGTCTATTTATCCTAGAAGCAACCACATGAACTTCTGTCAGAGATTTCATTTTTTCCCTTTTCTTCTATTTTTCTTGGTGATGGAAACTTTTCTTATCAATAATCTTTACAAACAGTGATGTTAACATAGATTGATTATTATGAGTTGTATGTGATGCAGGATCAGAATTTTAACTTTTATTTAATAAGTGTGTGTAAAATATAAATAAAGTAACCTGGTCTTTACTATCCAATAACAATATCAGGACTTAGTAACACACAAGATCGTTAAAATACATGATAAATTCCAAACCCTTTGTGCAAGGAAACCACCGAACATAAAACTTCTTTGTACTGTCTGAAAAAACAAACATAATCGAACATAAAACTTTTTAAACCAAACATTACAGTCTCATTGTTTGCTAAGCTAAGCACCATAACTGAATTCACATAATTTGGTTGTTTGCTATTCCTTGTACAGATGGATTACTTTTGCTTATATACAACATAGTAAAGAAAATTTTGGTAAAGAGTGTTTGGTTGAGTAATCATCAATTAAAACGACATTTTTGTGGGTGACTAATGATATGGTTTGTGACCGTAAATTCTTTGCCCACTCACGAAGCTAAAGCATTCTAGTAGTATCTTCCTGCGTACATTTTAATTGTATCTACCATGGTATAGTCCAAACATTAAGAGTCAATCGTACCACTTCTACTTGACAAAATTTGTACTAAATGTACTTTGGACAAAATATGCCAACTATTAACACTTCAGAGGAGTGCAAGAGATCAAAGTGTAAAATATAATGAAAATGTATTTAAAAGAGCATAGAGTTCTTTTTTTATCCTGTTATTTGCTGTACAGTCTTATCAAAGCTGCATGCTCCTTTCATTCCTCTCAGTAAACAATAAAACACACTTAAACTAACATCTTTATTATATTGGATGAATCACATCATGCTTATAAAACTCTGAATATTCCTATTAGACAGTAGAAGGTGAAGTCAATGACGAATGATGGAACAGAAATGCAGAGAGGAGATATATCAATAAGCTAGACCATACTACTATAATCTAACTTACAATAAACAACTCAAAGCTTATGGGGGGAAAAACAGATAAATGACAGGAAAAAAAGAATAATGGTATGTCTTTTTCTTTTTCTTACCCAGTTGTATCACTCTGTGTGTCACCACCAAAAAAGTGGTGAAAGCGGAAGCGAATGTAGGACTTTCTTGAGAAGACAGGTGAGGACCGAGGAGATGAGTGAGGAGAAGTCTCTGGTGAACTTCCCACAGGTACAGACAGCCTCTTCTTACTCTGCTTCATGTTTGGTTCTTATTCTTTTAACAAAATACAATCACTTTATAGAGCAATGGATGCTGTTCACTCTAAACATTCGCATACGAAGCTCATGCAATGATCCTCAATTCCAAGCAACTGCCCCTTATCACTTCCTGACAAAATTTTTCTAGTCCAGAAAACTAACAGATTCCTCTTGGAAACAGTACATGTCATTTACTTCAAACTCTTAAACGTTACACAGGCAGAATTAGAAGCTTACGCAACAATCCTCAGTTCCTGAAGCAGATGTCCCTCACTGCTTCCTGGTAACACAGATCCAGATTCCAGATTCAAGAAATGTAACAGGAGCCACAAGTAAGCGATGGCAGCCTGTCTAGCACGTACCATTCACTATGGACTCTAATCTTGTGTATCACTTCAAAATCCTTGCTACAGAGAAGTGTTCCATGTATCAACAGAAGCAAAAGTAATATAAAGCAGTACTTGTTTGGAACTGGCAAATCATAAACTTTGAGGAGTTAGAGTTCTAGTTCAGCAGTGAATTGTTAACGAGTCCAGTACAAAGTCTAACATCCAGATAATGGCTCTGAAAAATGAGGAAGCGCCACCGATTGTGAGCTAATTGCCGACCCTGCTTCTATGACATCACGCATTACCACGTCCTCCTACCTGCATTATTCTTTTTGTCTCAAACAAGGATATCAGATTTGTGGTGGGACACGAACAACCATGAAATCCTATACTTCAATGAAAAGTAACTGTAATTGTTAAACTGCATACAACTTACAACAATATTCAGATGGGATTTTCCCCCTACAACATAGACAATAGCAAGTTGCAGGTGTGCCTGTGCCACCGCTTTCCAAGATAGCTGTTTACTGGCCTGAGGATCTGAAGTTCAATGTTATTTCCTGTCTCTTAAACTATGTCCGAAGATCAGTACAATGTAGATAGCCACACCTTCCAGCAACAGGGAATACACATAATTCTTTCAGTACAGTTTTGCACATCCACAAAACTCTATCTTGCTACCTAGTACACACAGCCACCAACTGTTGAAGAGAGCTCAATATATGCACTAAAAAGAGTTGGTTATGCGTGATATCTTTTCATTAGTAATAATCAAGCCCTAAATGTCATATGTTGCCAGTGAAAAGAGCCAGTTACAATGACCAGGTTTCAGAGCTCTCAAGTAGTTGAATATATTATCTCCAGGAATGCTACAGGTGCTTACATAAAAAGCAATAAAGATTTTTCTATCACATCACTCAATGCAATGCATCCCTGTAGGCCTAGCATACTCAGTACAATCCATCCAACACCGCAAATGAACAAGGTCCATTGCAAGCACGTTAATCCAACCTGGAAATGTTACAATCACAGCTGTGAGTCCAATGTTTTGCATTGCTATTGTTCCAGCATCGATGTACAGATTGTTATATCAATCAATTAAAAACAGTAGCTTGTCTGCCTTTCTATTGAAGGTGATTACTTGCAAAAAAACTTTGTCATCAGTTCTAGTTGAGAGCTAAAAAGTGATTAATTTCTCCAGTGAAACTATATCAAAGCTACACAGGCATTCATATGAACTAGTCTGAACAGGAAGAAGTCAACTGAATAAAACTCACTCTGTTCCGGTTATCTGATTTCCTCCCATTCTGTTGATAGAGAGGTGAATATGGGTCACACCCCAGCAGTCTAGCTCTATGGGCTAGAGCTACGCTTTGGGCTATCTATACGCCCCTTATTGGAGTCCACAAATATTTGACCCTTTTGTTGCAAAACAAGTCAGGAATATAGATTTTTAAAAACACCTGATTACGATAGTTTTATGGTAAACAAAGTTTTTTGCTTGTACACACAAAAGTTACATGGATATCATGCAAAACTGCCGGCCACAACACAAAGAAGTATCGATCATTACATATTAGGGTTTACAGAGACAGAACATAAATTAAATGCCCCTACAAGGTCATAAGTAATTTAAAAATCTGAAGATTAGAATTAAGGGTGAAAATGTATAGTTTTTATTATAAATGAAAAATATGTCAACCTATAATACTAATAGTCCATTACTTATAAAGTGTGGGATGTTTTAAATGTATGAAGAGCAAAATGTAGCAAAAGAATGACTTAAAAGTAAACTTTCACCTAAATGGCAAAGGAATTCTGAATAGGGTGGAGTGTATCAAAGGAAGAAGGAGGTATATGAATCTCTCCCTCTATGATATCCCTTCACCATGTGCTCTTCTGACAATGATGAGTGATGCGATTAATTTGCAATCCCCATGATCGGATGTGATTCAAGTTCAAATTTAGGTCTAGCATGATGTTAGCTTGTATCTCAGTACATATGTATATAGTGATTTACATGAATACAGAATGATATGAAATAAACTAAAACACATTTGAGCAAGGATTGTTCTGTGATAACTCCTTGATTTGAGCAAGAATAGAGGCTTATTTCATGTCTAGATGACCATGAAAAGTTGGTAAATATTAGGTTACTCCCTGGACAAACCCCTTTTTTCAATATTATAATTGCAAAAATACTAGATTATAAAAGTACCCTTCAGAACTGGGGATTATATATTATCTGAAACCTTTGAGGGAACCTAAATATGGCTTCTCAAAACTCTCACTACACTTCATGCTACAGTAGCAGCACCGAAAAGAATTCTCTGCACATCAAAATATTTAGTGTCACGTGAATGTGTTTCCATGTTGCGGTCGATGAGCAATTCTCTTTTGCACTAAAGCAGGGAGTGTCATAAGAATGAGTCATGTTTTTTCTTGAAATAACATGCAAAAACCTAGTAGCAGAAGGTAATATTTGCATAACTGTTTGTAGACTGGAGCACCTAACATTGTTATTTCTATTTTCTATAATAACTGCTGAGAGTCAGAAGGGCATTAAATCTATAGTTGTGAATAGAATGATGAATTACTATCCTCCAGGCTGTCAACATACAATATGCCATTATGAGTCTGAATTATGTTTATCAAGCTTAGAAACCTAACTCTGCTCTTGAATATCATCATAGGCTGCAATAATCTTTTTTCATGTTAACCTACTGATGCACTTTGGGACTTCCTTTTTGTCTATATTACTGCAGTTTATTAAGAAGAATAACAATACTAACAAGAAAGAATGGGCCACTTTCACATCCTTCAGGTAAGCATTGTGCTTCTTTGATGGGTGTTACTAGTTTGCAGGCACAAACCCTGGTTAGTCGTAAAAGAGAGTCTGCACTATAAGACTACCATAGGCCATGTACTATAGCTGCTCCTATATTGACACAACCAGTAGGCAGCTGGGCTAGGCTTCTCTCAAGGCACAATGATTTTTTGATAAAGTGTCAAATCAAGGTCTGTGCCTGCAGACTAGGGTGTTACTATGTCTAGTAATTTACATTTGTAGTAGGAAAAGAAATGTAAACTTAAACTGATTTACAAGGAAGTGTAGATATAGCACATATATAATAAGATGAAAGTCAACTGCATTTGATGGGAGTGGACACAATTTTCCATAGATGGGTCTGTGGGCATCCAATCGAACAATTGAGTATGTATGCTTTGATTGGCGTATCATCTGGAGTCTATGGATGTATGGAAGAGTAAGCTTTAGCCTGGCTTTCAGGCTGAATGAGTGTTTACTCACTCTCAAGGAAAGAGAGTTTTTAAGAGTCAACCCCTTCTAACCCTCATGAAGGATGGGGGCAAGAATAAGATGTGATAGTTTGTTTACTCTGAAGTCAAATAAGTTGCTCAAAACAGAAATTGTGAAATGTATACAGATTAGATTCAGGCATCAAGACTAGATTGTTAATAAGAACACGTTCTACTGTCATCATTGTAGTATCACTTATGTATCACACTTCGGCGTTGCACTGATATGTCACTGCGATATGTATTAGCAGCTGAAGTGGGAAAACAGACGCCAAAATGTAAGAGATATATTATTGGCCTGTTTAAAGGGACTTGTGTTTGATTCAGTACCAGAATGCAGCTATGTGTATGTAGGATCCATGATGTATGCACTATAACATGTAACAAATTCTTCTACGTGTCCTAAAAAAATGGGCATGAATTATGACAACTAAGCCAAGAAAGTTCTTTGAATGAGGAAATACTATAGCTTGATTCATTAATTATGAGTATTGAAGGTCAGCTGCATGACACACTGCTCCTGAAATTTAAAAAATAATGCACTGTAATCTACAAGCCGTGGTATCAAAACACCTCATTAGCCATAATTTTCCAATATACAAGGCAATTACACAAAATCTGACAATTTGCACTGTGCATCACATTTATTCTACATCTATCAGATGTCAAAACCTTACCGCATCCCTGCTGAACAAAGATGTATGGCTCTCTTCCAATAATGTCCTTCCACCCAATTATCTCCTCTCTCTCTTCACTATTGTAAGATACCCTACCTCTACATAAATCCTCTTCTCATCTCATGTTATCGACGGAACCATTGGAACATTGGTGACCAGCAATGGCTGGCAGACCATCTAGTGTTAGAGGGATAGTCCAACTTCTTGCATTCAAGCTTTGCTTTGTTTACTTGTTTGAAAAAGATTGAAATCAATCTGTGCAGGTATAAAATTAAACAGATTAAAAAGCCATGACAAATCGAATATTAATGGCTACCATTTTTTCCCCCAATAAGATACAAAGGCAGAAGATGTTTGCATTTGACAGAATAGAGGAACATTCCATCAAATTCTCATTTACTCCCCTTCAGATAAGATTCAGAGCTTGAACTATTACTACTTTCATCTGCAGGCTAATAATTAACTAAGGAATAATTATTTGACCATCTAAAGGAGTCATCCCTTTAAATGTTGGGTGTGCCTATCTCATGGATGGCATCCATGAGCAACATGATCTCAGGTGAAGAGATACCGCATCACCTGCTACCAGTCATCAAACCTGGAGGCTTATCTCTCCTCCTCCTCCTCCTCCTTCACTGTCTCCAAAAAGAACATCTTTCCTCCTCCATCTCAAAGAAAAGAACATCTTCCCTACTCCATCTCAAAGAAAAGAACATCTTCCCTACTCCATCTCAAAGAATACTCTCCATTCATCTCCAAAGTGTATATTAAAGAACACTGGGGATTTCCCTGGAGACAGTGCCATCTTTCAATGCACCCATTACCTGTCTCTTCCCTCTCACCTAGAGCTATTCTACCTTCCTGAGTCCATGAGGAGATGAATCAATATTTAACGAGGAAGGAGGATATGCTCAACCAGGTATCTATATTCCATACTGTGAAGTGACCTGATTACAAAGGTATAGGTTTACCTCTGAGTTATACCTCACATAATATATTGATTCATATTCTATGTAAAACAAAAAGAGGAGGAATGGGTTGTGCATGGAATACATCATGATGGATGAATCATCATAAAGCATTGGTAATATATGCTCAGATATAGAGATGAAGAGTGTAGTATTGGACTCAACAGCACTGGTTATGACACAAATGAGAAAGATATTTTTTTTACTAATGGTTTATAAGTCTACAAATGAATTTCAATAAGATTATTTCATGATTGCTTTTTTTTACCTTGAAGTTGAAGGAAGAATACAGAAGCAGCTGATTGCAGCAATATCTTAAAAGTTATGATATCATGGAATGGACTGAAAGTGAGACTATGCATGCTAAAATATGTGTATTTGCTATGTAGATATCTATTTAGTAAATAGAATACAAAGAAGTACAATTGTGCAAGAACTATTACAAGAATAATGACTTTTTATGTTTCATCAGCATAAGATGTGAAACTATTACATTATGAAATGAAAGTCTACAGTATTGACTACTACAACATGGATAAAAGCTCTACTTCAAATGAATGTTTACATGCATTACTAACTATTCTCCAATTCCCCCAAATATATAATCAAATGATTTAGAAACTGAAGGCATTTCTATGCATCAGGCAGATGATACACAGCTAACATTCACCATACATATATTATACATATGCAGGCCTCACAAGCCAATTGTTAAAAACTATTGAAAATAATCAATGTCATTAGAATTTACATACATTGCTGACAATATAGCAACTAAGCAATTTTCACATTCATAACCATCTAAGATGCACATGGGGGACTATTCTAATTGAATTACTTTGCAGTAGATCTGAGTCTGAGTCATTTACAGGCATGCTTCTTATTCATTAAGGCCTCTAAACATTACGTCTAGAACATATAAAACCTATTATGTGCAGGCAGGTACTGGGAAATGTTGAACATGAACTCTTGAGTGTACAATATAAGCAAACTTTGGGAGTCTTTGATTATTCTTGTTTTGAGAGTGTACGATAAATGCAGTTACATCAATTACATATACAATATTATGTAATAATGGAATATCAATCAAAATTCTAATGCCTATGATTCAACTCTGTCTTAGACTCAAGACTATTGACTGACATAGCATTGATTGACAAAAGGATCAAAACAAAGAGAATTAATGATTTGACTGATCTTAGTAATGGTTAGTCATCATAAAGTTAGCCCCCTTTAAACAGCTGATAACCTTCACCCCTCGCAGAGACCCCCTGTAGAATAGTAAGGGGCTTGAAGTATTAGCACTGCAGGGTGTTGGGGCTTAATTCACTTTAAAACCTTTTAGTCCTAATGAAAATCATGGAGGGAGAAATATGCTATATGTTCAATTGCTACACAGATCATTTAGTCATTTAAAGCTGGGTCAAGTTACAAAATCTGAAATTAGTTGAATGAATATTGTTTAAAAGAGCTAGCTTGAAAACCTTCACCTGTGCTAGGTTTGTATAAGAATAAAGAATGCTATAACAAAGAAGATTTATGAACAGTGATACTGGGACTAAATAATCTTGTAACTACATCCTACAGTTGTGCAAGATTCATGCTACCTAAAGATAATGCTATACCGATGCCAGATGGATAAATCTATAAAATAACTGAGATTTTTTAAACAGGAAATGTGAGTTGATTTCATCTGTCTATAGTAATAAATATTATGTAAAGACAATGATTCAGAATGCCTTTTAAAGTTTATTCAGTAGGAACAAGCAGAGGGAAAAAACCTAAACCTTGCCAAGATGTCTTACATCCGGCCTCTCCTATGGATTCATGTGCAGTACAGATGTCAATTGCTGCTATACAGTAGGAAACATGTGTCAGACACAGTAACCTTCATTTCCTAGTTTGAACTAGCTTTCTCCTGCCGACAGAATGTTACAGGGGAAATTACCCCCCTCCCCCCAAGGAAAAAAAAAAAAAAACTGTGTGAAATTCAGAAACAATGTTAAAAGTGAATTAGTTGCCTGAAATGGTTACTGAACTACAACTCAATTGTTAATGTATCATAATAAAATAAGAGCAGGTTCATAAGCTGTATTTCTTAAATAGATCAATCAATATTAATTAAATCAATCAAAATAATGTATTTTTCAAAGGTATAATGCACTAGGTTACAGTATATGGCTGGCAGCTGATTTTTAGGTTATTTTTGCTCATTATTTTCAGGCAACAGATAGCTATAAATGCATGTACAACTGTTTCAAGGAAACACAGAGTGAATCAGTGATGACTAAAAACTCTAACAGACTCTTGGGGCCATTGTTTATAATGTAAGGACACCATAAGGTCTGTCACTCTTATATATATGTTAATTGCATAGACATCCACTTAATAACTCCAGCTTTCAAGCCAAAACTGGTTAATCATAAACAGGACCATGAAGGAACTAAAACATTAGATCTGTAGTGGTGAATACCTCCAATTCTCACAGTTGTGCAGACAGCAAATTGTACAAATACAAAGATGTGGATATATTATGTTTCTTGTAAAAATGAATAATAAATCGCTCTCATTTTCATGTCAAATAAGTGAAGAAAGCATGGCAACATTTTAAATACGGTTACCCCAAAGAATAGAAATTATCTCTCTTTCTTATATTTCCTTAATTTACGACCAAAAAGGGTATTCTGACGGACTATGAACTTGATTGTAAATGAAATATTAACCCATGTCAACACTGATAAGATTACATCTTGTACAATGACCCCTGCCCAAATAATCTAACAGTGCTAAAAAGACAGATTTATAGCCTTTTATGGTAAGTCTCTGATATGCAAGTTCAAATTCCTGCTTATCCCCTATCCTTTCCAACCTTGCATGCCATATCACAGTCATTAATCTTGATCTGCTCTACTAGGTTGTTATTGCTCAGAAATATTTAATGTTCTTATGCTGTTGGCATATAATTTTTCACTACTTGAGATATCTCAAATAATGAAAAAGTTTCAGCATGTTGCTTTCTCTTCTATGTAATTAATTTATCAAAATTAGTATGTGATTACTTTCCTTTCTTTGAGTTAAGACATGAAACATTTCAGAGAAATTTACAAGCAGCAGTGATAAAGAGGAGCACCTACTTAGCTTTGAGAATCTCCAGGCACTTGATAAAAGCAGCAGCATCAATTTCACTGGCCTGTTTCCACTTTTCAATAGCAGACAAGAGCAATGTAAGATAAACCAGGCGCCTCTCTTTCCATAAGGCCTTTGTCAGATAAAATGGATAAACCAGCACTTCAAAACCGACATGAATATTCCTGTCTCTGTGCCTGACTAAATAGCAGGTTCCATGTACTCTTCCATTTATTTCAAATGGAGTGATATTTCCATGAGCTGTAGATTGCATCCCTGAAAAAGAGACCTGTTCACACCTAAAGGCCAATGCACACCTTACGATCGGTCTGCGATCCGATTTGTGAAATAAATCGCTATGGCATTAAATATTGGCATTTTAAGAAATGAAATCTACCCTATTCAGGTTCTGAAAAGTAATATGAATACTAAACATAAGGTTTTGGTGAGCTGTCAGCTTTCTACAGGGAATAAGGGCAAAATTAGTTTCAAATCGTAGGCAGTCATACGATTTTTGTGAAGTCACTACGACTCAGAGCCGATTTGGCCATTTCACCGACTAGAAAACTCAGCAAAGGCCGTACTATCGATTTCACTATCTGTATGACTATTCAGACCCTCAATCAAAAATATTTTTCGTTTTTAATTGATTTGTCAAATGATATTACAGTTTCTTCTGAAATCGGATCACAGACAGATCGTAAGGTGTTCGGTGGCCTGTAGTAACTGTAGTAACACTACAGTTTATCAGCATCAGGGTAACAACTACTTATATAAATGGAGTGCTATGATGGACCATTTTAACAAACTACAATATGGATGCATTTTTAAAAGTTGGTCCTTACTGAAGTGACTCATGGATCACATGCCAGAAAGTGTGGTCCATGGTCGGCCCTTGCAGTGTGAATGAAGCCAAATTTAGTCTGCATCTATCCATTGGTAAACTATGCCTCTTTGTATCATGTATCTATTCAACAGCATCTATCTTCCATTTCTCAAAAAGAAACAAACAAACAAACTTTAATTCAAAATGTCTTACTAAGCAAGAAGGTGACATCATTTCCTCTCTCCCTCCCCCCTTCAGTTGCTATATGACTTTGTATGTGAACACAGATAACAAATAGAACATCAGTATATGAAAATAGACTGGAAGAGAGGGAAGTAGAAGAAGGGGCAGCACACCAATCTTTAATAGGCAAAAAAGATCAACCCTCAAAATGGGAAATAAAATATGGCATAAACATTGCTGCATGCCTTTACCCCTCCAGGTATCGCTGCACTTTTCTTAATTGCGACATTTTCAAGTCCAATTGGCATGTTCTGTGGATTCCATGTTACACGTGGATGGCACAGTAATGAGCTTCTGCGTGCCGCAAGCATGAAGACCAACTTGATTTGAATATTGGATGGCAGGAGTGAAGGCTGTTTTTCAATCATTCCCAGTTTACAGCTTTATTGAGGAGTAAATTTGCTCCGTTATCTTGTCCTCCGGTGACACAAGGGAGGAGGAGAAAAAGAAATTTTTCTTTCTTTCTCGGCTGTATTTTCTCTTGAGCTTACTAAGAGTAATTCCAAATACTGAAGCTATGTATCTTGTCATTTCACTTTCCTCCTTAAAAAAAAAAAAAAAAAAAAAAATTGAGACTGAGAAAAACAGAGGAGGGGGGAGGGGGTGAGAGAGACAGAGAGAGAAAGGGAAAAAGGAGAAGTGAAGGATAGGAATAAAGTTACATCATATTCAGTTTGTGTTTGTGTATTTTGTCCATCTTGTAATTCTATTGCAACAATTCATTAGACAAGAGTTAGCAGTAATAGCTCTGAAATAAAGAGCTGTGCATAGCAAACTTGCATCTCTTACAATAAAAAAAAACATGTTTGATTGAAATTAAGACTTTTGTGAGGGTTGGTGACAGCTTGATTGACATGATACACACCTTGTGAGCTCATAAATGATTTTTGTTTACACCTTAAAGTCTAGAATTACATGGTAAAGTGCACCATGTTATAAACAAGCTTCAGGCTGTACAGCAAGATGGAAAGAATGATAGAGAGGGGGGGGGGGGGGGAGGGGGGGGGGTGAGGACAGAAGAGGATGAAATACTGATTGTAAGGTAAAGAAGAGATATTCTAGGCTTACATACAGAGGGAGCTAGATTGGGGGTGGGGACAGTGCCATCCATACATAGAGTTTGGCCAACTCTGCTCCAGTGGGTAACAATATGGCGGCATGTTGCTTTGTTAGGCAAGCATGTAACAAAGGAATATACGCCATGTTGTGCCCAACTGAAAACGAGTTGGCCAAACTCTGTGTATGGATGGCTCTGGGTGGGGAGAGAGAAAGAGAGAGAGACAGAATGATACAGAGCGGAAGGGACAGAAACAGGGATGGGCTGCAATAGTGAGCAAAGCGAGAGAAAAGAGAAAAAAGTGAGACACTGTTTTAGAAATCCAAATGGATGAATCAAGAGATGTTGAATGGATAAAAACTTGCATATCATGTGCATGTGGACTATATACAGCAACATCAGTCATCACAATTACAGAGTCAAAACAAAGAAAGGTAGTAATACAGAGGCGACAGACAGCTTCAATGTTCTTCATTGTGAGACGATGATGACAAAATGATGACACATAGCACATGAAGATGGCAGGCTCTGCTTAGAGATATGAATCATGTTGTGAACTGGGTAATTGATCAACACATTCTCTAATGGAAGGTGTTAAATGCTCTGATTATAATAAGGATACATAGTCACATTTCAAAATTTGTATTTCTTGCAATTTAGATTCTGATTGGTAGCCCATTTCATATAATATTACAAATAACTTCCAATCATTTGAGCACTATTTCACTCTTTTGTTCATGGAAGCTCTAGCTTCTATTGAAGAATAAGATTTGCATAATGGCAAGATATTTTTTTGTTTGTTCCAGTACAGTCGTTTTCAGCTTTTAAGAGCTAATGTCACTCTCTGTACTCTCCTGTGTAGACCAAATTTTTTGTTCTTTAACATCGAAACACAAATTTCTTATTTCATGAAGTCATGTCAGAAGTCACTATCAGAAAACCAGAGAAGAATTTTGAGGTGGGGCTTGTCATTCTCCAAGTTCCAAAGCCTGTACACGGTACACCTAAATATTTATTAGAAACTAACTGATATTGAAGTCTGGTCTCTCTGATCTTTTTCCATCTATCTCCCAGGGCATCAAAAATCATTGAATCAAAGAAGAAATGAAAATGCAAGCAGACAAATGAAACCTTGCGGCTGACCCGACAGTGACCTCAGGTCATGAACCATCTCAGCAGGAAGAACATAAAGCAAAGACTTGTGGGTGGAAGAAAATATCTAACAGACTGCCCAACCAATCAGAAACAAAGTATACTGCAAAATCTGCAGAATGTATGGATAAAAAAATACTCTGCACTTGGCTGAACAAACATCTTTGAGTTGGAAAAAAAAGAGCTCAATCTAGGTTTGACCCTTTGAACCTTAGGAATATTCCCTAAACTTCATTACCCTGCATATATACGACTTGCCTTGGAATATTTAAATGAATGTTTGAACTTGATTGAGATATTGAATATGATTTCTTCTATATGACTATTAAAGAGCAGACAAGTAATCATGTTTCTATACAAAATACTAACTTTTCTTTTCTTTTCTTAGGAAGCAACTATAATAAAAACTGAATTAAAATGCACCACATTTATCCTATTTTACTAATCTCTGATTTTAAAATGTGCTGAGGCCTCATGACAGGGTCAATATCCCCACAACCTAGAAATTATAGGAAAGAAATTAATCCTTATTGTAAAAGGCTTCTAAATATGTTTTATCACTTTTCCAAATATTCCAAATAGATTCAGTATTCTTGATTGGACTTCCTTCTAATACCATAAACCACAAGAACACCCCTCCAACCCTTATTCCAGAAAATCTTCCATATTCTACCACAAAGAAATTGAACTTTAGTCATTCTCTCCTCACATCTAAAGTCCACTGTCATCCGATGACCTTTGACCTTGAATTCAAGAGTAGATAGTCCATTTCAGGTTTCCGGGCCTTTCATCACCCTCAATACGAACACCAGTCTAAATTGACGATGACTTTCAAAAAATATGTTTCAGTTTTGAACAGTCATGACATATTTGGCTGAACAGGGTTACAATAAGAACTGAAGAGAGTTCATATATTCAGTAAGATTTGCTTTATACTAAACTTGAAAAAAGCAATCAGACTATCAGCAGCCAAGAAATGGTACAGTGAAAAAAATGATTAGTTCTCAATAAAAAAAAATTCACTCCTTATGTTGAATAATAGTACCATTTTACCATGAACTATCTATCCAAATCAACAAAAACAAAATGTGATAACAGCAAAGATCTTGATAATACACATAATTTTATCATAATGCCCATTCCTTCAGAGTCCCCTTCAAGATTAATTCACAGAAGATTTAACAATAAGAAGGTTTATGTTTAAAAAATACCTGAGTTGGATCAACTTACTGGTGAATACAACCCCAGCTAAGATTTTCAACTCACTATATTCCTGTAATTGATATTCTCATCTATTTTCTTTCAGTTCTTACTCTTTCAAAGCTCTTCAAAATTAGACTACTGAAGAAATGAAAATCTGTTAAGTCTCTTCAAACTTAAGCTAAAGCTGATAATCTGAAAAGACCATAGGATAATCAGGTCTTGGAGAATAGGTCTGTACACTGTCTTTCATCAGATTTGCAGATTTCACACAATGTTACTGACCTTGTCTTACAGTACAACCAGGTTAGATATTCCCTTTATCTGAGGAGGGGATTCAAATAGAACATTATTAGGAGACTCCTAACATGCCTAATGTATATGCAGAATAAAGCTTAAAGTTCAATTCGTTTTTTTTGACAAGTCTTTTTCAGAAAGTTTTCAATAAATGGAAGATAAAACAAAAGAAAGTAATGTTTTGATCATTCATCATCTTTGTTACTAGTTTATAAATAATAAAAAAGGTAACAGAAATATCAGTGACAATACTGATATGAAGATACCATAAACATATTTCAGTTCATCAACCTAATTCATATGTAGCCAAACATCTCCAACTCACCATGGCAAGGGGCATTAAAAACTATATAAAATAATCAGTGTAACAGCTATAAAAACAAGTTTTCAATTTCAAAAACAAAGTGCAATACTACAAATAATTCAAATTTAACTCAAATACATTATTGTTTATTATTTTAAAAAGTTTGTATGCAGAATTAGCATGATAAAACCTGTGAAATCAGATGAAACCTCTTCTTACCTCTCAACAGCTCAATTCTGTGGTACACGTTTCAAAATAACATCCAAATTAAGCAAAAAAGAGTTTTGTAGCAATACTATAATCCAGAGATATCATCCAATACTTGCAGGAATCTACATGTTCATGCCCAATGTAAATCCATCCTCATCTCAACTCGGATGCATACAAAATGAGATAGTACCTATACCAACATTGTCATCCATATTTCAGTCTGCACTGCAAACAATTTATCTAGTCCATTCAGTTGCCAAGCGCGAAATGACCAACAGGAAACAAAGATATAGGAATATTATTTTTTGTTCCCTTTTCTTCTCTCAAAACTAGATTTTATGATGGATGTTGGCAGAGAGACAGCGGAGGCCGAACAGGTGCACTATGGGTAAAGCGCTGAATGACATATCGCAATCTGGGACTGAAAAGCAGGGAAAAACAAGAGAGAGGATTTTAAAAATTGGTTTGAGATGGCTGGGCCCAGCACAGGTGAATTGGAGATTGATGTGCAGTGTATTACAGCATACACACACACACACATACACACACTGCCATCACTGTCCATTAGGCATTTATATTGGACTGTACCAAATCTCTAAAAGGATGGGGGAGTTGAAGCTTGGCAACCGGAGGGATAGTCGCATTACGAACTGAGAGATGCAATAGCGATGTTACTTTGTGGAGGAGAAAGTAGATTGGGTTTTTTATTCACCAAATCAATCAGACCCGTGATATTTGAAGGATACCTCTGCAAGTACCTGACAAAATTGAGAATCAGGTTTGCTCGGCAGGCTAATTACGTGTGTAGAAGGGTGTATCTCTATCTGAGGGACGTTCAAATTAGTTCTATTCTGGACAGAGAAGGGGAGAGAGAAATGAAGATAGAGCAGACCCTGTAATTGGATGGGCAATCTATCGACTTTCACAGAATTGGAGAACTAGCAACACTACTACATGGCGATCTTTGTTGATTCTCCCTTCTCTTTTGTTTTAAGGGAGGACCGAGTCTGTCAAACAAACCAACACCATCTACAAACAATGCTTTTCACCGTTACGTCTGCACTGAATAATTTGAAACTTAATTGCTTCCCTACTGCTAACTTGGAAATGTGCTTCACTCATGACTCAAGTATGCCCGGTGAATGACCAGATGACAAATTCAATTCTTGTGAAATGGCAAATCTTATTAGATTCAAACAATGCTCCATGGAGTAAAGTATGAAAATCTATATAACAGTACAACTCATATCATACAAAAAGATGACAAAATCTATAAGGATATAGACAACTATGTGAAATAAGGCATTACTGCAAATTCACTATTGGCTCCATTAAAGTAAACATAGTTTTAATTTCAAAACATGAGATATTCTCTTCTTTCTCTTTTTTCCAATTATGGAATTACTTTCTCTCCCAAACTCCCTAGTTACACATTTAAATCTACAAAACATGACTCATAACAATTATATCTGTATTAATTTTTTGTAAATCAAGTAGACAACATATTATTAACTATCAGCAGATGCATATGATGTAGAAAATGGCTAATGCACTAACAAAGAAAGACCGCTCATTATAATAAACAATTATTCAATCAACACAGGGCATAAATTATTATCTAAAAATGTGACTTCTTTTTTTTTTTTACTTTTATCTTCACCAGGCCTTCTTCCATATGAAAATAATTTCATGACAGAGATATTGTTCAGAGTCCCTTGTCTGGTCATGCAAAATATAACGATACTTATCATTTCACAATCATCCTCACATGTATCAGCATGTGACTTATTCCTAATGAAAAGAGAAAATCCTGAACAACTAGTTTATCATCCTAGTTAAATTGAACAGATATCCAGATCCTGGATAATTATCTCTAAATCTATCTTATGCATTTCAAAACCATACACTTCCCTGGATCTTTCACACCCTATTATTATTATTCTTAACATCATATAATGGTTTGAAGACACTCTAAATTTGCTTTTATATGAGTTGAGAGATATGACCATAAAACTTTCTGTAAACTGTAAATCATTTTTTGGCACGCCATCATAATTTTTTTTTTTTTTTGGAGGGGTATGAAAGTATGACATTTATTGTGATGTCTTTGTGGAATTTTTCTTCTTGTATTGTGTATGTGCTTTCACTTTCTGCATGATAACCATTGTATTCTTAATCTGGTTTCCATATCTGTAGTTCTAGATTTCCACACTTCATCTCCCTAATAGCTTGAACTCCTAAACTGCTCTTGAAATGCTCTGATTTCATATACATGTACAGCTAGAATTTGGTTTTGTTATGAGCCATCAAATAAATTTCTCCTCTTGATGTGTTCATATCTATGTTTTGTTGTTTTAGAATATCTGATTTTCAGCACAAAATTCTTAAGTCCATGATCATTTTGCTTTTATATAAAAACCCATAAAAACATAAGGATTCCCATCTACTTATTATATGATCCATAATTATATTTTTCCTCAATGTAATTTTCCTGAATGTAGGCCTTCTTTTAGGAAAGTGGACCTATGTTACTTTCCCATCCAATGTCTTCATATAATATAAATGAAATAAATATTGAATTCCAGACATAGATAAAGTCATCAGCCTAAGATGATCTTCATCGAGAAAACTCCTGGGACAGGAGGATATGAATCATGTGACCTTGACAGGAAGTGAGAGGAAACTCCCATGATGCTCTCTTGCCTCACCATGACATCCATTTCTTCATCTCAATGGCAATTAACAGCCCCATTTCAATTCAATGCTATGTGCTGTCAAGTCTCATCAAGGAGTTATCACAGATAACTTTTTGGTCTCATAAACTTGAATGGGTGACTATATTAATAAAGGGTGACAAAGGGACTAATGCATGGAAGGTTCCAAAAATCATTTTTCATTTGACTTGATAAAATCAAGAGATTTGAGCAGAACTTTACAATTTGGCAAGCAATTATTTGATTTTTTAAAAATATATACAACACACATACAAACAAATATGTATTAATAATTTTCCCAAGCCTAACTACAATATTGAAAACTTACAGATTTGATCATCAAAGAAATCAATTACATTCACTTGCTCTACCCAGGGAAGTAGGAGTTTGCTCTACCCATTTCTGAGGAATGCTACACAAAGTGGATTCAATACTCTACAATTGATTTTCACATGTTTCAAAAGATTTCCTTTCCTCTTGATTAAGATGGGAGTTCATAATCTGATTTGATGGAAAGGGAAATTCAAAGCAGTTGAAGCCATAGAAGAATTGCCAGCCTACATTATAGCATTGATCGTTGGATATTTCCTTCCATTCAAAATGCAGATAGGGTTTCCCAAGTTTAGCAAGCCCACATTTTTTAAAGGTAATATTTGAACATTTTTGAAAAGTCTTCTTCCTCTGGCTCAAATGTTAGAGGAAACATAATTGAAGTTTCATGTGAAACAATGATTGTTTTGTAAGAAGTGAAATTTCAGGACTTTTGTAAACCTCGTAAATCATGCATGCATTTTACTTAAGAGAATGGAGAAATATGGCAGAAAATTATCTGTAATATCTGTGAATTCTATACTTTTTTCACTTAGCATAATAATTGTTTTGTCAAATTATTCTCATCTATAACATTCAAGACCATATTTTAAATAAATGGCTAATAATATATTTAACTTAGATTTTAAATGAAAATTTTGGCAAGTTTTCCTTTTAAACACTGAAAATTTGAAGGAGACAGCCCTTGTGACGTCTCAGTAAGGGACTATTACTACTGATTTGATATGATTTGATTTGAAGTAGACTGAATGAGGGTAGTGAGGGGGAGGAATAGGATGAAGAATATTTCCTTTCTACCCTGACTACACCCCTGGTTAAATACTTCCTGCACTGAGGCTCCATCGCTTAGTTACCATGGAAATCAAAGCAGTTTTAAAGACTGTATCATATCAACAGTCTGATGTTTGCTTATAATATATGGAGCTCCATTAACAGATAAGGGAGACGTTACAAAGAAATAGATACTAAAGTGTAAAATTTCAAATGTTGTTTTTCTTCCACTCTGTGACTTCCTGAGAAAGAACTGAAGAAATCATACAAGAGATTATCAACAGTTTTTCTACATGATAGAGAATAGGTTTCAAGGAAATCATAATAATCGACTGAAAGGTTACTTGTACCATGTACAGCTTGAAATACATGTACAACTATGAGCTCATCTTACACTAGATTCTGGTAATTTTGATCTGAAAATGAACCCTTTGTCATAAATATGCCATTGTCATTAGCAACTGTTCCTAAATGCACTTCCTTTTGATTGATGTGTACACCAAGGTCAATAGGAAATAATTTGTTGCTAAGCTGGGTCATCATCATTACAAGCTGATGTGAAAAACAGAGCTTGCATAGAGAGAGAGAAATAAAGAGAAAGAGAGCATGAGAGAGAAAGAGAGAGAGAGAGAAAGCTACTCGGCCTGTAAAGCATGGAGGCAATGGTTTGAAAATTATAGTAAATTTCAAAAAAAAAAATGATAAAGGCCTAATGATGGAAAAAAAAGGGGATCAATTTCCACTTGAATTTGAGTGGTATAGGGTTACTTATGATACTTGAAGTAGCTGACAGATTGGTAACTCTAAAATGCCAAGTTCTTTAAAAAAAAAAAAATAGTCAGTGAATGCTTTGTTTACAATACTCTTTCTATTCTGAAATATTTTATAGGTTTTCACTTTCTCACTATTTGAAGATATTTACAGATCATTTTCATTTACTTTTACATGATATGAAAATCTCCTTTCCTTGACCAGAAGACAATACTGTTGGAGCAAAGAAGTGATAAATCTTGACTAGTACAGTCTCACACAAACTATTTCAAAAGCTTTAGGCACAAAGCTCAATGGGTAAGTAACAAGGACCTACATGACCACATAATTATAGTGTCCTATCTTATCTTTCAACCTTAGCAGGGGTGTTAGGGCAGTGATCCCATCTCCATGCTATCACCATGGTAACAAAGCAAGGGCGGAGTCATGACTAACATACCTACTGTCCTAGGTTGTTTTAAGGTCAGTGCCTGGCAGAGTGTGATTTATAAGATCTACTTGTTAATCCAACTAAAGATGTTATAGTGGGCAGGGAGGGAGGAGAGAAACAATTGGATAGGATTATAAGGCGTATGGTATGATTGGTAGACACTTTGACAGCATGGCTAGCTCTAACCATGGACCTACTAAAATACCTAGTAGGTCCATGCTCTAACTGACTAAACTCTCACAGGAATCAGTAATGCTCATTTGTGATTCCATGTCTTTCACTATCTTGGACTATATCAAAAGAGGTTGTATTATTGATTTTGATGAAAATTTGCTACTTTCCAATATATGTTGATTGGTAATTCACAGGAGTCTTGGAAGGGACAGAGAAAACTAATTGATTATCATATTTCTTTTGAAATAAAATATCATCATAAGAGAAGTAGAAAGGTTTATCTTAAAGACATGAGTCATCATGGAATACCATGTTAACAAGCTGGCTTAGGAATCCACCAAAATAACCATTCTTGCTGAAAGTTTCAGTCACACTTGTCAAGATTATATCAAAGCACTTTACCAAAAGCAACGGTGAAAAGAAAAGAAAAACACTAAGAAGGTTTAACAAAAGCATAACAAACTGCTCACAATGCATCAATAATCTCCCCTATTAGTAAGTATAAGAAATCTACTTACATCCTACATTCCCACTCTTAGAATACAGGATTGTCTCTCCTGGCATTCATGACCAAGAATAAACTTGAAATCTTCTTTAGGAGATAAATCAATCATATTCCAGGGATATGAAGATTTTCAAGAGCTCAGTTCTTTTCTCCATAAAGAGTCTTAGCAGATTTGCCAATCTCAAAAAAATCTTAGCAAGGATTTCTGTGTATGCAGTCACACAATTCAACAAACTTGATTAATGCCTAAGGCTTAAGTTCCTTTTTATGATTGTTCTTAGTTTTCAGAGATACATAGGAGAGAAAAGAGTGATGTGAAAAATACTGTGAGAGAGGAGTGAAGACTGATTGTGACAGTGTAATACATTTGTCATAACCAAAATGAAAACAGAAGAAAAGAAAAACATCTGTTGACAGAAATGTGTTATATAATCTAACTCTACCCAATAAAAGTACCTTTGAAAAAGACTATCTTAGATTGAAAGGGAGGATATTCTCATTTAGTCTGTTGAGAGGTGACACGACATTTGCTCCTGCGACATTTGCTCCATATCTCGAAAGGTCAAAGGTTAAGATCATAATTTGGTTTTTGGTAAGGACAATGTGAAGATTAGGATTAGGGGTAGGGTTAGGGTTAGGTTTAGGTTTAGGATTAACATGGCAAAGTTAGATGGGAGCAATTGTTGCAGGAGCAAATGTCATGGAACCCTATTAAGAGCCTGCTTGGGTTAAGCTCTCACACTCTATCATAAAGTTAACAGTACCCTTCTAGCTCTAACCACACAATCTCATCTTTTTGATACTTTCTACCACCAAAAAATGTCCTACTATAATCTGAGCACTGTCTGCAAGAAGGGTGTTAACTCATATCATTTTCTACAGAGTTTACCCCCTTCTGGTTGTCAGCAGAAGTCATTGTAAGCCCAGATAGCCAAATACATGTCATGTTCATCAACAACAACTCAAAGATTAAATATTCATGTTATGCATGGAGGGAGATTGAAAAGGGGGAAAAACACAGACTGAAATTCCCTTGATAAAATCAGATGAATACCATTCTTCAATCTTGTTTTCCACAAAGGAGTAATATAAAGTATAAGTTTGGCATTTATAGCATTTATTGTCCTATGGCATAACACAGCAATGATCAAAGTAAAAACATACAGAAACATAAGCAGAAAAATTAAAGGGCTGCAGAGTTAATGCAATAATATATATATTTTTTAAATATATCACTGGAAAGAAACCATCAAACATGGTTCTAGAATACCTCCCTCTCTGATGCCTGGGCATGACGCCAACAAGGAGAGTAGTCAATAGCTCTTTAGCGCCTGGGCGGCTGACAAGATGCTTCACTTGATGAGGCAAGTCAATACAATCACAGGAAAAGTAAACTCACTAAATTGAATATTCTTCTGACACAAGACGATACTGAACATGTCGTGCATCCTGCCATTTTTTAAATGCCCAGGGAAGGGGAGGGAGAGCAAAATTTGTTTGATTGCAAAGGAAACTGAAAGTTGGCAATGTGTTATTGTAAAATTACACTTCCTTCAAGCATCATTTTCTCTCTCTCTCTCTCTCTCCCTCTTACACTCAATAAAGAATACTGGGTAAACTATGCTGGGTAAATCGAAATTGGATAAAGGTTGGGCAAATTTTTCCCAACTGTTTGCTACACGCTTTTGCCCAACGTGTGATAAATATTTTTTATCCAATATTAGGGAAAACGACTGATTCAAATTATACTGGGTATTCAATTGTGTAAACTATGAACACTAGGTAAAAGAAATGGGTAAGGTTGTCCCAATTGCTTTGTTTCATGCATTTGCCCACTTGTTTATCACTTTACCCAATATTGGGGAAAACACATGAATATTCATGAATTTTTAGTAGCATATGGTTTGGGGTTGCCCGATTTACTAACTGTCACCAAATACATAAAAAAACTATAAGGGGTATGTAAGAAATTGCACTATATTACATGTAAATCTGGTGTAAATATTAATATTTTGAATGACAGCACTGTAAAAACCAAAAACAACAACAACATACACCAACTAGATAGGATAGGTCTAGGATAGGATAGGTTAAGATACAGGAAAGGATAAGTTAAAGTAGGATAGGTTAGGATTTATTTGGTTTAGACCCAGAAAGACATAACAGGCAGGTTTCATTTTTTACCTAGGTTGGAGGAAAAAGGAAACAATTGGGCAACTGAATTTGCCCAACCACATAGTATATATTACCCATCAGCTGCGCAAATAGAGGGTTGGACAATATCCCATTAGGTAAAATTGGTTGGGCAAGTATTGATGGGTAAATTATTGGGTAAACTGAAAGTGCCCAACAAAAGGGCAAATTCTGTATATGGTAAAGTTTACCCCAAAGTTGGTCGGACACATAACTACCCTCATGTTGGGTAAATTTTGGGTAAAATTTTGCCTAATTTTTTAAAGAGTGTATTTCCCTTTTAGGGTCAAAACTGAATAGTATCACAAATATCATGATGTTCATAAAAATGACTGCAAGGTTTACATTCAAAGGTTTCACTCTCTCCTTAATTTTCCTGTTTACACTAAATCTGCATAACTATCTTGAATAAATATGAAAGAATAATAGTTGATGTACATTCCTTCATGAGAGATTATTAACATCACTACCAAGTTACTTGCTACCATACACTCTTAATTGAAATTCATAAAAGAACAAGACAAAATAAATAATTTTATTTGGAAGCAAGGCTAATTTCCAACCATATAATTTTGCTCTTCACTCTTTCAGACTTCAACTATCAATGATGCTCTTGTTTTGTCAATTATGCATGAAACTGTCACTTATCTGGAATTAAATTGCAATTTTGCTTACCTGAGGGTACAATGAAACTTAATGGAAAAGCAGGTTTACATCATTTTTAAAGCTTATGCAAGTTATGCTTTACACAAAGCAGATCTAGTTTTTTTTCCTCAAAGGGAAAGAAGTAAAGGTATGTATTAAGCAGAAGTTATGCAGTATATTTCAATCAAATTTTCCATGCAACCTTATAATATAAGTTGAAATGTCAGGTCAAAGCCTGTAACATTGTGTGACACCTCAAAAAAAGGGTGTGCATGTGGGGGAGGCATCCAGAGTGAGCCCAAGAGAGAGATAGAAACCTTACTGTGTTAACAGTAACCTTTACAGCATGTAACCATTAAAAAGCTAGACATGATTTATGCTCTGAAGTCTGAATTATATATGCTTGGACAGAAAGAGAACTTGAACTTGTATTCACATGCAAGAAGTCCCCATAAAGATAGGCAGAGAGATAGAAGGAGGATAGGATGGGTAGGTTCAGAGGCATTTGAAGAGGTGCGCAGGAGGGAGATGCTTCCATATTTGGCTCTGTAAACCCTGCATGGCTTGGCAGGGGACAATGTGAAGGCTTGCACTCCTCCATACAGATCTTGGTGGTAAAGGGGAGTTAAGGTGAGGTGTTATTGCTAGGTACTTTTCCTAGAAAATGTTAGAAACACATAAGGGTTCCAGATGACATCTTGATCAAAGGTAGAAGAAGAGAGTTACAGGCTTAGCATTTTTCTATGAAATGAAACTCCCCCTTAAAACCTGATCAATCTCCTTTGGGTTAATAGTAGTAATAAACTTTAAACTTCAGAAATATGATCTTTACAACACACATTATTTTTCTTTCTTTATCATCTTCAGCATAGTTCAGTATTTTGCACAGTAAAGTAGATCAATATTTCCCCTCCTATAAAAAAAAAGAAAAAGCTCGCTAACACTATTTGCAGTGTTCCTTTCACTGTTGTTTCATTTCATTCAAAATATCATCAGTATCGTTAGTTGTAACAGCCCTAAAGGGTCAATTCACTCAGAACATGCTGAGGAATATATCATCCTGGGGCACATCAATAACGTTTCTTCTATCACCTCCTCCACCATGACAAATCAATTCCTAGCACGTTATACGAAAAGAAGATAACTCACAGCCTCCAAACGTGACATCTTCCTATGTTGACTCGGATAAGCCATTATTCTAACAATCCAATTTGTCTATTTATATCCCGATCTCATAAATTCTAAGCTTTTCTCACAGGCCGTTTCTTTCTTTGAATTACAATGTTAATGTAAAACAGGGAATACAGTTGACTAAACAGAAATGACTTTGTTTTGTGCGAGTGCTCTATTGATCGATAGTGGTCATGTTGTTCCAGCTTTGTAAATCTAGGGGCCCCTGGATAACTTGCAAGCTGCCATGGCATATCATTAAACGTTAAGAGGAGGTAGACATGGAAAGATATGGCTGGCTTAGTAGAAACACTGAAGGTGTGAAAAGAAAGAAGGGTGAGAAAAGGAGTGAGCTTTTAAAATAAGATGTGAGGAGAACAGAGGGTAAAACACATGAGAGAGAAAGAGAGAGAGAGAGAGGAAGATGACAAATTCTGTACCATGGCACATTTTTGCAGACAATTACACCTCCACATCCCTTCCCCAACTCTTAATTTCAATTAACTTTGTGCAAAGAAACAATGATGATGAAATCTACTTACTTCCTCTATTATTATTAATATTATGTACCAAATGGAAAATTCAGCAGTGACACCTCAAACTCTTCCCTTAATCAAGCACCTCAGCTGGTAGATATGTGATGGAGATGTGCTAATCTCAGGACAAAGACCAGGTCATCAGCTGTATTTAGAATACTTTGAGCATCCAGATGCACACTGATGATGGAGAAAGATATCCATCTTAAAACAGACCAGGGTCGCCCCTATCCCTTACAGTGCTATTAACGGTAAACCCAGCTTGGATCATTTCTGCCCTCCCTACGGTTTTCAGGCTATTGTTTTTTTTATAATTCTCATGAATTTCATAAATGTTTTGTGAATCCCTTACCAACTAACAGAGATTGTAGTACAAAACTTTGTATTTGAAATTTAGTTTTAAAAATGTCCCATCTTGTTGAGTGGCACTGTAAAGGTTAATGCCCTTTTTATGTTCTCTGGTTGCTGACAAAGAACACGTGTGACTGCATTGATGTGATGCTTAAGACACAATATCCCTTTCCTTCTTGAATGGAAACGTATCTTATCAAAATAGTTTAAATCAAATCTCCACTGTCCAAACTCTGACAAAATAACCTGTAACAATTCTCAGACGTATAGCAATAACATTATACAGTAAACATGAATGAATCGAGTTGCTCCTACAGTGTTTTCAGTTTTGTCAATACAGAAAGTAGAAACTAATGGAATTGTAATCATAAACATAGTACATACAAATTGCTCAAACCTCTCTGCATGGTAATGATTAAAATAGGAGCATAGCATATCAAACTTTTCACAACAAAACCTAAATGTGTATCACGAATACATCATGTCCTTTAGTCGATCTCTGACTAACATACGAGGTGCTGAATGAATAAAACAAACAAATACGAATTACATACTAGCTGTAAACTAACTTTGACTGCAATGCACTATTCAGCTATTTTCAAACTCTTAAAAAGTATAGATGCTTGTAAGAAGGCATGTAAGAAAATACATCGAGATAAATATCAAAAATTAATGACTGATTGTGGTAACAATAATCAATGGCATGACAACATTATTACTCAGAGAACTCAATATGCATGAAGTGATTTAAAAAAGGATTTAAGGCTTACTACTCTCTCTCTCTCTCTTTTCTTTCGAAAGAATATAAAACAAAACAACTCAAAATGACATGAATGACTGCTTATCTCGACTCTACAAAACTGGTATCATCCGATTATAGAAATAATGAGTATGACTCATGCTCTAGGAGGAATGGGATGAATGACCACACCTTATAATGAAGGTGAGAAGCAGACATCTCTGTCAATCACTGTCTTTATACCAGTGGGAAGGGAAGTGGAGAGGATGGGGCTTTGGGGCATCAAACTTTATACATGTATGTATGTTAATGAGAGTTAGCTAAAATATTAAGAAGATGCACCCCTCATGCACCCCTCTCCTCTGCCCCCACCCTAACCTCCTCTGCAACAGTCATTTCTTCCTTTACTTTGCAATTTGGAGATATGAGATTACAGCAAGCAGAAAGTTTGATACGGGCCAGAGAAAGAGTGAGAGAAAGAGAGGAATAGAGAGAGAGAGAGAGAGAGAGAGAGAGAGAGAGAGAGAGAGAGAGAGGGCAGAGAAGTGGAGAGTATGTATGAAGTATTGAAAGAAACTAAGTGATCATGTACACATATACACATCCTGTACAGGAACACAATGATAAAAAAGAAGGAAATACATGTACTAGAAGCAAAAAGGAGAAGAATGAACAAAAAGGGGTATAATTGGTGCAAAACATTATCTCCATATTATCTACATATTCGTCTAAAAATCCAGTATGTCTATATCTACTACTGATGATAATCTGACTATTTCATGTATAAAAGAACATGTGGAATATGAGAGAGAGAGAGAGAGAGAGAGAGAGAGAGAGAGAGAGAGAGAGAGAGAGAAAGAGAGCTTGAATTTACAAGAAATGAAGAGAGAATTCCATACAGCAATTCACTATCATTACTTAATTTAAGTGTGCTACAAACATTCAATATTATCACCAAACAGTGCAAAGTAAGATAAAGGAGATTACAAAGTCTAGAAAATATACAGAATTAAGAGAGATGAAGCCAACAGCTTCTTAGGAAACCAATGCAGATGCTCACCCTCAATCCTATAGCACAGTTATCAGTGCCTTCTATTCTAACCAGTCATCTAGAACAAATGCTTTCACCACTAGGAGAGTATGGTGATGAGATAAAAGGTGATGATATCATAACATGATCCAATTAAAGAGGACAGTCTAGGGTGTTCCTAAGATCATTCCTGTATCATCTATTGAGAGCCAAAAGGGAGTTAAATCATATCCTTTTATAAAGAATTAATACCCTTCTAGTGCTAAACAGATGATATACCAGGCCTCACCTGAGATGGGTCTTCTGTTGATTAGATAGATGCAACTAATCCATCTGACTCATCTGCCCACCCATAATGCATCTAACATTCTACTATTTATAGTACATATGGACATACATAACAGACAGGAGTCTTGTTAATATCACAAATTGACTATATTCTCTTTAAAAATGTTTTCCTATAGAAAGACAGTAAAATATTCCCCTTCATTTTTAGAA
Organism: Heliocidaris tuberculata; assembly: GCA_025618425.1. Classification (NCBI taxonomy): domain Eukaryota; kingdom Metazoa; phylum Echinodermata; class Echinoidea; order Camarodonta; family Echinometridae; genus Heliocidaris; species Heliocidaris tuberculata. Next base: position 74,295,991 of record CM046832.1, on the reverse strand, counting down.
CAAGCAAACCTTCTATGTTGATAAAGCAGATCTTTTCAAACTTCTAGACGTTCTAGTCTTAGACCACACATTATATGATGAAGTCAGAAATATCACGTGTATCATGATTGGCAGTTATAGTTTGTATGAAATCTACGAAGTAATATTTGATATAGATGACGGCAGAAATTAACCCACTTCACACATCTTGTTTGTCTGCCATCTATGAATGAATCAATGATATACTGGTAAAACTCAATTTCACTAGATTAGTGAGTCTGAATACTAAAGAGAATAGCTTAATGGTAGACAGATGATCCACAGATCAACCATGACTCCACATCTATTAGACATACGCCATCCATCAAGATTCCATCTTCATCTCTCCTATGTTTCATCTCACTACAATTACTCCCCCCCCCCCTTGGTAAATCAGGATGCTAATGAATGTGAATAGAAATGCACTGCTGTATCTGGTTCCCATGTATTTACTGACAAGCGACAAGATTCTGAAAAAGACATGGAAATGCAAAGTAGTGCAGTCCAACTTACTGACTTTCATGACATGCAACAGAGAACATTTCTAGACAGAATATTTCCAATTTTGGTTTTGCCTTACCAAAAATAAGTGTGAGGAGCCTCATTGGCATGGTTTTAGAAACCATTTGTATGCATCTGTTTCTAGGCAAACTTCTAAGAATCTGAAGGTGTTTCAATAAAGCTACCCTCCTGCTTATAATTTGAAATGAGTATAAGTTACATAAAAGCAAGGAAAATGTCTGGAAGCCCTGTGAAATCTTGGGCTTAGGTTTCTATATCACATCCAGCTAAAAAATATAAATATTGATGTCAGTAATAGTGAACTGAAAAAAGGAAAGGTCTCCTAAATGACATACTTTAAGAGTTGCAGTATTGACAAAAGAATGAAATGTTCTTCTTCAAAATCATTGAAAGAATACCCATATCTTCCATCCATCCATATTTGGTAACTTCTTGCACACAAGTGCAGTCAGAGGTTTGGTATTTGTATAATCTTGATGTTCTCCAGTGATAGAATAAAGAAAGATGGAGGAAAATGGAAGCTGGCAAAACTTGAGGGTAAGCCAAGGTGCGGTATGTCGTCATCTACTGAAGATTAATGTCATGTTTAGACTAGCCTGAAGTCCAAATACAAACCAAGACTCTTGAGTCATGCAGAGCTCAATGGTTTATAGATGTCGTTTCTGGGCACACCGCTAGGCTAACAATCCCTCCACCTCCCTTTCCCCGGCCCCCCTTTTGCATTGCTGAGCTGAGAATAAACCGAGATGTGACATGGCAATGATCACATCGATGGTAGAAGTGATATGGGTAATTCAAACTTCTCAAAATTCTTCGGACTCCTGGTTGCAGATACATCAAGATGGATACACCATCCATGACAAAGTACAATGAATCTCTCTTCTACGTTTATGATCATCCTATATTACCATAGCTCAGTCTCAGTCACTGCATATGACATCTAATCTGTACTGGTCTATGTTACTATCATCACTTGGCCATTCTGATTTTCTTCGTTGTATCTGTTCATGTCTGATGTTTTTTTCTACATATATTTCTCATTTTGTCCACTGCCTTCTAACTTCTCTCCTATCTCTCACACACTCAAGAAAATATCATTTTATATCACAAAGATATTCCTTCTGGCCCAAATCATTTAAACCTCTTCTATTACTAACGTTTTGTCTGTTTGGAGCCAGAAGGGCATTAACTCTGTGTTAAAGGATATGAGTTAACACTCTTCAGGCTCTATACAGACGCTCTCTGCTTGACTGTAAGCTACATTCTCTTCCACTTCAGTTTTGTTCTTTCATTGTACACAAGCTCATTGATTAAATATGTTAATATCCATGAACTATCTCCTCAATATTGCCCAATCCTGACAAAATCATCCCAATCCATTACCTACACTCTTTCCTAACTTCCTCATCCTTCAACCCCCATCCCCTAAAAGTTAAGTCATCAGATGCCTTAAATCTACTCTCAGTCCTCTCCTATCATTTGCTTCCACACCTATTTCTTAGGTCTTAACTTCAGTCTCTCATCTTTCTACTTTCTCTATCTCTCTCACTCCTTTCATCTCTCATCCAGAGGTTAATGACAACCAATCTCATATAAAATCCCTTCCAAACTTCTAATACTATCATCACTTTAACCATCAAACGTCCATCCCTGTCCAATTCAGTATCCCCTTCTTATCTTCCAAACTCCCATCAACACCCCTCTCACCCCAAAGCAATCTGTGTTATCCAACGTCAAATGACATTAATGGTTTCAAACTCATTCCCTTCTCACCATCATCACAGTGACCATGGAACATTCCCTCTCATCCAATCCCCCTCCCATCTCATCTCCTCTCCCCTCTCCCATCCCCTCCCATCAACCCCAAACAATATCTCTGACAGTCCATATCATCTGCCAGAAAGGTCGGCATTCCAACATAGCACAGAACAAAATGGCTGCTGACATACCAAATCAATGGCCTGTCTTCTCGTTTTGATGAGAGGACTTTGAAATCTCAAGAGTATTTTTTTGCAGACATTCATTCTATTTTGTTTCTAAAACCCCACAAGATAGCATTCACAATGACCCCTGTTCAAATTAGTGATATTAAAGATAATTTAAGTCAAGAACAGCTCTAACAAAATGTATTGGCTCAGAATGAATGCTTATCTTATGAATTATGTCTATATATATAAAGGGTATGAAGAATAGTCTTGAGACATTGAATAATTAATTTTTTTTTGCAAAGGGACTAGATGTGATCATTTCAAAGATTATTTTTACTATATTGAATGACTGGCAATTTCAAAGTTATACCTACTATTCAACATATTTTGGGTGTACAATTCAGAAATCAATCAAATGAATGGAAAGATTACCACAAAAAACAAAAACAAATACTAAATTTATAAATTTTTCAACAAAGAGCATTTGGGGAGATAATTATGGCCATATCTATCAATGAACATTTTGTAAATGCAATTTTTTTTTTTTTTTTAAATTGACACATTGTTTGAAACTTTCCAATTCATTTTGATTTTATTCATAGAACTAAAATTTCTTCTGACTTTTGAATTTGGGAAACTATTTTGTACCAAAACACAAACAAAACAAGAAGAAATCTGACTGTCGTCTTTAAAAAGGTGATTACTTCACGGCATCTCTGACACTGTAAATTCAGGCCTATGGGCAATTCAATTGCTGCTACCCTTAGCAAGTTTTACTACCATTACACAAGTATGTAAAGAAATGTCACTGATGGAAAACATTCCTACGATTCCAACGCTCAAATGTCAGGCAGAATTCCACCCTCTGGGTGATTTCTACCTTCAAGTACCCAACAGCAACAAAGAAATTAAATTAGTATAAAGTCATTTTCCCTGGGGTACGATTCAACAGAAGGCAACTCCAATATTTGAAAAGTTTGCTGAGGAACATTGATTTTAGCCACCCTTTTTGTATCCCAGAATGGTATTACAGCTTACAGGAAAAGTAAGAATACCAAGCTTCTATTTCAAACCTTCTCTAGACTCTACAAATCAAGTGTTATTTAATATTAATTTTCTTGATTTTCTATCTCTATAAAGGCAAAGACACATAAACATAAAATATCTGAAGAATAATATATTCAGGACATATTTCCACTAGTGTTTTATAGAATTTTATGTAATGATCTATTTGAGGGAATATTCAATGTCATTTGATATCATCTGTTTGGATCCAGAATGGTGTTAACTCGGTACAAATGATGGGACTTAACGCCCTTCTGGCGCCAAATAGATGAATACAAAAACAAAAACGAGAAAATCTTATTGACAAGGAATGGATGAGATTGCATCCTTTAAGAAAGACTAGAGATTGTGATGAGGTAAATGTAAATGAATATCACATGATACTGGACGTCATATTATACTGGATGTCACAATCAAATTGTCTGCAAGCTTACTTTGTGGTTGAAAGAAAGTCAAAGGATATCAGAGAACAGCAGGCTAACAGTATTGCCATTTAAATCACGTAGCTGCACATGTTGACAAGTATTAGATGTGTCTCATGATTGAAGGAGATGCATTAGGCAAGTGACAGCATTTTACACGTTCCGTTACATTTTACCGCACCAACCAATTTCAGACACGCTCTCTTTCATACAACCTTTGGATAATGTTTCATAAAATAACAATATCTTTACTTACCTGGGATGGTCATGATGAGAGTAGAATCAAGGTAGGAAAGCGTGCAAAGAAAAAAAATGGAGAGAAAGAAGGACATAAACATTAGTTATTGCATACAAAATCTAGTAGAATATAGTGAATTTCAAGGTTTATAAAGAACACTGATCAGTATGACATAAATGGTACTTTACATTTCTTCATTCTATTTTTTTTCACTTTCTATTTTTCTCTCTCTCTCCCTCCCCCACTCTCACTCTTTCTGTCTTCCTCTCTCCTCCATATCTATCTTGATTATAATGCATGTAAAGTCTACTTACCTCCATCAAGAATATACATACACTTTCAAGCTTCTTTGCACAAAGTACATTTCACTGAAGGTATAGGCAAATTACTAGTATGAGCAGTAAATTGCCTTTCCATGAAAATATTTTTCTAGATACTTTTGACAGATACACTTCAACAAATCCATTCTCATACATCTACCACAAGACATCCATATTATGCTCCATTAACAATTCATAGAATGTCTGCAAAGGGCATTTCAACAGACCTGTATTAGTCAAGCAAGTAATATCATACCAACTATTTCCGAGGATTTCAGTTTTCACTTTCAGCCGAGAAAAAAACAATACGAACCCATGTGATAGACAGTGTCACATGATCAAAGCTTTTATCAGAAACCAAGAAAAATCTATCAACAATACCTGGATCTGTGGTAACAGAGATCTTCAAGTAATTTCAAAGCATGAAGCATATTACATGTTCAAAAAGGCTTTCACTTTCATACAGAGAGATGTTAAAATGTATGACCTAGGTCTGTTCACACTTGCTATAGTGTGTGTTGTGCTATCTGGTGAAATACTAGCAGTGGGTTACTGGGAAAATAATCTTTCCCATTCTTATATTATACAGGATACTTCCCACAAAGTTGAACTTGCAGTTGCAGACTACATAATCTTAGGTACAAGAAAAATATTAATCCGCATTTATAAGGTATGGGGATCTCTCAATATGAATGTATGGTAACATAAAGCTCAAAGTAACGTCTTTCGGCAGGGACAAGGAATGTTTTTTCCTAATAATCTTATGTTGGAGACTTATATATATTCAACCAGAATATGTGCCTACTATCTTCGTACAGTTTCTACATGTAGAGGTGATTTTCAAGATGTGAATTTTCATTAAAATCTGGCAAGGATACAAAATCTTTGCGCCAGCTATAAAGGCAAGACGATTCCCACTGAGTGCTCAACACATGGCCTTTTATCACACAGCATGCATGTCCTGTCAATCAAAGACTTATGTTCAGTCTGACCCCTACAGAGAAGCTGGAATGTACAAACATTCATGTTAGCTCCAGAAACGTGGAATAATGTCAGCAAATGAAATCAACTTTAAAGCACGCTTACAAACCTGCAAAAACGGATGTGATTAGATGTATTTTGTGACTAATGACAATAAAAACTTGAATTTTTTGGTCGAATCTGTGGATTTACATGTCACTCATAAACAGCCTATTTTCAAACCATTTATCGCCATCCTTTTTTTTCATTCATTCAAAATGGTTTTTATTAAAACATAATCATGCATCGCAACATGACGTTGAATTGTGCACAATTTACAAATATAGAAAATAGTATACATCGTAGAAAATACATTCAAACTAATAATTCACATGATAGGTAATTTAAGAAATAACAGTGGGTACTCTTACAAATAATGTTCATAGAAATGAAAACAAAAAGGATCATTAACTACACACAGGAATATACATTACTGTTAGCATTGGGCGATGGTATGCATTTTCTACAAATAGAATTTAGCATGAGCAGAGTGCCAACATTGTGATGGGAGTGATAACTGAACAGTAAACCTGTACATACAACTTAATGAGCTATTAATCATTATTTTATTTAGATTAGTGTTATTCAAAAATAATTCAAATTTGAGTTAAATCATCATATTACTCAACATGCCTTCTTTTCTTACCAAATGGAATCACTTGAACTGGAGTGCTAACTGATCCAAAAGAGTAAATCACCAAGAACTAAAAGAATATCATCTATGTATTACCATTCCCTCTGCAAACTGCTGCATCATATGCAGTAACGAACAAATATTTGCTGGGATAAGCTGGTTTGTCCAACCAGTCTAGTCCCACAAACTTCCAAAATACATATGTCATATATCGTCAGTTAGACCTCTAGAACTGCTTTGTCATAGCGTCACCAACAGCTGCCTGTCTGTAATGGACTACTATCCTTCAAAAGCTGTTCCCTGTGCTAAATCCAACCTTTTTTGCCTCCGAAAGATAAAAGAAATACCTGTGACAGTGTGATTGGACTGGCAGAGCTGATACAGGTGTATCTATCCAATGCACTTCTTTGAGTTCACTGTGTCACAATTCCACACCCAGTTTGTTCACAACTAGACCAAAGCCTCCTTTGAGGTTGACATTGACCTCGATGACCAAGCATTACATTTGGCTTTCTAAAATCTCTCTAGATTTTCTTGCTGAAGCATATATGTCACAGATGCTTGAAATCAAAGTTTCTCCTATTTGACTACGAGCATAATAAGTACAGGTGACTGGACAGCTGGAGGTAGGCACGATTCTCCCTCCTCTGGTCCTAATACCGGAATCTTGACCCCACTCAGTCGACTGACAGATCAAAACAAAGTTTCTTCAAGACCAGTCAACGCAAGAGTGGACGGTGTAGACCGATGTGACACCAGAGATTTCAGGGGGGTCGCCTGCCTGCCAGCTGCAAAGCTAAATACAAAGCGAAGCTACTTCAACGAGGACGATAATGATGATCAAATAAGAAATATTTGTTTATGGTTTATTTTCAATAGGCTGCTAAAGCTACACAAGCTCCCCTGATCTGGGGCTCGGGCCAGGGTTTGTCCGTCAATGAATCAACTCCGCAATGGATGCGGTCATTAGCAGACGGAGATGATGTTGAGTAGTCGTCCCGGAGATGCTCTCATCTCTGCCCGGCTTGATGAGAAGGAGGAGACTGAGAGTGTACGCAGCGCAGCGAGAGGCTCTAGGTTGTTTGGGGGAATCTCTCTCTCTCCTCTTCTCTCTCACTCTCACACTCCTGGCTCATCTTCTCGCCAGGCTGGCTAGCCTCGATTTATGAAAATGAGAAGTCTCGTCTGAGATCGATGAAGGTCTTGCTATGAGATGCTAGGGAGTGATGCTGGAGTGATGGTGGTACGGATGCTAGCTTCCACAATAGATGGTGACACACACAGATATATGTCAGGAATCGATAACACCTACTGATATCATGCAACATAGGGAAGGAAAACACTGCTCAGACACAGTAGTCGACTTGACATTTTATGAACCTAGAAAAGTTCTTTCCGTTGAAGCCTTTTTGTGGATTTGTGATTTTATGTTGTCTCTGAACAATTTCAGTTTTGTTGCCCCAAAGAAACTTTGAGCATTTTGCATAATTTGCATAAATCAAAAATGTCACATATAAAGACAATGTCAAACAACCTAAGATAACTGAAACACAATGTGCTCGTTACACCCAACGCTAACAGTGTTGTTAATCTTGTGCGATGAAAACTGTGTTACAATACAATTCCCTGGTATATATCCTCTGTTCTTTGCATCACACGTTATGCTGCATAAGATGAATAACACACTGGATTTTGATACAAATTGCTTAAGGTTGCTCCTTGGGCAACAAAGCTGAAAATGTTCTTGAACCACTTACGATTACAAATACAAAAAAAAACCTTGAACGAAAAGAACTTTTGTAGGTTCACTGTAGGCTGTATCGGAGCGTCAAAATGGACTATAATTCAATATCGAAGAAAAGAAGAGAGCATGACATGAGAATGAGAGGGGAGAGGGAATATGGGATGAGAGAAAGAAACAATGTAAACAGAAACAAAAATGGAAAAATGAGAAGCACAGAGGGGAAGACAACAAAGAGAGAAAGAAATGTTAAGTAATTGAGTGTAACAGAACCAAGATGGACATACCATCGCCCCGGGGGGGGGGGGGGGGGGGGGCACTCACGTATATTGGTGGTACGGGGACGTGCCGCTTTGATGACCCCCTTTTTCAGACCCCGATTTCCGTTCTCTAGATACTCAGTTCCGCTCAGGAACCGCTCAGCCCCGCTCTGAAGACCCCCGTTATGAAACATATCCGTTCGCATGCGGCCGGAAGCGTGGCGGAAGGCAGTGGTCGCTCGACCTGGTCTCGCGCCCTAGGCCCTTTCGTCGCGCGAGCCTTGAAAACTGCTCCAGCTAGCTAGCTACTAGCGCTACACGGCGCGGCCCGTGATCCTGCGATAGCGAAGGTGTACCGCCGATAAAGCGAGGTTAGTTTTGTAGTTCCCTAGACCCTGTTTTTCACTCTGCCCAATAGATCATAGTTCCCAAGACCCCGTATTTTACACCTTGAAGTCAGTTCCTTAGACCCCCTTTTCGGGGATTCGTGAGGCACACCCCCGTCAAAATATAATTCGAGTGCCCCCCCCCCCCCCCCCCCCCCCCCGGGACCACCGCAGGGATGTTCACCAAGAAAGATATATATATGAGATAATTGGAGAGAAGAGGCTATAAGGACAAGAGGCTTTGATTGATGTGAGCTTGGTTAACAAGGATCTCCATCACTCTAGCTCACTGATTGAATGTATAATCCACATGAATGGATGTCTTTCATTCACCATCTTCAAGTACCGGGAATCAACGTATGTCATTACACAATACTAAATGTAGTTTCTGAGTACCTAAATCTATCGCTATTACAGGAAAGTCATATCCAAAGCACAATATAAAATTTTCAGTCTTTTTTCCAGAGTTAGTTCAAAGAATAGTGTGGTCTGCTCGGAGCCAGAAGGTTGTTAATTTTAATGCCCTTCTGGCTCTCAGCAGACAGTATGTTCTATCAAGGAGTAACTATACCTTCTATATATGTATAATAAAGTATGACAAATCATACCAACTGGATCTAAACCTATATCTTACATTATCTGCACATACCCTACCACTAGATTCATGAATAGGCCTATCATTTTCATACTTATACTCTATAGGGGCCCACAGAATGAATATTCATGATTCTGTTTGATTTTCTTGCATTAATTATTTTGTCTGGAAGCAGGCATCGTTAAACTATGGAGTGAGGATTGGATCAGAACACTAAAAAAAAAAAAAAAGATCATTTTACAGGGGACAGGTACAAGGACGAGACTGGCACGTCTGTAATTTAAAAACTTTATCCCTCCAAGCAGAATCTTTCTTCCTCGTTCTCTCTTTCCCACTCTCTCTTGAGAAAACGAACAAGCAAGTCAGCAAAACAAGGACTTGGATCCAAAGAAAATAGTCACCACTACACAATGGCATGTAGCATCACCTAAACAACATTCTCATCATACATAAATGGGTTGATTAAAGGTGATTCTATACCAATGGACATTATCAAAGAATTAAATATAATATTGTTGAATTCTATTTCATATCAATCCATTTCATCAAAGAAATTATGTTTCATATCTTTAGGAGCAGAGAATGTTATAATCAGTAAGATCATAATTGCAGACTATAGGATCATGACCTGAACTGAGGTCATGATCGTCAGATCTCTGGAGGGAACTCTGGAACTTCAAGACTTCAGACTACTAGTCTACGGTTCCACACATTGACTTACAAATACAACGACAGCTGATATGTAATTATGCAAACTGCAGGCCAATGTGCAAAACATAAAACACACATAGTCTTTTGGCATAAATGTCTCTTCTCTCTACAAACACAAACACTTAGATCTATATTTGTGGATATGTTTACCTTTGTCATGCTTGGCAATGTGGTGTTCATAGTGGGTGAAGTCTGCAATCTACACCAAAACAAGTGCATGGGACTAAAAGGGTTCTAGAAAATTGGGTGCAGCTGATAACAAATTTGACAGTTTCTCTTTATAATGAACTTCGTATTTCTTGTCAGTAATTGGTGCAGCGGTACATCACTTCTCTCCCCTTTGAAGTCAGATGGGGTGTGAAAGAGTTTACATTCCATGGTTGGGTTGGATATCACAGAGGGAGAAAATATTTTGTGGCTGGAGGCAAGAATAACAATATCATGGTTGATTTATTTTCCTTCATACTGGTACCCTAGTTATGTGAAGTACTGATTTTATGATGAAATTAAGAAAGGTCTTTGTTCTTTATAACTGGACCAATTATGCCCAGAAATTATTTCATCATTCCCTAAAGAAATATTGGGGACAATGTGAATAAATCATTGTTATAATAATCATTCTGTAAAGCAAAACCACCTCAATGAAACCACAAAATTAATATGAAAGCATTTCTATGATGATAAATTACTATTACAGATTAATTGGTAACTAAAGTCAGGTTCACATGAAGGCAGCTAAACTTTAAGTTTCACTTGTAGTTTCAAAACTTTAAGTTAACTTGTAGTTATCTTGTAGTTTCGGACCATAAGAATGGACACGTAGTTTCAAAACTTTAACTTTACTTGCAGTTCCATATAGAACCAATGAAACCACAAAATTAATATGAAAGCATTTCTATGATGATAAATTACGATTACAGATTAATTGGTAACTAAAGTCAGGTTCACATGAAGGCAGCTAAACTTTAAGTTTTGCTTGTAGTTTCAAAACTTTAAGTTAACTTGTAGTTATCTTGTAGTTTCGGACCATAAGAATGGACACGTAGTTTCAAAACTTTAACTTTACTTGCAGTTCCATATAGAACCACAAGCTCGCTTGTGGTTAAGACGAAACCACAAGCAATTGGTGGTCCTCTGTCGCAGTTTCGGACAGTGTGGACAGAATAAACTTTAAGTTTCGCAAGCTTGTAGTTAACGATGACCTCGCAGTTCATGTTAAACTTCCACATCATACCCTTCATGCGAATTATGAATACAGGATCTGTATGTGTACTGTACACAACATCGGTAGTATCTACTTCCGGTGTTAACAACAACGATCACTTTGATTGTAATTTCAGAACAATGAGGATTGTTGTTTCGGGTCCGTGTGAACCCTCGCTGTGGTTAGTGAGTCATTGTTCCGTTAACTTAAAGTTTTGCTTACTTAAAGTTTTGAAACCAAAAGTTCCGTATGAACGTAGCTTAAAATAGAATGTGTTTTCAATGACTGGTTGATGTACGTGCAGGAGCAACAATATTTCATAGACTGCTTAATAAGATCAACCAAAAGGGAAAGCATTAAACATAAATGTTCTTCAGTGACTAAGCTAGGTAATGATATGCTCAAGAGGATGTTATACATGATTATTAATTAATGCAAATTTGAATTTTGTAAAGGTTTATCACTTCATTTATTCTAGAATGATGAAACAGAAGAGGCCATTGAAAGCTCTCCACTGTAAAAGATATAGCTCAAGAAGAGTCTTCAGATGCGTTGTGTGCTACATCTCAACTGCTACATGAAACAATTTCTCTTGCTTATAAGCTCCCCGCACAGTCTTCCCTAGCTAGCGATACTGTAGCACTAGCACCGCAGAGATGACTGAATAAATACACTCACTATGATGACTCTATTTAACTATAAACCTACTCAGCATGGCTGCTAGATGTAGGTTGTTGTTTCAGGGAGAGCATGAAAAAAGCTCCCAGACTGATTTCCAATGCGCTTTCTGCAAATCTAATAGAAGGGGCTGCGATTGTTTTTCAGACTCTGTGGGAATCTGAGAACGATTATGGGAATTTTCCAGGGTTTTGTGTTGACTCCAAGAGTTCATGGAAAGCAAATTAATCTGCACAATAAGGAGTTTTGTGTTCTTGTTTAGTTTTCATGGGAATTCATTTTCTTATCACTTTCAGAACTTTTTGAATGATTTGTCATAATTATGGAAGCATAATTTTCCAATTCAGATGAATTATTATTTACATTAACTGGTGTTAATGTTTATCTTATCATATGATATGCAATAAGTCTATAAAAAGACTTGTAGCAAAGAACTTTCTGACAATACCACTGTATCATGTGAATTAATTCAATATTAATTGCAAATCATTTAGTAGTAATAAAAATCCTTATGCAATAAGGGTACAGGAAAACATACACAAAGATTGTAAAAAGTTACACCTCCCCCCAATAAAAACAAAACAACAAAACACTTAATTGCAACATACATTTGCATATGTGGGACAAGGTATTGAAACAAAGTACCCATATAATATATATGACATGCAAGCAAAGATGGTCCAAGATTTCTTGCAATTATAGATATGGTCCTAAATAACCCCTCTCTCAATTGGATTATGTCCAAACTCGCGGACTATGCCAACAAGTATGCAAGGCAATGTCCATTTGTAATACAAGCAAGGATAATGAGCTGGAATGGAGGACTCGTGACACTAATTTCCATCTGCATCCTGATTGTGTTAACCCCCCTCAAGTAACGTTCCATTGGAAAAAGACATACCTTACAGCTTGCAAAAGCAAGCATTGTGCTAGGTATTGTGTAAAGGTGTCGAGAGTTTCATAAAATTTTTTCCCCAATAAGATATCTATATTGATTTTGACAGAATAGAACGTGCATTAAAGTGTATTATGAGAGGATTCAATGTAAACTTCATACCTACATGTACTCCTGATCAAGCAACTGAACTCAACTTAAATCTTTAAAGGGAAACCAGTTACAACACTGTCTTGTTGGTTAAGATAATGGATCGGGTGAAAAAGTAGTTTTCTTGGTGCATCTGTAAATACATGTAGACCAGGGTCCCGTTTCATAAAACTCTTTATCAATAACAAGTTAAGATAATTGATATAAGTTACTGAAATTTTTGCATTTGATGGCTTGTGTGCAAATTTGTCATAGAAATGTGGCAGTTGTTATTGGTAACAAGTTTTATGAACAAAACAATAACTGATTTACTAAAAATCTGGACATGCAGGCTTTACTATAGACTACAAGAGAATTATTAGATTTATTGATTCAAGATGTCACGGTGAGTTTACAAGTACCTCTTTGAAATCCATACACTTAATGCCTTCTGTCACTCAACCTAAGATGTATTAACTCTATCTACCTTCTGTAAACACTTGACCTGGATAACTCCAAAATCAAATTGGAAAAAAATAATATCTCAAGGATGACAGACCTCATTTGCAAAATAGCTGAAATTTATTTTCCAGAATGCCTTGCAAGACCTATATATCTAACTCCATCTCATCATATGCAAAGGTTATTGCAGCATGTTTACATCATCATTCTGATGGAGTTAATCTTAAACATTGCCCAATCATATCTAGATCTGGAGGATAAGAAAGCTCTTCTGTTAATTGAAACTTGTCCTCTATGCCTTCCATATGATGGAAACTGGTATACCTCCTTGATATTATGCCCAATAGTTCATCATGTCAGGTTGATGATCATGCCTTCTTGGACATTAATGCCTTGTTGATGAAATGGCTTCACTAACACGACCATCGTAAATGTCATGATTGCATATAATCCCTACTCGTCTGTTTATACATATTTGCTAGTATTCCCTGGGCTTTCAAATGTCAGAACTTATAATTACGCATGCAAGCATACCACTTCAATTCATTTGCGTGAAAGAATTTCATTCATTAGGTTCTAACTTCTAAGAGTTATAACTGAAGAAAATGCAGCTTGAGTTCTAGGAATTCCTGAAATTAAAAATTCAAAGAAGAAAATAACCTCAGACAGGACTAGAAATAACAAACAGTAGGCCTATATTCACTTGCATAAATTTTTTTAATAAAAGGCTTGTTTCAACTTCAGATATTAGGTCAATTTAAAGCTTTCTCTACAGTCTAATTACATTATAGAGTAAAATACAAAGCTTAATAGATATGTTTATTTTTACTTCAAAATCTTGTTTTCTTTAAAATAATTTGTCACATTATGTCAAAAATTTAAATGACTGCTCATCAAAAACGACAACTGGACTACATTTTGCCCTCATTTTGGTTACATACGTTAAGTCATATACATCTCAATTTTGAGTGCTTCTGTGGGTTTTCAAGCTTCTTGTTTATACCACTCTGTCTACATTGCAATATAGTGTACAGTAATACATGCATGAGAGTGAATAGGGGTCTTACACGGTTCCCTGAATCTTTATATTTTCCTCTCCTCTTTAATCTCTTCACAATCACAACATTACATGAAAAGTCTATCAAATGGCAAAAATCTACGGTAGAGATTTCTATCCTTGTTGATTTGGTGTAATTCCTGGGTTACCACTCAAAAATGCTGAATAGAAACTTGGGTAGATTTAAACAGATTCTGAAAGATCAAAAAGCTGATGCAGGTAGAGGCCTAAGAAAATATTTTTCAAAGGTTCTGGGTGAAAGTCTTTAATCTCAGCAGACACTTGTAATGTTTCAAACTACAAAGGAAGTAGAGGGCTAGCAAAGCCTTATGTTATTACCTAATCAAAATTTGTTTTGGTTGGAGTTATCATAAAAATAATGTTATCACCTGCCTCAGTTCAATATGCAAGCAACATTTAGTAGTGTCAGTTTGGAGTCTGGCAAACAAATTTTGAGGTTTCATTTTAAATTGGCAAGGCACTGACTGCTGAAAATTCTGAGAAAAATGTGCATGAGAATATGAGAGATCTCAAATGCTTTCAAAGGCTTGATTTCTGTGTGCTGCTATTGTGATCTGCAGGGAGTAGGCTTTGATTGATGATGGTGTAATGGAGGCCATACCTATGGGGAGCTGAAACAGAGCTGAAACAGAGCTGAAACAGAGCTGAAACAGAAACTACCCCAAATTGGCAGCAACATATATCATAAGAAAGTTTGCTCAATTTGTTTGAGCTTCAAGCATAGAGTTTTCAAGCAAACATGGAGAAATTTAACCTTTAAGTGAAAACTACATAGTCAGGATTATACGAAGGGAGCTAAACATTAAGTTTTGCTTGTAGTTTCAAAACTTTAAGTAATCTTGTAGTTATCTTGTTGGTTCAGACCATATGAACGGACTCATAGTTTCAAAACTTTAAGTTTACTTGTAGTTCCAGAACCACAATCAAGCTTGTGCTTAACGCCGAAACCAAGAGCAGCAGGGGGGGGGGGGGGGGGGAGTCCTTGTAGTTACTAACCGTGTGGACAGAATAAACTTTTAAGTTTAGCGATCTTGTTGTTAACGATGACCTCTCTGCTCATGTTAAACGACGATCACTTGACTTGTAGTCTCAGAACAATGAGCGTCATTGTTTCGGGTCCATGTGAACCCTTGTTGTTGTTAGTGAGCCGTTGATTCATTAACTTATAGTTTCGAAACTACAAGTCCAGCATGAACGTAGCTATATTGACTACATTGAGTGATAAGCTTATAAGTATTTAAACTTTGATGAAGGTGGCAATAGAGAACTTCTGGCAAAAAGGTACGCCTTTCTAATCATAATACTCCAAATAATTATAATCCTAAAAAAAAAAAAAAATCAGGTGTGTGATAGAACTGATGATACTGTTAAACTTTGATGGAGGAAACTTGAGACAGATCCAAGTGACTGAAACGTAAAGGAAGTTGCACATGGAGCAGCCGTCACAGACAGCTCTCTTCTAAATATGAATTTATATGAAACATATGGCAGACAGCTGAGATTTCCGGATACTATTCACAAGACCCTGTTCATATTATAACTTTATAAGTCAGCCCACATAGCACCATCGGTTCCAGATCAATATCTGTGTGATAACAATTGCAATGTGTGCAGCATGGTAAATTGAGCCCTTCTCGGCTACGAGTCATCACGTTATATATATGTAAATTTTTCAAAAAGTTTTTGTTCCTTGTTCTAGTTTCTTGTATTAGAGTATGTCCTGATCTGTTATTTTCTTAGCTGCAAAAGTGCATAATCTGTGAATGTTCGGGTATGTTTCCTTCTGCATATAAATAGTATGCTTGGCTTCTTTTCTTGAACGTAGGGTGGAAGGAATTATATAGGTCCTACTGAATACAGAAAATGTTTCTCAGACCTCACAAATGAAATAACCATGAGATGGGGAAAAAAATAAATAAAGTGACCAGCAGATGAAAGTTTCTTTAAAGGGAAAGTTCACCCTAAAGATTACTAGAGTTTAAAAAATGCAGAAAAAATAAAGAAAAATATTGGCGAAGGTTTGATGAAAATCGGTCAAATAATAAAAGAGTTATGACTATTTAAAGTTTTGGATTCGTGACGTCACATGCGAGCAGCTGCCCATTGGTCATGTAATAAATATTCCATATATTCACATTTTTTTTTACGTTCCACGATAAATTAATATTGTTTCTTTTCAGAATCTAGTATTGAATAACATTTCTGACAATATATCAAATGCACAGACGAAAATATTCTAAATTTTCTGAGAAAACTGTATTTTATGGAATATTTATCACATTACATAATGGAGGAGCTGCTCGCATGTGACGTCACAAAATCAAAACTTCAAAAGTCCATAACTCCGTTATTCTTTAACGGATTTTGTCCAAACTTTCGCCAATATTTTTCTTTATTTTTTCTGCATTTTTTAAACTCAAGTAATCTTCGGGGTGAACTTTCCCTTTAAATGGGTATTTTATTTTTGATTATTCAATTTAGGAACTAAATTGCACAAATTATTCATACTAATGCAGCAATAGATATATATAAATGCATAATGTACTTCAAAGCTTTTGATCGCTGCCTAAGGCATTCACATTGAAGACAAGCTTTTGTTTCTAGATATGATGAGCAAAATGAAGGATAGTTGAGAGAGACCCCCTTCTCATTACAAGAGATAGCGCACTCTAGCATGCGCTAGATCGCACCACGTCTAAGGTAAGAACACGGCGACGTCATTTTGGCGCGCTCCACGGCGATCCTAAACCGGACCACCTCTGGGGGGTGGTCCACGAGAGATAACACGATCTAGAGCATGCCTATTCAATGTGCAGAGAGTGTTAAGTAAGATAGATTGCACTACCCTCTGCAGGTGTGAACCCACGGCGTGCCAGTGGACCTACTTGGTGCGCCCCATGATAGCACGATCCACTTTCCAATCTCGTAATGAGAACGGGGTCAGAGAGAGACACAGAGACACAGAGACAGACAGACAAATAGAGACAGACAGAGAGAGACAGACAGGCAGACAGAGAGAGAGAGAAGAGACAGACAGAGAGACAGAGAGACAGAGAGAGGGAGAGAGAGAGAGAGAAAGGGAGGGACAGAGAGAGGGGGCTCAAATGAGCTCACAAATATGAACTTACCAACTTTTTATCTCACATTCGCACATGTAAAATCACACATCCAATGCAGGTTTCTATTGTAAAAAAAATATTTTCCAGATCTTGAATTCCTCCTTCAAGTCTACAAGACCAACAATCCTCCACTACCCATCCTTCCTATCTACCAAATATGTTCCTTTATGATAAGAGCAAACAGGGGTACAGGGAAAGGGTCTACAAGCACCTCATGGAGCGACAGGTGATCTGGCATACTGATACAAATAATGGGGGGGGGGGGGGGGTGGTAGGAATCCTTTGTTATTGTATAAGTCTGGTTCTGTTGTTGTCTGGTGCTTCAGCTGTCTTGCTCTGGAATGTTATTGTTCGTACTTTTATACTCCACAGCAGCTTTTCCATAACTTTAACCCTTGGAAAGTACCAATGATACCCAAATGAAGGAGTCTGGTAAAACTATTGTAAAATACATCTGTTAGTCACTACAAAACTATTGGTATATTTAAAAAAAATAACAAAGGACACAAAATTGTTTAAGTAGCAAACTAGATGACGAACTTATCAGGTGATATGCAAATGTGCTATAGAACTTAAGATTTGGGTAAGAAAAGCATGCATTTTGTGATGGGTCAATGGCATGTTTAGATCGATTGATTGATTGATTGATTGCTTGACAGTAACAAGCTTTGTGCAAAGAAATGCCATTCTTGAGTTATAAGATGGGAAATGTTGGTCCCTAGATCACTAGTTTTGGCTGCATTACACAACATGAGAAAACACTGTTATATACCTTGATAAATCTAAAATTGCTAACAAATGTTAAATTTGTGCATGATAATCACAATAATATGCACCACATAATGTATATTGAAAAAAAAGAAGTTTCATTATTTGCATTAGTTGCAACTTGATTTTATTTAAGAGGCCAAAAGATTAATATTTATGGATATTCACGGAACTCGGCCTGTCTCGCTCCAGAAAACACCAGCTGCCTGGCAGGGGAGTTAAATGAATGGCTTTCATAAAAGGACATTGATTTATAAATCTGGGATTTAAAAAAAATCAATTTGAACATCTAAGCACTAGCTTGGCTGGGAAGTATTGTAGGCTTGCCTTTGTTGGGGGAAACATACAATTAGCCCCCAAATATTTATAAATTCATTGACTTAAACCAGGAAACTAATTATTCTTCATACAGTATGAGGAAAAGTCATATACCAAATTATTCTGGAAGGATGAAAGAAAACAAACAGTGTAGCCATGGCACTTGTCTCTCATAAACAGCAGTTATTAAATAGATTAGATCATATATAATGCAAAGAAACCAGTTTGGAAATGGTCATATATTTCAGATGATTGATTGCCATATATCTCATCAAACTAATTTAATGACTGGTCACTAGCCATTTATCATCTCCACAAACAGGGGCACTTTCAGGTAATTACCAATTATATTTGTCTTGTCTTTAAAGGTAAATGACCCATCAGACCCAAGTTAGGAAGCATAGATTTTAACATATAGGGCAATGAAAATTAAATAGCCTATTTCGCAACATCTTGGATGAATCATCCACTTTAGATTTCTTGTTACTTCTTATTGTCCCAATAAGAAAAACATATCTATTGTCTCTTTTACTCTGTCCTTTCTCCTTCTGTCACCTCTCTCTCTCTCTCTCTCTCTCTCTCTTCTTTCCTCTCTCTTCCCTCATTCTTTCCTCTCCTCCCTCTCTCTTTCTCTGTCCTCTGTCATCTCTCCTTCTCTTGCTGTCCCTCTCTGTACCTCCCTTTCCACTCTTGCTCTTCTCTCTCTCTCCCCCTCTCTCCTTTTTTATTTCTCTCTCTCTCCCTTTCTCTACTCTATTTCCTTCCAACTCTTAATTACTATTTAATCATAAGTTCAATGTAAAATGTATTTATTCAACCTATTTGATCCAAGTGCTTTAATGTTGACTGTTCTGTGACCAAAATCCAGCTGTACTGTGTGTGCTGAGGACCCCATATTGTAACCATCCAATTTAAAGAAAAATTCTTAATTAGATATAAGCTCACCTAGAGATGGAAATTCATCCAATCTTGCAGCAATTCTAATGAATGGAGTCCAGTCTCAATACTCAAGGGATGCAAAAAACAAATTTGATCTATATTTGGAATTACCCCTTCCTAACACTTTTCATGGATCATATATTGTTCCAATGATGAAAAGTAATTTTAATTTTGTCATCAATCACTAAAGCCTCTTCTATCTTCTCCTGGTACCTCTGAATTGAGGGTAATTTGAGAATTTATTTCATCCAGGGGATTTAAGGTGTGCTGTAGCTAGAATTCTTGCACACGATACGGCTGTGTAAACTAGAATGTGTGAAATACTGCCCTCGGCTACCATCTGTCAGGGCATTTAACGGTGGTTCAACTTTCAGCTTGCAATCTTGTGTCTTTTTCTGTCCTTTTTCTCCCATTTCTCTGTCTCTTCAAAGATTTCCTGTCTCTCAAATCTATCAATTAATCTCATCAGTCAAATAGACTGGATTTTCAATACACATACTTCCCTTTCATATCTTTTGTTTTTTAGATGAAATGTATATTTGATCTACTTTTATGTAATCTGTGTCATTCAAAATATCTCTACAGCCCTAACTATCATCAGCATTTTTGTTCTTACATTTAGCATGCTATATTACTTGTATAAACTCAGGTCTTATTAACCTTCTATTAATACTGTTATCCTCCTTTATCATCAAATCTGTAACATTTTTCAATATTATCTAGTTAAAATTTGTTTCTCAACATCTTCAAACATCTTTTGTATACTTTTAATACAGTACAATAATTTTAACTGTAATTATCTGAATCCAACTCTCTGATAAGGTGAGCGTGATTGTGTATTTAAACCAATGAATCAATTTATCACAGTTATAACGAAACAAGGAAATTATGAATACAATGAGAAGTTACGTGTTACTTTAACCACAATATGAAAGTAAAACTGTGGTTACAAACACTATACCCTTGTATTTGCGAAAAAGCTCAAGAGACATCTTGATGACTAAATAGTTTCTAGTTCTTTAAATGATATGATAAAGCAAAAGAGTGGTAATGAACACAAGGACAAAGGCTGGAATTCACAAAGGTGGTTTCAATTCAGACCATGGTTTATGCAGATTTCGTGGTATAAATACGCTTGATTTAGTGCATACACTTAAAAAGATCCAATAATGAACGCGTGCCGGTCGCGCGTGGTTGGCAAAAGAGCTAAATTTACGCTAGTTGCCATGGTTCAGACCATGGTTTATTTGAATTAATTTAAACCATGGTCTGAACCATGGCAACTAACGTGAATTTAGCGCTTTTGCCAATCACACGCGACCGTCGCGTGTTCATTATTGGATCTTTTTAAGTGTTTGTGCTAAATCAAGCGTATTTATACCACAAAATCTGCATAAACCACGGTCTGAATTGAAACCACCTTTGTGAATACCGGTCAAAGTGTTTGGAACTAACCTATTCATATTCAGTAAAATATCTGAATTGAATATTCCCTTTAAAAGAATTCTTGGAAGTCATGCTTGGAGTTGGGTTAGCTAACACTTCAATGACCAGCCATCCTTACAGCATCTCTAACAGACTCCTTCATCAGTGTAGCTTGTCTGCTAATGAATTGATGTTGCCATAGCGTTACTCAAGCCTACCCATATACCCCTGGGAGCATAGTCGCTGAAGGAGAACCAATTTCATTCATGAGTAAATCTAGTCTGCTTCCATGTGCACAAGATTAATGACATTCCTCATTCTGATGCGTAGTATCTATCTGAAACACTGAACTTTTAATAATTCTATCATGGTATCTGAATTTGACATGTCATTACCTCAAAGGGACATTCTGGAATACTTCCTCACATGTTATGAAGTTGATTACATCATGAGATGTATGCACACGATTCCATAGTGTTAGCTCACATATACTGCTAATATTTCATTTTCATCTAATATTGCAGGTTTCTTTGCTTTCTGGATATCATAATCCTGGTATCATTTAGGAAAAATTATTTCCATTTCAGATATTTACAAACTATGATCAAGATAAAAAAGAGCAGCTGTTATTTGTTAGCTGTTATATCTGGTGCAAAATAAAATGCCAAGAATAATCTGATTGGCTACACATTTACTACACCCCGGTCAAGAGAGACAACTGTGGATGGGATGCCTTGCATTTGATACACTTTTACCACACTTTTAAAGCTGAAGTTCCTGCCTCTTAAAGGGAAAGTCCACCCCAAGATCAAGTTGGTTTTAAAAGAAGGAGAAACCTTAAAGACACCGATCAATGAATGTTTGAGCAAAATCCGATAATAAATTTTAAAAGTTGTTATCAATCAAACACAAATTGGCAACTCAGTGAAGTATCTTGGGAGTTTCTCTCCCATTTGATCTGTACAGAAAATGTCAAAAATTTCAATGAAAATTAATGCAATTTTCAGTACAGACCAAATGGAAAAGGAACTCGCAAGATACATCACCGAGTTGCCAATTTGTGTTTGATTGTTTACTACTTCAAAATCTTATATCTTTCTTATTTCTTGTCAGATTTTGCTCAAGCTTTCACAGATCTGTTTCTCTCAATTTTCTGCTTTTATACAAATCAACTAAATACCTGTAAGAAAATTAATCATCATTCTTAAAGTTTGGGGGAAAAGAGATTTTACTTGTCCTGAACACTGTGGAGTTATTATGATGTACATGAACTTGAGATGGCTAGTAACCTACCGTTCCTTTCTTTTGGGCAAAATGAATCCTTGTGAGATAATTACAAACCATGATCGGGAAACAAGGAGCAATGTCATTGCCTTAGGCTTTACATTAGCTGGACATACTCTACTGCTCCTTCTAATCCTTCTATGACCTCATCTCAGTGTCCAGTAAAGCGTCCTCAATTAGACGGGATGACTCAGCCTAGGTGTAATTACTCATCTCACATGTTACAATTTGTCTATGCTGAGATAAACAGTCTTGAAAATTACTCTTCATAAGATATGGTGCTCTCACTTATTCATTCAGCCAGAATTTAGAGTAATGCAATAACTGTCCACATCTCTTAAAATAAATGGTAATATTTCTAAGAATTCAAAGCCATTTCTTTATGATGGATACATATAGTGTTCAAACAGTTGGAATGGTCATGCTAATACATATTTCAAAACTGAATGGGCAAAACATTTATTTTGTATATTTCAAAATGTTTTAACATACAAGACAAAGTTTCCAAATAACAACATAATATCATAAAATTTTTCCTAGATTAAGGGTATCATGATATCTACAATATTTATCTTTGGGGAATTATCAATGCACATAAGTGTGCTGAAGATTTCAGGAAATAAAAAATACCAAAATTACAACTTCAGAATTAATTAAAATGGTATAAGTCCCAAATATCCCACCCTCTCAACAACAAAAGAGAGAGAAAGAAAATAAATAAAATAAAGAAGAAGAAAAAAGCTTTTTCTTCTATCTAACATTTCACTATATTTTGCCGTATAGAAAAAAAAATATGGATACAATTTTCAAAGATTACATCTAAATCCTTCTCTGGTGAAATATCATTTTCAAACAAACAAGATTTGTATGAGAACAGCTCAAAATTCCATTCCTTGTCCACAGAACAGTCGGGGACTAGCCCTATAATTAGCGAGCGATTGTCCATTGAGTTGACCCCCTTTGACCTCACCAGTTCTTGCATTTTCCCACGATTTACGTAAAGTTGTTACAAATGCAAGCTGAAAAATAATGTATTAAACACCACTTTTTGTACACATACAGTTCGAAATATTATTAAATATAGATGTATCTTTCACAACAATACTGCAAATTCAAAGCTCGGCCAACGGAAAATATGAAATTTTAGCGATATTTCTTCGGTTACAAACAGAATATTTTACCTGTTAAACTTCTCCTAAAATTCCTCATTTCGGCTAGATTCGCAAGAAAATCACTGTCATGAATCACTTTATTGTACATTTTTCTACAATCGTATGGTATTTACTTGAGGTGAATTTTCCGCATAGAGTTGTGTCAGAAAAAAAGGATCTCGGTGTCAGATCGCCGAGCCTGACATAACAGAAAAATATTACAACCACGTCCCATGCGTTGAAATCTGTGTAGGGCTGAGCTCTGTGCGCGAGAGCTCCGAGAGCTCCATGGGCCATGCGCATGCGCAATCTATGAATGAGCTGACTACGGCTGACTCATGAATATCGTATGTGCAGATCGTGAATTTGGCATCACTGCGCATAATTTGCTGCTCTAAATTGCTGCAAGATATCGTGTGGAAAAGACGTAGTATCTCTGCAAAGAAAGAAGTCGCATCAGCGAAACTTTTTCTAAATAAGGAATATACACCCCCGAATAAGGAAATGAAGTTTCATGAATATTTATGCAGGGGTAGACTTGTGTCAGAAAAAAATAGACACATAGTTTTTTGACGTTTTCATTTCAAAATGTTGCTATAACTCGACGAAACAGTCATCATATTTCAGGATTTTTGCAGACAATCATTTATAACTACAAATTAGTTCATGTGGGAAGTTTCAGCTCATAAATCGCCAAAACAGAGGCGCAAATCAAAGTTCCTTGTTTTGCCATTGTGATGACCACACGCACGCACTGAGCTAGAAGTCCGTTGGTAATTCAAAATAAACCAGGGGTTAATGAGATGCAAATTGTACCGTAGCGCTAGGCCTGTGTCCACAGAACAGTTTATAACATAGCAAATAAATGTTTTCAACCATAAGAGGGCAGCACAATAATATATCTATCTACTAGGTTAAGTGTGTGCAGTTCTCAGTTCCATGCACAGGCATTGAAAAAAAATGCATTCATTTTGACTGTGTAATAATAATAATAATAATAATAATGATATGTCCTGTTTACCCAGAGTTGCCTCATCAGTATTATATACTGTTCTCACTGAGGGTCTTCAGTTTAAAAAAAGCATTTTCATATAATCACAAATACATCAGAAAACGTGTTTTCTCACTTAATTTTAAAATGATTATTATATTATTATATGAAGAAGATGATGAAGTTGTGATTACATCTAAACTGTTATCCAAATTCTTCAAGACAAGGATGGATGCAGTGACCATAATACTAATTACA
Source organism: Heliocidaris tuberculata (assembly GCA_025618425.1). NCBI lineage: Eukaryota > Metazoa > Echinodermata > Echinoidea > Camarodonta > Echinometridae > Heliocidaris > Heliocidaris tuberculata. The sequence goes on along the minus strand of CM046832.1, from coordinate 74,271,432 downwards.
ATGACCTTGTCAAAAAGAATATCTTCATTTATATCATACCATTCCCATGATTTCCAGTAAATATTTACAAAAATGCAAATGAGGAACAAAATCATCAACCAGTATGAACAATACTTTCTTTTTTACAGGGGATTTTTTTTTTTTTTTTTTTTCGTATTTGGTTTTGGAAAAGTGGCCTTTTCTCATTGTGATTTTTATGTCCTTTCATTGCTTTTTCAGTATACCAGGGCTCTGTTGGAGCATTCCAGAGCTAAATCGCTCATTGCTCCCTGTATTTTTTTCGCTGTCATCAACCACTACAAAAGTTTAATGCTCGATGCATCCCTGCCGCTGTGTCATGCTTGTCTGGTTTATTTGTATACCGCCCTCTTGAGGAAAATGATGGGTACAGGCAACATCCTACAGAAATGTCTCACTTGTTCCAGTCCCAACAAAAATGTTCACAATATCAAGGTAGAGTGGGTCTTGTCTTCACATGTTTGCATGCTTTATGTGTATTGATATGGGTATCCAACAATGTTTACTCTTATAATGTGAAAATCCAACATGCAAAATTGAAACAACGGACGGCAGTTAAGCTTAGAATACATACTAACCAAAAACATCAATATTTCCTTCCTTAACCACAGAAACAGGGAAATTCTGGGGTAGGTGATGATCCTTCTCCCCTTCCCCCCCCCCTTCCCCCCCCCCCCCCCCCCCCTCTCCCAGAAGAAGAGTTAAACAGGTCTGGAATACACAGTAATTGTTACCTCCCATTCCACTCCATGAAAGGGAAACGTCTTTCATAGAAGGGGAAAGAGCCTTCTACCTAGTATTTTGGAACTTTACATATTGTAAGGAAGAACTAGTTCTTAATATTCTTCAACTAGTCCACACAAATTGATGACTACATAGAGCTTGGCTTCTTAACTGATGAATAGGGCATGCTAATGACCTTCTAGTGCTATGCAGCTGGCAGACTGCAATTTCAATTAGAATCAGATGAATCTCAGCAGCTACAGCTGATACATAGATCTAATCTATAACTGAGAAGGCAAAGAGGAAGGTGGAAGAAAAATCTTCATCACTTCATCACTCATGATGATACAGTCTTTACAAACAACAAGAGACAAATACCCCCTTTCATACTCACAGCCCTAGAGGTTGGAGTTCAGACTCTATCTTCAGTAGCTAACATGACAGGTATCAGCATTGGAAACAGCCTAGCTGACCAATGAACCTGTAAAATAATTGTCATTACGTCTGTAAGATCAGCCTTTTGTCTTGCAGACTTTCCAGAGAGTTCAGACCCAGATATAGTAGTAAAATACCCCCCCCCCCCCCTCCCCAACCTCTAAAGGGGAAATTTAATGTTGCAATGATTCTCTATGGCATACAATAATCAATTGAATTTTCTTCTTTATAGTGCATGATTTCACTAATATGAAACAGACGTTTGGGTGTCAAAATCAATTTCAAAATGCCATGTGAACATTGCACATTATGAAAACTGTGTGCAATCATGCATCTCCTAAATAAGTTTCTGTGTCTATGCACATTTTGCTACATAGTCATTTGAAGTCTGACATTAAATAAAACATTCCACTTGAGTGGATGAGCCCTTATTTTCACTGACAAGGGAGACCAAAAAAAAAATCAATAACAATCCAAATGAGATACAGTTGAAGCCTGAATGCTGATTTAGCAATTATTGGAGAACTCAATACAGGAACTTTCCTGTGCAATGATTGAACTTTCGTGTGCAATGATTGAACACAACCCTATCATATGAAGAGGGTCTTCATTGAAACAGTCTTGAAAAGCAGAAAGATAGAATGTAACAGCCTCTGTCTGAGAGGCAAGCATACCAGAAAGCTTGTCAATTACACAGCAAGCAGTTGCTATGGTGCCAGATGAACTTACATTTACTTCATACAGTTAACACTTCTAACAGGATAGTTTTATGGGGTATATGACAATTTACAAGGACAAAGGATCTTGTTAAAACTTCTCATTAATCATAAAGACAGATCGGTGAAATCCTCTCAAGAGTCTCAAGAGATTAGGATGTTTGAGTAGCATCATAATAAAAAAAAAAAATCTGTAGTCTATAACATTATTTCTCTACATTTTATAATTTGAAATAATACAATATCAACATCATTTCATTTATAAATCAACTCTCTATTTTAAAGTCAAAGTCATATTTACATGATGAAACTGGACACAATGGTCATGCCTTGTTAGTTGTACCTGTATCACAAATGGGTATATCATTTAGACAATTTTTTTTTTCTCAACTAAATAATCTTAACTGAACAGACACTGTCACTCACTTTAGTTTAAATTCATTACATGTCAAACAAAGTATTTGATACTTCTAAATCATTTCATCTGGATTATAGAAGGACAAAGTCACCTTTAAAAGTACATAGAAAGCTAACAATGCTTGATAATCTTGTCAACTTTGTTTTAATAACCCCTCTCCATCCTATTCATCTCCAAAAGGGATGTGGAATACCCTGAGAGAGGATAGAAGCCTCAAAAGAATAGGATTGGTTTTTATTCTTTTTGCAGATCAGCTCTAAGATCTATAACAAAGCTGATGTATAAATGGTAAAGCTCTTTACACACTCTATTCACATGTGATTAAGCACTATCCTAACAATTGGTTGATTTGGTTGTTGTTGTTATTGGTGTGGTTGTTTATGATAGGGTACAGTAATATTCATGAGATAACTGAACTGTGGTATTATCAATGGAATGGGTCATCATCACTCTACTGCTCTAGCAGAAAGTCGATTTGATGCCTGCTCTGGTGTATCGTAACTACAATACATCTTTATCTATGCTTCCCACAACCTTTCCGACTGATTCCACACGTAGTATTTATAATACTTCAATAATACATTGGAGATGGTGAGGAGGAAAGATGAAGAAGTAAAGAAAGTCAAAATTAAGAGAGGGGAAAAGAGAAGTGAGAGCAATCTTTTGCCTGAATTACATTTTGGAGCTTATAAAATATTCATAGGCCTTACAATAACAATAATAATAATAATAATAAACCGTTCTTGTATAGCGCATATCACATGATATAACGTCCCTGTGCGCTTCCAAAGGGTTTGGATATTATTACCCTGGCTTTAGCTCTGGCAGCTGTAATCAGTGCACAGTGCATTTCAAGGATAAATCCTGCCAGGTACCCATTAAACACCTGGGTGGAGAGTGGCAAATGTGGATTAATGTCTTGCCAAATGACGTTAGTGCCGGGCTGAGATTCGAACCCTCAACCCTTGGATTGAGAGTCAAGTGAATGAACCACTATAACACGACACCTCCACACACAATATTGAATACAAACCTTTTTTCACCATTTTACTCTACCATTACCATTATCAAAAGGGTTAAGACCAGCTGATTTAGGATATAAGTTAATAACTCAGTCATCATGAACTTCATCCAAGCTGCAGTATAGAGTCTGTATAATCAGACTAAGTCAGACACACTGAGACCATGAGATGATAAAAATCAATAAAACAATCCACCCATTGCTATAAATTTTCCAATTTGATATTTATTGCACGCAAGGAGTCAGGCACGTGCTATGCAATCATGGGTACTATGCTTGTAGACAGTTGCCAAAATTTTGTTCATCTGCAGACAAGGAATGTAATATTAAATAACAAATTAAATCAGAAATACTTCTCAAATAGTCTTCGTAAGTTTCTGTTTTTATTGACTCCTAACAATCATTTATTAAATCTGCAGCAACCAAAGTTCTGTTTGTTTCTTGTTTGTTGGGCAGTACTAGACTTTGTGGGATTTCAGGAATTTAAAATTCTTATCATGTTTATAACAAAATATGTCATATAAATAGACTATACCATACTTTCATTAGCATCAAATATTCAGATATTTAAAACTTTGCCTTCTGATAACTGTAGAACTAATCTATATTACTTGTTATGAAGCAAAGTGCCTCAATTTTATGACCAACCATCTAACATATGAAGCAAACCCCCTCATGGCAACAAAAAAAATGTCCATTCTTGCAATAAAGTAGTACCATATATATATTTCCATGTTTTTACTGTATTTTAGATGAGACTATTTTCATATTCCCATGTGATACATCACAATAAAAAATCAATATAATATTCTTATTTCCTACATGTTCAGTTTATACACATGCATCAGTAGTTTGTTATAATACAAACACAATTCAATGAACATCGGATACGAATTGTGTCTGTCTGTCCTTTCTTTCACACGCATGATAAGGAAATAAAATATGAGTATTGTGAAACTAGAAACTCTCTTCATACTCAATTTGCAAATTTGTATAAAATTTGTATTAAAGGCATTGATTAACTTTGCCCAGGATTGAAAAAAAGAAATCGCTGTTCCAGCTAATGCTGTAATCATAATTGCAAACCTTTAGCTCAGACAGGAATCGCCTGAGTTTTATAAGCTGATCGGTCGTTTATATATCAAGATATTTACTATTGAACATTGATGTCGGGATAGAGTACCACCGAACCCTAAAGAACTCTTACGGTTGGCATACTTCGCTCTATCACAGAATACCGTACGGGCTGGAAACCCGCTCTGAAATCGCCAAGCGCTGGTGCTTGGTTTTTGTGACTACAGCGCAGCGAAGAAGCCGAGCGACTTGCGCTAGCGATTGATCGCGATTTTCTCTTTTTTAGGATAGTAAACGGTTTCCATTTTCTCTCATACTTTCACATATCCTTAATTATATATGTAGTTAGAGCACTGCACACAATTCACGGGCATTTGAGCTGATTTTACAATTTTTCACAAAGTTAATCAATCACTTTAAACCACCAGGCAAATAACATAATTTTGAGTAAGCATATGTAAGTGGTTCTTCACCTAAACTGATGCACTTCTTGCTTAAAATAATATAAAACTAAATTAATAGCCCTTTTTTTTTCTTCTTTTTCTTTTTTTTGCAGATTTCATGTTTCAAATAATAAATATCATACAGGAAAATAGCAATACAATTCTGCAAGATGATAGAAATATTTTCCCTTTCCTTTTCCCAAATTTGAATCTGAATGACACTTCGGATCACATCTTAAAATAAAGGATTTCCTAAAAATAGACCTGTAATGTTTTAAGTTATATCGAAAGGAATCTATGCAAACACGCTCACCATATCCACTTCATTTTCAATTTTCCAGTAATTGCTGTTTTATGCAGAGTGTGGGGCCTATTTACCCATCTTACACAGATATTAATCCAGAAAAGCTATAAATGTCTATCTGATTACTAAAATAGAAATATTTCTGGCAAACTGGAATTGAATATTACATTTTCTTCCTACACACTAGTAAACCACATGTGTCAGAGCAAACAAGGAAACAAGCCCAGATCAATAGTGAAGACAGGAGAGGATGGTAGGCCTACATGTATATAAACATACCACACATCATAATTATGTATGCCATTAGAGTTATGTTTATGTCTTTCACATATTTGGTAATCTCCACTCAAATTTGAAAAACCTATATTTTTAGTAACCACCGTACAACTGGGTAACTGTAATGTTGAACATGTAATGTTGAACACTGCCTCGTACAAAGTCTGACAAGTCATCAAGGAAATGTGTCAATTGAATTAGATGTCTCCACCTCACTATACATGGCAATCTATACATTTGCACCCAGTGCTCTGAATGTATTTATTATGCTCAATTTCTTTGGCAGTTCTAGGGAAATCCCCTTTTAAGTATTTAACTGTGATTTAAATACACTGTTTTGTATAGCACATCTTATCATTTTCTACATTAATATTTCAAACTTTATTCAATGAAAATTATGAAGTATGAAACAAATTTAATGAAAGTGAACATTTAAAATTAATTTGGTAAATAGATACTTCCAGGTAAAATCAACATTTATGAATCATTGATACACTTGAACAAAACAAAATAATAGCTGAGAGCAAGTTCTAGCTAATTATTCAACTATGATCATTATTACACACATTGGTATTAAAAAAACATACATAACCTTATTTCAATAGCTCATAATTGATCTTTGTCAACAGCCCGTCACTCCCGTCAGTTGCATTATGAGACGACGGACTTTAATTCACACATTAATTAATAGGTCAATTATTTCTTCAAAACTTAATTTTGCAAAGGGGTACCAATAGCTCTTTGATAGTTGATATATTTTGTACAGTCATCTGGTTATCACAGTGCAAAGAATAGAGAGTATATCATCTGTTAAGAGCCAGAGGGACTTTAACTCATGTATTTTAAAGCTCATAGATAGTCTCGGTAGCAAAATTCATACTGTCAAGAAACTTATCTAACATAGTCACATACTATTCTCCTTTTATCATAAGACACATGTACGAGATTATTTAACATTCCATTCACGATTTCGAACAAATTTTAGTGTAAATATCTGTAAGAAACGCTTGGTAACGGCTTTTCACTGCCTCACGCTGAGACCATATCCACCCGAAGGTTCCCCGCACAATGAACCCAGGGTTTCGCACTATGTGTAGCGTATTCTATACACGTAGCAATCCTAATGTGAGTAGTGTGTGTGGCCGTTGTTTTAATTTACATCCCTTCTTTTTTGGGCCAGGGATTCTTATTACTTTTCACCTCTCATTCAATAAATATTTTACTTGAGGAGGAAAAAACTTCACAGCATCTTAGTTATGTTAGTACCCTGCTGTTTATTAAGTAAAATCAAAGAAATTTCACGAAAAGTTTTTGAGGGCTTCCCAAAACTATCTAATACCTTTAACAGAGTTAACTATTTTCTGGCTTTCAGCAGACGATATGTACTATGCCTATATATCTTTATTTATATATTAATCAAAACTTATATTACATAAAATCCTAGCAACAAATAATCAAATATACATAGGCTATGGAAAGATAGGGCAATGCAGGTTGAACATGTTTCTCATGTATCAAATATTTTATTCTCTCTCTCTCTCTCTCTCTCTCTCTCTCCTCTGCTCATTGTTTCATTTAAGTTTATCAAATAACACATCAAAGTGCTAGTATGGCTCACATGAATGTGATAAAATCTAATCATTGGACAAACAAGGTCTTGCATTAGGAGTTTCATATAAGCTTTCAATCTGGGAAGAATTAGGCAAAGTCAGAAGTCTCCTTTCATCCTTTGCCATATTAAACCACATTAAAAGTCCTTTCAAGGGAAGGTTGAGTTCTGGGAAAGGTAAAAAAAAAATAATTTGTGAGCTTTCTCATTCTTATTATGTTAGTTTGGAAGATGCATAGTGGAAATGTCCCCTGAAAAGGATTGCTATTCAAATGCCCACACATTCAAAATATAGTAAGAAACGGCTGAAATGTTCGGGCCGAACATTTGTGTGTAGTCCCATATAAACATTTCTGTGTGCAGTGCATGTAACTCTCAGCAGGATTGAGTCAATTTCTTATCATTTTGGTGCTTCCAAAACCTTACAGCATACACCAATTCTTATACATTTATGCTATATAAATCAACCTTTCCTAATTGCCTTGAGACAGTTTCTTTCACAATTAAATCTCATGACCAGAACTCAACTTTATCTTTAATTGGTAACCTGGCAAAGCTTTGTGCTATTGTACACAAACACACTGAAACTGACAACATATTCCTTGATTTTCCAATTATTCTGTCATTACTTTACAGGAAGCCTAAAGTTCAGACAGATTACATAATTACCCAGCTTACATGAGCTTTGGCATGCTCAGGCAACAGTTGACTTCTTGCCCTCACAATCAATCCAAGTGACAAGTTGTTTTCCAACAAAAACATTATCTCATAACACCCCTTTCTCTCCCCATCTAACTCTTAAAACCACAAGATACTACATTTCAAGCTCAATGACTACATTTATCAAATGTCCAAGTTATGATAGCAATTGTAAGGAAATTAATAATAACAATAACATTTGAAGTACTTTCAATTGTAGTTTCAATTCAAAATTAAATATTTGAAAATAAATCCCTTAAAAATTTCTATTATCTTTAAGTTGATGGACATTCTGTATTCACTTCAAGCTTGAAATTATTATTCCAGAGTTTCGGAAGCTAGGAAAGCTGACAAATACCTAATTAAATTTGTCTGTTTACATACAGGAAACATTAATATAAGCCTTGTTCTATCAAACTAATAAACAAATATCCCCATACCAGGCAATTACAAATGTACCTAACAAAAAAAATTAGGGCATTGCATGACAAATGTTTTGTTTGAAACCTTTGAGAGAGAAACTTCGACTGATATCAAATATGTAGGACAATGTCGATGAAACTACAAGCCAGCGGCCAGCATGAGTATGTATGTATATAATATGGTTTATGGAATCCATTTCTTGTAGTCCGCACATCCCATGAAAGTCAGGTTTTACCTCCAAGCAATTTCAACTAATACCTGTTATCAGAGACAAAAAGAAACTTGAACCACCTTTCCACTTTTCCACTATTAAAAGTCATACCTATTTGGGAATTCATCCCAATGTTACACCAAAGTGGTCCATAAACAAAAATTCAAACATGTAAAATCGCAACTGGGAAGGAGCGTAAACTGATGTGTAAGAAGCGCAAGGTCCCTTAATTGCAGCTGGGGTCCAGTGCCTTCTAGAGGGCCCTAGAAGCTCTGTGGTTAGAGAGGCTCTCTGGAATCTCTACAATCTCAGCCATATTCTGAAGCATTTTCAAACAAATTTTAGGACTAAGTTGTCATAAATAATATTGGTTGAAAATGATTATTTATGAAATTTTAATCTGTCGCTGTTACATGTGAAAACCCCTCGGGGACCACCCTGGTTACACTAATGAAGGTGCAATGCCAAGTGAGCTTAGCATGGATTTACAGGACAAACATGAGAGTAGGAGTGGAAAATGAGTGATACTTACAATTCCACATACCACTGTGTCCTAGGTCGAGGCATCGTTCTTAATGCTGCATCCCTGCAGAAAGATAAACAAGGAGGACATTTTGATCAATTATTCTGTTTTCTATGCAATCTTGCAACTGAGTATAACTCAATATCTATCATTCACATTGACATCTTAAGCTCATATCTGAAGAACGAATGTTTGTGTACGAGAAGAATATTGCATAAGTTGCTCTCTCCACACATATCATCTCATTGATGATACATAAAGTAGGATTTAGATACATGTACTTTGCAAGAAGGCATATATGAAAAGTTGACATTGTGCAATAAACACAAGAATAGTCTTATTGATCACCCATTTCCTGTGCCACTATATTGCATTTCCAATGAACTAATCAAATCCAAAATAAAGTACAAGTCTAGATGACACAATCCTTCCAGTATTCCAGGAAATTATGATGCGCTGGGTGGTATAAAAACAATTTATGACTTAACACAAGAATAAAACATAAACTGATAATGTCACCTAAATGACAGAAGAAAAGGCATAATTCCAGTGGTTTAGACACAACAGTCTTGCAAAGAGGAGCACAAAACCAGAAATGCCAATTTAGGGATGATTCTAAATAAACCCATCACTGTCCTGTGATGGACTTGATCCCATTATTGTCTCTGCCTGTTCTCTTTGAAGGTTAGATTAGCAGTAATTGCTAAGAGTGCATTCAGGATTGGGATTCAGCCTAGATGCCAAAGCAACCACTAATGCTGGATCTTTGTTCATTAGTCATCCCCACTCTAATATATAAAGCTCGAGAACAGACATCCACCATCAATATGTTACATGGCCTGACCATCTATCTGGATTGTTCCCACGGATATACATCTTGATGGACGAAGAGTAGTGCACTACAGATATTATGTTCAGTACTTGAAATGAATTTGCATTTTGAGAGAAACTATCTATAAGTGTTGATCATCTTGAAAAATGGGAATCCCCATATATGGAAACCACAACAAAATTACACAGTCTTTCTGAAAATCAAATGAAAAATGCCAATACAGATATTCACATTTATGGGACTAGTTATGAAAACTAGAGAGATTATATTTAATATGCAAGATCTCAGATGCTCATGGAACAAATATTATACATTTCCAAGAGTAATCCATATTGTCACTGCATTTTGCCAAACAGGTTCTTCAACATAAAAGTCTGTTTATCAGTAAAGACAAAGCAGATAAAGCATAAGGGACATATGTGTGATATATACTCTCAAGAGTTTTCAACAGTGCTGTAAACACTCCAATATAGGACTGGACTCACAAGGCCCATCTTCATCAGCCCGAGTTTCCAAATTAGCCCGCTAATTCTGATCCGGGAAACTAACCCGATCAGAACTAGCTCGAGCTAGTTTGTAATGAAGATGTAATTAGCTGGCTATTTTGTGGGTTTCTAGCTCGAGCTAGAAGCCTAAGTCAACTAGGGTTTTTTTGTGAAATAGCGCGCTATTTGGCAAATTAGCCCGCTAATTCGCAGGTGAAGACGCACTCGGGTTTTGACTCGGGTTAATTTATTCATGATTTTCTTCTCTCTTTCCACCTTTTCCTTATGTATTTCTTTGTTTTTCCTTCTTTCTTTTTTCTCCTTATGTATTTGTTTGTTTTTCTTTCTATTTTATCTGTTTCCTTATGTATTTCTTTGTTTTTCTTTCTATTTTATCTGTTTCCTTATGTATCTCCTTGTTTCTTATGTTTTACTTTGTTTTTCCTTCTATTTTTTTCTCCTTCTATTTTTTTCTCCTTATGTATTTGTTTGTTTTCCCCGTTATTTATTCTTCTTTCTATTCTTATGTATTTCTTTGTTCCTCTTTCTATCCAGTTTTCTTCATATTTCCTTATATATTTCTTTGTTTTTCTATTTTATCTTTTTCCTTATGCATTTCTTTGTTTCTTATGTATTACTTTGTTTTTCCTTCTCTCCTTTTGCTCCTTATATATTTCTTTGTTTTCCCAATTATCTATTCTTATTTCTATTCTTATGTATTTCTTTGTTTTTCCTTCTCTCTTTTTATCTTTTCCTTATGCATTTCTTTGCTCTTTTCTCTTCATTTATCCTATATATTTTTTTAAATTTTTCATCTTCGAAGTGCACATGCTCTGAAGCTCGAGTTTATTCCAAAAACACTCGGGCTGATGGAGACGGGGTTTTTCAAACTCTGACTTTTTTCTCGAGGAGCGCTGATCGGGCTAGAATCTCGAGCTTGAGCAAACTCGGGCTGATGGAGATGCACCTACAGTCAGACTCATTCCCTAGCTGACTCAGCTCGACTCAGCTCGACTCAGGACTCAAATTTTAGAGACTCTAGTACAACACTAGTTTCCAGCAGTGAGAACATAGCATGCTTTGGTGTGTGCCGCGCTAAGAGGTCAGTAAATGGAAAATAATTGGGATCATGAAGATGAAACACACAAGCAGAGTACTAGGAGAAGACCAATTAGCTTCTCTGCTATGTGGACATCTACATGTTTTATGGTACATGCAGATACACTTGTGCATTCTGTATAAATATACCATCTGCTGACAGCAAGAAGGACATTAACACATCCCTCAATATTGAGTTAACACCCTTCTAGGTCTTAGCAGACAATATTTCTATGAGTTACTGTAATACTGCTAAATATGTGCTTTGTAAAGAATTACAGTGGTACAAACTAAACTTCTGCATTGTCCCCTTTGGGGAAACCAAAATAATTTCATGGGCAAGCACAGCTGATATCATACTTGTCCATTTGGGCATGCAAACACTCCAATCTTTGTGTATTCTTTGGTAAATGTGTCAAGTTATAGTGCATTTGGGGAATTAGTGCTTTAAGGACTCATCATGTGCTCAATAAGGCATGGTGCAAAAAATATTATTTTGGTTGCAAGCAACTCATAAATCAACAGTTTGATCTTTTTTCTTGTACATCATATATTTTTTCTTGACTCTACTTGACAAAAATCTACTTGACTTTCTACATCAGTATATCTGCAAAAAGACTCTAGAAAATTATGTAGTGAAAGATATGTGACATCTGTAAAATAATTAAACAAATTACAAGCATCACAACTTGATTAAATCACTAAATTCTCCTTTCTCTCTATGACCATGCAACCCTCCATCACAATACTGCATTCATGAGCTTAAACATTTCATTATAACACAGAGTGATCAATCCTAAAGGAGTATGTACGTTTGTCATTGTGACTGTATTTCAGTCCGTCTGTGAGTGACTATTCTATCAGCAGTCTCTCGTTATGTTGATGATATTGATCTTTGACGGATCTACCCTATCCTATGTCTTGTACTGTTATAGGGCAGCGTGACGCAAACACGGCTAGCATCGGACTCTGGCTACCCGAAACCAACAACCATGCTTGTGACCAAATGAAAGATATGCATTATATTTGGGTTCATTCATAGTATACCTCCATGTAGTTGTAGCAATGTCTGCTTGATGGGATGACTCAATGGAAATATATTACATGCAATTTTGAAAGGGGGTTAAACTATATGTAAATCTGATTTTATGCTCTGCAATAAATAGTGTTATATAATCCGGAAATTCTTGAAGATTTGTTGATCTTTAGAAATATATATATATTTTTTTCCTTTTGATGGTTTGAGGTGATATATTCCTTAACCACTTTTGAAAACTTTTTGATTTATATGTAGCATAACTAAATATATTTATTGATAAAAGTCCCTGATACACAACACATTATTAAAATCAATTTCTATTACCAACTCATGACTCCACATCTCATACAGTAAGTTGGAATTATTCTTTTTATGATCATGCTTTGAAAATCTTTGCACTTTTTGAAAATGTATTCCACTCAACATCTTTGATTTCACTAAACTATGGGGTAAATATATCAACTGGCAAAATACTAATAAAAAAATTTCAATATCAACTCAAAATGCTTCATTTCAAATGTTGCTCAGCTGTTCTAGTAAGACATAGATTTATGAGCATTGGTATTAATGACCTTGTAAATGTCATCCTTGATCATTGACACACATTATGTATGATAACGAGAGAATGCAGAGCTGCCGTCATTTAGATGGTCACTGCCAAAGTTGTACTTTGCAGTATACGGGCTATTAACTTTTGACAGCACTTGACTTTTGATGAATAGCTCAGAATCTCTATGTAAATGGATTTTTAAATTTTAAGTGTAGATGCATATTAATCTGTCATCAAACTGGATGGACAAATGACCAAATGAATACCCTCAGTAGCCTAAATACTCAATGGCTTGAAACAAACCATTATTATGTGCTTTGTTTTGGCCCGATCTCTCTCTCTCTCTCTCTCTCTCTCTCTCTCTCTCTCTCTCTCTCTCTCTACATTACCCCACCCACCTGTCTGCCTGTCATCTCATCAGTATCAGTGGCTAGATGTTTGTTGTAACTCACTGTATGCCCCCTCTCCCCCCTCTCTCTCTCTACATTACCCCACCCACTCTGCCTGTCATCTCATCAGTATCAGTGGCTAGATGTTTGTTGTAAATCAATGTACCCCCCCCCCTCTCTCTCTCTCTACATTACCCCACCCACTCTGCCTGTCATCTCATCAGTATCAGCTAGTGGCTAGATGTTTGCTGTAACTCACTGTATGCCCCCTCCCCCCCCCCTCTCTCTCTCTCTCTCTACATTACCCCTACCCACCCTGCCTGTCATCTCATCAATATCAGAGGCTAAATGTTAGTTGTAATTCACTATACCACCTTCCTCCTCCCCACCCCCTCCCTCCCTCCCTCCAACCCCCGTCTCTCTACCTTACCCCCACCTCTTGTTTATCATTCTCTCACCCACTCTGCCTATCATCTCATCAGTATTCAGTGGCTAAATGTTTGTTGTAAGTGATCTCCTTGGTATGTGGCCCCATCAAGTCATCTTCATGACTTAAACAACAGGAATTCAAAACATGAAATACAACACTACATGGCACATGTTCTGTACAATGTTCTATGCGTGTCTGTGCAAAGTACAATCTATCCGAGAACATTTTATGAAACAGGAACGGGAAACAAAATATTCATTAATCAGATATAGCATCTCAGGAATACTGTATTACATCCATTTTACAAATGAAAATACATTCATTACAATACAAAAACATATAATTAGAAAATGTGACACAGCTGGATTTAGAACAAGTTGCACAACATCCCTAAATGAATATCTTGTACATAACTTTTCATCATTTTCTACAGAAAAACAAAAACCCTGTATTTTGTTTATCACCGAATTGATAATTTGCCTGAACATGCAGAGATCAATCCCTTTTCTGCCACCAGGGGCCAGTTGCACAAAACTTGCGTTTAATCGCAACTCCTAAAAATCAAACGCAAGTCCTAAATGTGCACTTCTGATTGGCTGAAAATAAAGTTGCTTTTGATTATCCTGATTTGCGTTTAAACGCAAGTTTTGTGCTACAAAATTTTAGAAACCTATTCTTTAAAGGAGAATGAAACCCTGGGGGAAATCCATTTTAATGAAAAGAGAGGAAAGAGAGCAATTTAAAAAGAGTTCCATCAAATTTTGGTTACGAAATGAAAAAGTTATTAAAGTTTGAAAAGTCTCAATTTACTTGCTATACTTTTCTATGGCAATCCTCAAATTGGCAATGTTGCTTCAAAATGGCAGGTTTAGTAGTACAACTCTCAATATGTTTTGTACACAAAATTTCATATTTTCTCCAGGCACAGGTGACGCCAATACTTAATAATAATAATAATAATTATCTCTAAAGATGCTGCTTGTCTTTTTGTGAACTCAACATATGTTGTGTGTCAAATACATTTTCCCATGATATATCTTGAGCTAAGGAGACAAGCGGCACCTTGAGAGATAATGGGGAAAATATGAATTTTTGTTACAAAACATATGGAGAGTTATACTACTAAACCTGTCACTTTGAGGCAATATTGCCAATTTGAGGATCGCCAAAGAAAGTAAACTGAGACTTTTCAAACTTTCATAACTTTCTCATTTCGTAACCGATTTTGATGGAACATTTTTTAAACTGCTTCTCTCTATCCTCTCTTTTCATTAAAATTGTTTTTTCCCCAGGGTTTCATTCTCCTTTAAAAATGAAGTCCTTATATCTTTCTCTACTGCCAAACAACTGAAATGACTTCAAATCATCAGCCAAAAAAGGCAAGAAATGATTGGATAATGCTGTCTTACTGCATAATCATTGACTGAATTCTGCAGAGAATATAATCCATTCTATGGAGGATGCCATATGGGTCATACTGCTTACCAGAATATCTTCAGGATTAAGGTTAACGAGTTTTACCGCTTACTGGATTAATTAATGCACAGACGTGGAGAAGTACTTTACTCTCTCGCTGACATTTAGACTTGAGTTCAATATCATCCCAGAGGCTTGTACAACATGATTTTAACAAAATATATTTTAAAATAAGACACACATATGCAAATAAAAGCAGTTTATTTCAGAAATTACACTATTACATGCATTAGGAGTCATCATCATTGGATGATATATATCCATAATTTAAACTTTATTATACAATCTCTCTGAAGAAGAAAGAAAATTCATTTTACAATGGTACATTTTTCCTCACTGATAATTTTATATAGGCCCTACACATATCTACATGTCCTAGCATAAGTATCGACCAATATGTTTACATCAATCTATGAATTTTAATTGAATTTGAATTTATTAATAACAGATCACATAAATGACTGTGTATTATGAAAACACATACAATGTGAAGATTAATTATGTTATATGAATACATAGAACAAAATAACGACTACAGCATTGGCTCAGTGTAATAGTTTGTGTCATAATTTACTTGTAAACTCTAAAAGTATACAAGTTCAATATAATGGCAAAGTTATGAACTTGTACAGAGTCAGAAATTTATAATCCACTGTTCTTCTCTGTTAAAAAAATGTTTGTTAAAGTGATTGATTAACTTTGTGAAAAATTGTAAAATCAGCTCAAATGCCAGTGAATTGTGTGGAGTCCTCTAACTACATATATAATTAAGGATATGTGAAAGTATGAGAGAAAATGGAACCCGTTTACTATCCTAAAAAAGAGAAAATCTCGATCAATCGCTAGCGTAAGTCGCTCGGCTTCTTCGCTGCGCTGCAGTCACAAAAACCAAGCACCGGCGCTTGGCGATTTCAGAGCGGGTTTCCAGCCCGTACGGTATTCTGTGATAGAGCGAGGTATGCCAACCGTAAGAGTTCTTTAGGGTTCGGTGGTACTCTATCCCGACATCAATGTTCAATCGTAAATATCTTGATATATAAACGACCGATCAGCTTATAAAACTCAGGCGATTCCTGTCTGAGCTAAAGGTTTGCAATTATGATTACAGCATTAGCTGGAACAGTGATTTTTTTTTTCAATCCTGGGCAAAGTTAATCAATGCCTTTAATCTGCACATAATGGTACACTAATTGTAATAACCTGAGGACACTCTTCACTTCCTTCCTGTATCACATTTTAAGTAATACAGTATGTATATAATAAAGTATTCTATATGGCCAAGTACTTCCCATGCCCTATAAAATGAACCTAAGCACTTATCCAAACATAGATTGAACCCCATGGTAAATATCAAATTAATTGAGCACGTCACATCAATTTCCAGGCCTGCAGTCTATCTGTTTGTACACACTGGCTTGAATTAGTGACATACACACATATGAAACACTGTCATCAATTACTATAAAAGGATATATCCTTTTGGAATTACATTTTTCAATTAGTTAGACATATGCAAAGAAATAAATTTGACAAGACTGTATGAAACTGTCCATAATTGTAAGTCAAACATAATAACAAATACTTTCAAGAAATTAACTCTCCATACAATTTTGTATATTTAATATACAGGTTATGTTTGGAGTATATAATACATGATATTGTCAGTTATTTATATCTTCTAGCAATGTGAATGTTACTTATCATGTTTTATGTGTAGGGAAAATCAATATCATCATTCATTCTTCCTTATTTAAAAAAAAATGATTTTACCTGTAGGACTGCCTTTTTTCATGGGAAATATATTTTACTATAAAATGACATTGCACTTGATATCAAGATATTGGATTTCATATGAATTTACCCTAAGTCTACCCCCATATATACTGCCAACATTTCACCTCTCATTAAATCTACACATCAATCCTGGGAAAAGAAACTGTAGGGAAGAAGCTTTTTCTTGAGATTAGACTTTTAGGATTACATCCAAGTATTGTACAGGCCTAGCGCTACGCTACAATTTGCATCTCATTAACCCCTGGTTTGTTTTGAATTACCAACGGACTTCTAGCTCAGTGCGTGCGTGCGGTCATCACAATGGCAAAACAAGGAACTTTAATTTGCGCCTCTATTTTGGCGATTTATGAGCTGAAACTTCCCACATGAACTAATTTGTAGTTATAAATGATTGTCTGCAAAAATCCTGAAATATGATGACTGTTTTGTCGAGTTATAGCAACATTTTGAAATGAAAACGTCAAAAAACTATGTGTCTATTTTTTTCTGACACAAGTCTACCCCTGCATAAATATTCATGAAACTTCATTTCCGTATTCGGGGGTGTATATTCCTTATTTAGACAAAGTTTCGCTGATGCGACTTCTTTCTTTGCAGAGATACTACGTCTTTTTCACACGATATCTTGCAGCAATTTAGAGCAGCAAATTGTGCGCAGTGATGCCAAATTCACGATCTGCACATACGATATTCATGAGTCAGCCGTAGTCAGCTCATTCATAGATTGCGCATGCGCATGGCCCATGGAGCACTCGGAGCACTCACGCACAGAGCTCAGCCCTACACAGATTTCAACGCATGGGACGTGGTTGTAATATTTTTCTGTTATGTCAGCCTCGGCGATCTGACACCGAGATCCTTTTTTTCTGACACAACTCTATGCGGAAAATTCACCTCAAGTAAATACCATACGATTGTAGAAAAATGTACAATAAAATGATTCATGACAGTGATTTTCTTGCGAATCTAGCCGAAATGAGGAATTTTAGGAGAAGTTTAACAGGTAAAATATTCTGTTTGTAACCGAAGAAATATCGCTAAAATTTCATATTTTCCGTTGGTCGAGCTTTGATTTTGCAGTATTGTTGTGAAAGATACATCTATATTTAATAATTTTTCGAACTTTATGTTTACAAAAAGTGGTGTTTAATACATTATTTTTCAGCTTGCATTTGTAAACAACTTTACGTAAATCGTGGGAAAATGCAAGAACTGGTGAGGTCAAAGGGGGTCAACTCAATGGACAATCGCTCGCTAATTATAGGGCTAGTCCCCGACTGTGTAAGGTGTGGTCAAAAAAATTAGCAAGAATTCAATATCTAAAATTCATATTTGAGGCAAAGATTTTACTTTTCTCTCGGCAACAAGTGCTGCTGGGTGAATTGCTGGAGCTCTTAATAATTATCATAAGTACAGAAAATGTTTTTAAAAACTTTTATATAAAAGTGTCCATATTCATGAGCCAAAAGGGCATTAATGTTGTATTGAATTAAATGATTTAGCATCTTTCTGTCCTGACAAAACAATATTTGACCATTAGTAATCAGGTGTATCTCTCAATGTGGATGGGAATATAGCTGCAATATAAGTCACTCAGAATCTCTATCATGAACTCGACAAAAAATGATTTTATATACTCTACACAAGAAAATAAGTTTCATAATATCTGAGGTCATCCAAGGGACTTGGAATTCCCCATTACAGAAAGGTTAATCGGTCATCAAAGTTCAGAGTATGAAATCGAACTGAATAAAGTTATAGTAAGAAAATTATTCTTGTAAACAAACACGTTTTTCTAAATACACACACTGGAGTGCAGAATAGCAACCTGACTTTTAATTTGAAAAGAGACAGTGGATGGTTCATAAGGTGGCTAGTGAGATTCACTATTATGCCTTGAGCAGGTATTTCTTGTATTGTTTGCTATTTTTGTCTGATCGTTGGGAGAAAGACAGGTGTGACTCAACTATTGTGCTTTATTCAATGTAGGTCAAAATAAGCATGGAGTTGTGAAAAGAAAGATTGCAGACTGCCTTAGGGAAAAAAATGAATGAAAAGAGATATTATTATGATCATCAAAACGTGTCTGCTGATAATGTGAACAGCACATAATACTTAATACATAATAGAGACATACTTATGTCATGTGACATGTGCTGTACAAGAATGGTTTATTATTAATACATTTGAATGCCACGTAAGGAGAAATACTACATACTTCTGATCAAGTTAAAATGAGAATTGAAGATGAACTTCCTCATGTATTTGAAAACATAAAGGACAATGTTTGGTCATGCATGCACTGATTCTGAATTACATATATCTTCCTTAAAGGGGGTACCCAATGCTGAAACAATGTTAGTTCATTTAAAAGATCATGATTTTATTAGAAGAAAATCATCTGCCTTAAATTTTTTTTTAAATTCGTGTTGCCAGAAAATCCCCGAAATATGGTAAAATTTCAGGATATTTTGGCCCCTCAGCTGTGTCCCAATTTCAGCTAGGTAACCACAATGACGTCAAAGTGGTTACCCAGGTTCGCGTATTGCAGATGTGTTGCGCGCTAGACTGTACAAAATGAATTACACCTTGCGCGCATTTTGCTATAATTGCCCGACAAGGTAACCACTTTGACGTCATTGTGGTTACCTAGCTGAAATTGGGACACAGCTGAGGGGCCAAAATATCCTGAAGTCTTACCATATTTCGGGGATTTTTCTGGCAACACGAATTTTTAAAAAACTTAAGGCAGATGATTTTCTGCTAATAAAATCATGATCTTTTAAATGAACTAACATTGTTTCAGCATTGGGTACCCCCTTTAAAGATAAACATTCTTCTTTTATTGTATTGAACATATCTACAAATGGGTTATGATGCCATTAATTGTGAATATCTAGATTGTGTACATCTAATGAAATAAGGTCTTATTCTTATGCATGAGTAAAATAAGCATTAACTTTCCTTCTTCAGTATTTTCCTATTGCAGACCTGCCAACCCTGAAACCCAAGAAATATGGACAAATGACAAGGCAGAGGCTGAAAATACGGACATTTCTGAGTTTCCTATACATTACTACCAACAGATTTTTGCAAAAATAGGGACACAATGGTAGAAGTGGCTCTTTCTTTTACCGAAAATAGGGATTGTCCCTGTTAAATAGGGACAGTTGGCAGGTATGCTATTGCACTAAGATTTGTTTTTAACAAAATGGCTGCAACTCACTACAGTATATTCATAGAACTAGAACAACAATGTTGAATCTTTTGTTTCTATCCTTGTCCATTGCTCATAATGACCATTTTGAACATCCTTTTGATGATTATGTGCAGGCCTCATTATTTTGCACATGTTCATTATCATCAGTGGCATATCTTGGCAAGTACCCCCCTCCCCTACACCAGTGGCGTAGCCAGGATTTTTTACAAGGGGAGCAAATTGTGTAAACTGTCAAATTCTGCTTGGAGGGAGACCCATATTTTTTTCTTCTCACCAGCCCTCCAAAACTCAATCAAAGGGGGGGGGACAATTTTTTTTTTCACCAGCCCTCAAAAAGTTGCTCAGTGGGGAGGGGGGTTATCAGATGGTTTGCTCCATAATTCTCTGCCCCCCCCCATATCATTCGCCTGCAATGGCTAAGCCCACACTATATGCACATTACCTTCACACACTCTCTCATTTGCATAGGGATGCAAGTGGTATCAAATATAATATCGATGAATTCATGAGATAAAGGAATTTCTACATTTACCCTCAAAGTATAATTTTTTTTTTTTTAAATCCTACAATTTTTCAAATCTTTCTATCTTTTCTTATGTTTCTTTCTTTTCATCATTCTATCACCCAGCGATGGCCTGCACTTATAGGAAAATCAAGGAAAATCATGCATTGATTTCCCGCCGAACACACACACTCACTTCCGGTTGAAGTATGCTTTGGGAACGCTTTTGCGTACACACTGCAGAACCGTTCTTGAGGAACAAGTCTTAGTTAAGCCCCTTTCACAATTGGTCTGCGACCAGTTTGCGACCGCCTGCAACAGATTTTTCGGGGTGTTGCACGACCGATCGCTTGGTGTCTTGCGACCACTCGCAGTCGTTGCAGGCGGTCGCACGAACCTGAGGCGGTCGTGACTGGTCGCATCTGAACTTTGAACATGCTCAAAATCCAGACACGACCAGATGCGATCGATTCACTCGCATTAGGTCGTACGACCAGTCGTGCGATTCTCGTATGAGTGTTGCACAACGTTGCACGATTAGATGCGAGAGTTCGCACGACTCAACAGTCGCAGTGGGTGGGCTGGAGGTCGTGCAACACTCGCACGTGCGCTAGCGACCTATAGCGACCAGTCTTGCGAATGGGTGCGATTGTGCTAAGACCATGAGACTGTTGCACAACCGATCGCAGCACATCTTACAACGTTGTACTACCGTTGCACGACTGTATGAGACTGTATGCGACTATTCCTCGGGGGTATATATAGGGGGACTATGGAGATGATCCTCTGCAACAGGGCCCTCCTCTAACAACTTTCTCTTCTTTGTAACTTTCTTCTTTGGCATCTTGACTAATAAGAAGGCCAACTTGAAACTGACTACCGGTCAATTGTCGAGGGGGTTTTTATACCCCACGCCACTCGCACGAATACTCTCACGACCACTTGCACCGGTCTCATTCAATCGCACGAGCGATCGCATGGTCTCACATCCACTCGCACGACCATGCAATCGATCGTGCGACTATTGTGATTGGCGTCAAGCCACTCGCAATCACTCGTGCAACACTCGCATGTGAACGCAAGACCACTCGCACGAGCGTATGCGAGCAAATGCGACTTACTCGTGCAACGGTCTCTTCTAGTCGCTTTTGTTTTACGACCGCTGTTGCATTTGTGAATGCCTTTCTGCGACCTGATGAGATCGATGGCGATTGAAGCCTGTTGCAGCCTGTCGTGCGACCAAATGGTCGCAAACGGTCGCAGACCAATTGTGAAAGGGGCTTTAGACTGCTTTAACAAAGTGAGTGTGAATGGGCTCTATTAGGAGAAAGCAAGAATCCTGTCACTAGGTATATGCCTCTTATTGGGCCCCATATTACTGGCCTGGAATATGGTTTCACCCACCTAAAGAAGGTAGTTTATCAACAAACATCAGAAAAGAGGGTTCATACAAACAATAGATCAGAATACAAGACTTATTCAAGCAGGGCTTTCTGAAAGCTGAAACTTTGGCATTCCAAGCCCACTGCTGGCAATATATAAGAGATCATGGTAATTTTATCAGTATTCTCGAAGTCCATTTATTACCCTTGCTATCTATCATGCATAATTGCTACTTGAAACTGTTACACAATTGCAAGAAGAAGTAAATAATCAGCAATCTTCTGATGTTAGTGAGTGCATACACTGCAAGTAAATCAAACTCTTAAAGGTTGAATGCAATTTTTCTGTCTACAATGCAGCAATTAACTCTTGGTATGATCAAATTCTGATCATTCCCTTCATTTCTATTTCTAGAACTGCTCCACACACAGCTTGGGGAATTGGCATTATTGCCTGATTGTTTGTTTTGGGACACCCATTGTTACCGTGGAAATATATGAAAATCTTTTCTTCCTTCTCTCTCTCTCTATTTATTTTTTTCTTTAATTTTCACTGATTTTCTATGTGGTTTCTTATTATCTTCTATATTTTCCAGACCTATTTCTCCGGACCCTCACAACCATTTAATGTTTAAATTAGACTTTATATTTTCTCCATCAATAAAACAGCGTCTTTCCACCTACAAGGCAAGCAAACAGGCGTAAAATCATTTCTTGAGGTTATGTGAATACTGACATATTGGCATGCTGTTCAACCAGGCAGAAACAACATTACAGGTATGCCTAAAGAATAAAGGCTTCAACTTTCAGCTAAGAGTAAAGTTGTCAAAATTTACCTCAAAGTTCATGACTTTCTTTTCTGTTATTTTGGCCTTGTAATCATGTTGCTGCAATAAGGTTAAAGAAATGGCTTTGTCAATAGTTACATTCATACAGGACTTGTGGTTTCAAAACTTTTTAGTTAGCGAAACTTACCGAATCAATGACCCACTAACCAAGACGAGGGTTTGCATGGGCCCGAAACAACGATGCTCGTTGTTCTGAAACTACAGGCCGAGCGATCGTCATTGTTAACACCGGAAGTAGATACTGACTGTGTGTACAGTACACATACAGTTTCTGTGTTCATAATTCGTACAAAGGGTATGACCCGGAAGTTTAACATGAATAGAGAGGTCATCATTAACTACAAGCTCTCGAAACTTAGAGTTTATTCCGTCCACATGGTCTGAAACTGTGACAGAGGATGCCACGCTGCTCGCTTGTGGTTCTAGAACTACAAGTAAACTTAAAGTTTTGAAACTACAAGTGAAACGTAAAGTTTAGCTCCCATCATGTGAACCTTACTAAAATGTTTAAGCCTCAAGGTATTCGTCAAAATTCAGAATCAACTTTCAGCAAGAATATACAAAGCTTTAGCATGGACTGTTCCACTTACCATCTCCATGGTTTTAGATATAGTCCTACATCATTGCATTCAATATTCCTCTTGTGAGAATCGACAAAACTTTATAGCTATAATGTTTAAAAGGCTAACTATGATTACAGACAATGAAAAATAAAAAGTAATATGATGCACCGAGACTATATACCAAACGGTTTATGGGCATTGTTTGTTACTTTTTTAATGATTTTCTATGGAAATATAGGACAAGCTATACTGAAATTGTGAGATAGCAACATATGGGATGTTAGATGTCATGCAGCAGGAAACAGTCATGAATACTTGAAATGACAAAGTGAGACATTTCTACTTCAGTTGACAGTTTCAGAGAATGATATGATCTCTTAAGAACAATGTGGAGTAGATGATAAGAGTATATAGCTCTAGCTGAAGACAATGAGAATCACTTCGCTATCAATCCATGCACAGATGTTACATTCTATGTATATATTTTATGTGTACAATCTTTAAAAGACAAAACTGCTCTTCATGAAACCAAAACCTGCCTAGCATATCAAATTCTTCTTAAGGGACACATGCAAAGAACATGTGATATTGAGAATGCAAGTATTCTACACTGTACGTCATCATACATGATTGTACAATACAAGCTCCCAAAGATCTCAACAATAGTCTCTAACTCAGTTGGTATGGAAAATCACTTGTCTGGAAAGAATTATTCTTAGAATTTTACCCTGACACTTAAAAGAGGGGCAAAGCAAACTCACTCTTCAGTTGTATTATTCATAGGTCATAATATTAAGATTGTTCAGACATTTAAGTTGGCTACAAGTATAACTTAAATGATTTTTGTGGCTTAAGATAATCATTGGCTAGATCTTAACTGCACATCTTTGAAATCTGTAAAGCAAATACATGTACAATTATATGTTAACATGTATACATGTATGTAACCTTGGATTCTCACACTATAGTATATAAAGACAAGCTGACAATTACAATCAATGTACTCTCTGAAGCCCTATTAACGAAAAAAAAATCAATCTGTAATTCCAGTAGCACTAGAGCGGCTGGCCATTGAATTGAAGTCAGATAATTAATCTGTCAATACACTTTCATTCCCTTCTTGACTTTCATTAATATACAGCTTATGTGTTAATATGGAAGTTAAGTAGTTTCATATAGCCGTATGTGTAATATAACTTCTTTTTCAAACATGTTGAAATGTAGTACCAGCAATTAATATACAAAACTGATGAAGCATGCATGAAGAGAGAGATAAAACAAAATAATGTCATAAGAGAACAGACTGTACAGACTTACAGCTAATGAAAAAAGTATTGCAGAGTATCAGGGAGCTGAAGAGAATGCAGAACTTTTCAAAACAAGCTCATTTCTTGCATAAAATCCTTCAAGATATTGCATTTCTGACAAAATCCATGATATCGTTCCACTCAAAATGATAAAGCAAAACTGGTCATAAATCACCAAATTATTCCAACTTTGCAAAAAAATATCCACGATCCCTAGGCAAGTTGAGTCGGTTACAACTACACACAAGTATAGTGGGGCAGGGAGACGTAGCAGTAGATTCCTCAAGCAAACAATGCAACTGAGACAGACAACTCCCCCTAGGCCGATACGGTGTAAAGTGATGACCATTCACAGAGCTCAGTGATACTCGTCACCCAAAGAGCTTTCCTCACCAATCCAACACAGCCAAGGCAATGCAAGATATTTTAATTAATGAAAGCTAATTATGTTGCATCGATACAGCGAAAGGTTAATTGTGCACCAGCATGTGTTTGGCCCTTCAAGCCTCTCTGGTGTAGGACAGGGAGAAGATAAGTCGATTAGGACGGGTGATGCATCAGGCCAAGGATTCTTACAAGACACTGCGTTCGATAATACAGGAGAATGGTAGAATTATATTGCTTTATGATCCTATCTTATCTCAGCAACCTGTCTTACTGTATGCAAATGAAGTATTTGTTGATTGCATTACTGCATGGTTGGCTGTGTAATTCTTATGCAAGAATTAAAGAGATTAATCCCCCACTATATGCTGGCACATTCACACTGAAAATCACTACATACAGCTAAATGAATAATTTGCATGGATTTTTATAATTATACATGTTACCAGAATTCCATTTAATAAATTGGTTTATCTTTTACACAGGATACTAAAATGGAAATTGAAGAGTTTACAAAGAAATTCAAAATTTATCTATACCTGTGAACCCAAATGGTAACTCTTGTTGACACCAAGGTTGCTAGAATTTTCTCTGACATAGCAACAACTACTAGTATTATGCAACTTGTATTCTGACTATCAAAACACATAAAGCTAAACATTTGAGAAAGAAAAACCTTAAATTTGAATGGGGTCCATTTCATTTCACTGGCAACGAGATTTAAAACGATATTATTTCATGATCCATAAGTGACTGAAACACGACATTACTTTGAAAACAAAACTAACAGCATGTTTGAAAGGAAAGCTTGAGTTCTGGGAAAGGCGAAAAATAATTTGTGAGCTTTCTCATTCTTTTTATGTTAGTTTGGAAGATTATCATAGTAGATATCCCCTGAAAAGGATTACTCTTCAAATGCTCTCACATTCAAAATATGACAATAAATGGCTGAAATGTTCAGGCCGAACATTTGTGTGTAGCCCCATATACACATTTTTGTGTGCAGTGCATGTGACTCTCAGCAGGATTGAGTCAATTTCTCACCATTTTGGTGATTTCAAAACCTTACAGCATACACCAATTCTTATGTGTTATTTAATCAACCTTTCCCAATTTCTTTGAGACAGTTTCTTTCACAATTCAATCTCATGACATGGCCCCCGTTGCATAAAACTTAGCATTAATGGTAACTCTGCTATCAATGATAACTACCATGGTAACATCACTCAACAGCCAATCAAAATCAAGGTTTCCATGGGAGTTACCACTGATGGCAAAGTTACTGTTAATGGTAAGTTTTATGCAAAGGGGGCGCAGAACTCAACTATATCTTTAAAGGAAACCAAAACCCAAGGAGAGAATCAATGTTATTGGAAAGTGAAAATTCAGAGAAGCACTTTACAAAAAGTTTCATTAAAATTGGTTACAAAATGAGAGAGTTATGGAAGTTTGAAAAGTCTCGTTTTACTTTCTATGGGGATCCTCAAATTGGCAAAATTGCTTCAAAATGGCTGATTTTGTGAACAACTCTCCATTTGTTTTGTACACAGATTTTCAGATTTTCCCCGTTATCTCTCAGGGTGCTCCTTGTCTCCTCCTGAACTCGACGGGGCCCAGAACTCAACTTTATCTTTAATACTGAATTCACATTTCACAATGTAAAAGGATACCAGAATAGATATTATTGGCTTTCTGTAAAGTCAGGCTTTTTATAGGAATAAATTGAGTAATGTATACAGAGTGAAAATTTGATGGTTACTTCACAGCATCAGGTTTTATTCATATATCTTTTTATATACTCATTTACTATCACACATGAATACTATTAATCATAATATTAATCTAAACAAATATACATACCTCGGGGAATAAGAGCGGCGTCTATGTGATCGCATCATGATGTCACAATGTCTTATTTAATAACGTTAATTAATCCAATAAATCTAAATCCAAAGAATGGCAGTAAAGCAGCATATTACAGACAGAAAAGTACACATCACCAGCATTCTAACTGTCGGATAACTAGACAAGACGTTCTATATATCCAGACTAGATTAATAATGTCACATGAAACTGAACAAAGAAACCATATACTTCCAGAAGTTGATTTTAAACAACAGTAAATAGAAGTATATCAGATTTCACTAATGATCACAGAGAAAGGTCAAACTTCCGAAAATTGACTTTATGAAGAAAAGTTTGAAATGATAGCGTATAGCCAGTAAAGTAGAACCTCAGGCAAACTTATCTTCTACTTTGATAGAAGAGAAGAATCAGTGGAAACTATCCAAAGATGATCACACTCATTCATTCATTCCTGTCAGTTCATTCATTGATCAGCGGTACTCAGCTGCCTACCAGCGACAATCACACAGCTGGTGCTGGCCGGTACAGACACAGATAGATACAAACCGTGGAAAGGGTAATAGATGTCACCACAAAATATATGGTTCCACCCCCTTAGCCCACGCCTCGAGTGCATTCATCCCTCCTGCACACACACACACACACACACACATGCACTCACTCTTGAACACACACAAAACACACTTATATATGTCTAGTACCGGTGCATTTTGAGCGTTTCAAATACCTCATGCCCATTCAAAATAACGTTGCATGACATGCTTCACACTGTATGAAAGAAGCCCTAGGAGTGTTCACACAGACACACGGGTACACATCTCACGAGAGATCAAGGTCATGGGTGAAGGACATATGTGAACAGAACAAACTAGGTTTGGCTTTGAACATGAACATATATGACACATCCAAGATTGTGGGTCTTGGCATGACAGTTTATTGAAGCTCTGTATAACAATACACAATTCAAGTTAGACCTCAGGGCAAATTTAATGTTGTATGAATGATATTCTACCACACAAAAGAAGACATGGATTAAAAGGCCAATGGAAGTATAAGCCCAAAGTACACTTTTTGAGAGCGCATAC
Source organism: Heliocidaris tuberculata (assembly GCA_025618425.1). NCBI lineage: Eukaryota > Metazoa > Echinodermata > Echinoidea > Camarodonta > Echinometridae > Heliocidaris > Heliocidaris tuberculata. Next base: position 74,243,289 of record CM046832.1, on the reverse strand, counting down.
AGCCATATCCATTTTAAGTCTTTGACCTTTCTACATACCTACAAATGTATACATTGCATCAGAAGAAAATTAAATTTTGAAATCATGGGTGAATGCAACTTTTTCATCTTAATAATTGTGTTAGATATAAAAACAAAACTTAACTTTATGCTTTTAGACTGATTAATGAATGGCCAAATGAAACTTCTCTGACTCAAGCTCACTGATTGATTGAAAGATATATGTAAAATTGGTACATTTTTGTTGTCCATGGCAAAAATAACCATTACTTCATTTCTAAAAGTCACTTTTTCACTTGAATCAATGATTAATACATTCCAAAGTTTGACCTATTTTAAGCACTCTTCTATGTACCATACAGTGAGTACACACTGCAAGCTCCAGCTTTAAAGTTGTCAATTTCTTCAGTATGCTTAAAGTAGAATATTTCCCATTGATCTGAATAAAACTTAACATCTGTAACTGTGAAAGTAACCACAATTCTTTGAATTTTTCAGCTTTAATACCAGCAGAATTTGTAATTTATCCATACTCCTGCAGATATGATGCTGTTTACTCAGTTTGGAGGTTGTTTTTCTTTATATTCAAAACTAACTGCTGGATAGATATGTTCTATGCCCATATCAAGGTATATCAAGGTTACATGAAATAGTTTGTCCCATCTCTACTTGGTGTCCTTATAAGATTAAGTCTATCATTAATGAGATTATACAATCACATCTACAAATCAGCCTCTTTTAATCAACTCATCATGGACTTTAGACTTGAAATGAGTACTAAAATTAGGCTGGACTCTTCTTTTCTCTGAGTTCTTTCATTTGTTCAGCACATCTGCTAGTTTAAAACTATTTGTTTTGTGCAAGGGATGAGTTCAAAGGTTAAAATTTTAAGTATTCAGGCAGAATTTGGTTTTGTCCTTCCTTTTGAACACCTGCTGGAAAAAAATATCATATATTTTATCAGGAATTATTAACAAACTTGGTTTAAAAAAAATGAAGGATAATAAATTAAAAAACACATGCATTCAATGATAACTGAGAGTCCTGTATCATCTAAATTCAAATACCCGAGTCCTGACTTTCCTGCCTTTGTAATCTTCACTGTTATTTTCTTATTTTCCACATATTCACGCAGATCCCATGCATTCTCTGTTAGCTATCAACTCTTAAAACTAGAGAGGGAGAGAAAAATCTCTTTTTGTCAATACTTCATTGTTTATAAACTTAAGAAATCATGTTCTGAATATATTTGAGGTTACTGAATACATTTGTATGTACATACACATTTTCAATAAGCATTTTGATGGGTTTTACAATTCACATTTGATGATTTTCAGGAAACTTTAGGAGACCAAATTGAGGAAGAGACTTCAAAAATTAATATAAAAATAAATTCAAAAAGACAAAGTCTACAGAGATCTATTCACAGTACGAATTGAAATAAAAATTAAAAGAAGAGAGCAAACATGTGGGAAGAGGACAGTACATGACCAAGTAGAGAATCAGAAACTCATTAGATTACAACACGTAGCTCCATATTTCATTCCCCATTGCCAACCCAAATAACTCTATTTTGGCAGTAGATGAATTGCCAGTGACATATATCAACCTTGTTTACACCCAGGCTATTGAGGTCTAACACCTATTCATTTATTGATCACAGTTGAGAATATAATGCCAATAGCCATGAGACAGGTAGCTAACAGTCCCATCATAGTATATTCTACTGTACTATAATGTAGGTGACTGGAAAATAAGGCTTATTATCATCTGCATGATTCATTAATTAGAGCCATTATTCTTTCTATACATTCATCCTTTTTGTGCCACTGGGTTCACAAGCAATCATCAAAATTAAACTTTTGAGATTCAAATTGAAGTTTCAAACATTTATTTCCCTGTTAAATTTGGCTTCATATATCTTCCATGGGATCAACCTATAGAATTTTGTACTTGCTTCAGTGCTCCAGCATTGAAGAAGTAATTTTTATATTTTTTTTTGCCATAGTAGAAGATTAGCATTCTTGGGCAGGCTTTGCCACCTCAGCACAGAAAGTGTTTTAAGTAAATTGTGCCCATAAGTACCTTAGACTAACATAACCATAAGCACCTTAGACTACATTCTTGTCATTCATTTTGAATACTAAAATAATGTACATGCTCGTGTCTGCAATGTGCATAAATTATTCAAAACTATGCATTATTCTACAAAATCCTACTTACCCAATCTGAAAGAAATGGTATGTATTCTCAAGCAGTTGAGCTTACTCCTTCAGCTGAATAATCCACAAGGGTACCTCATAAAATATCAATATGTTGTATAAATCCAAGCAGAGTCTAACTCCTGTTGGAAACCCTAGGCAATATACTGCTGAGAAGCAACAAGCATCAAAGAACTCAATTCATAATACTTCTCTATACCATGATGGCTTAAGAAAATAAGTAATGCCACAGGCTAGACAATATTCTGCAGTCACATGTATGATTAATGTGATTCATTGTGACTTCTGCTCATGAATTCTCTCCCTTTTATACACAGACTAAGCTACTACACAGTCTGTATTTCATAGAGGAAGTAAATGCCAGTTTTCTATTTATTCTCCATGAATTTAATTTTTAGAAAAAAACCTCAAATTAAACACAACTTGGAATGACTGGTTTCAAATTGAATCTCACACTGTCAGTTTTGTTTACTTACATCATTGGGGTATATCAATGATTAAACAATTCTAATTTTTATGACAGATTCCATTCTAATTGGCTAATTTAGAACAAATAATGGCTAACTTGTACATGATTACTTTTCACAACCTTTTCTGATAAATATTTGTTGACAGTAATAACTATTGCTAGGTGTTTATACAAATAAAAACAATACAGAGGCTAACAATAGAGCTAGTGTTTAATGTGGGAGTTGTCTCTTGAATTACTCTCTTCAAACAAAAATTAGAACCAATTAGAAAATGCCTAAACACAACATGTAAGAAATGGTGCAGCCCACAGCTATTGAATATCTATGCATTAATACCACTTAGCAGAACTTATGTCATGTTGGTTCCATGTTACAACAGGCTCTGTAGAAAAAAAGGTTCTCTTTAATTTGTTAAATCTTTTGAATGAAATGACAGCTCACATTCAAAGATAATTGGCAATTGTTAGACTGGCACACTGCCTTTAAAATGTGTGAACATCTTACCAAAACATAATTTCCTAAGGCGATACAATACAATTTTCATTTTGCCTGAGAATTCAATCTTGATATTTTCTGTAAATTTTACATCCCACAATCTCTGTTTCTGTATTTTTAAGTAACAAAAATTTATACAACATTGGATCTTCAAGCATTTAAAGAGGCTACACCTTTACTTGTAAACAAATAATTTTAACACCCTATAAAAACTATTCAACCTCATATAATTGATAAAAGATCATAACCAGGGATTCAGAGAGGTAGTCTTGTACCCACATATATATATTTAATGGAGAAGAAAAGTATATATTTGGCACGATTTATCTTGTAAGAACATCACAAATATTGACATAACTGTTTACCATGTACATTCCAAAGTACAGTGTAACTAATCTAACTTTGACATAACCTGTATATACTCTACAGACCAAGGAGTCACTGTCCATAAAATAGACCAAAAAGAATGCAGGAACAAATATGAAATAAAATGGGGGCAGGCACAATATAGTACGGTATATTGCTCTTTTTTATTTGGTTCTTTAAATATCACTGAGAGAATTCCTCTTGCTAAGTTAATAATAATGTAACTGTAATGTTGAATGTTACAATAACATAGTATGTGCAATTTGGGATGATATTCAAAGAACTTTATTTCAAATAGCGAGCAAATATTCATCACAGATTTTGTATATTAGGCCAGGAATTAAAAAAACCATCATCACTGTCTGCCAAATTTTCTAATAGTATATAATAAATAATCAAATTAAACTTAAAGAATATGGCAGAAAATATAATTTGTACTACTACTTCATAAGCTATGAAGGTCTCAGTTTGTTATCAGAGTCAATAAAAATTTTCAAGCCTCTGTTAACCTGCTCCCCCCCCCCCCCCCACCAATGCACAAGGCATACCAGCATTTTGCTATATACTACTCTGAAATACAAAACATCATTTTGTTTTATTCTGTAAAAGTAAATACACACTTGGAAAATGACACAGGTTGAACTTTCCATACCCTGCAGCATATTTGGCCTAGTTCCAATCCTTTCTGAATATTGGAATACCTTAATAAAATTGCTCCAAGTAATATCCAATTATCATCATATAACATCCATTTTTGAACACGCCGCTGCTCAAATTTCCTGTACAGGGCTGGGGATAGGTTTCTGTTATTAAATCATAAGTATACTTAATGAAATCATCAATTTTCAGATTATCAAGAAACCTGAAAGTACACAGATTATTGAATTTCATTACATTAGAGAAAAATGGGGGCTTGAAATTTGTCCTTTCTGGTCAGATTTGTCATGTCAGCATCAATTTAGTTCATCACTGAATACACAGATCATCAACAGTCTTTTGCACAACTTCCAAATTACGATTCATGAATTCATATTTTAAAAACAGTCATGTCTGACAGAATGAAATGATGATAGGAGATATTTACTTGAAAATGTGAATGTATAATTTTCCAGGATGGCAGTAAAAAGGAGCACAAAGAAAATCATGAAAAAAATAACTTTGCAACTGCAAGAAAAAGGCCCTATATCAGAAAGTTAATGGACTGGATTATAGTAAGTATTCATAATGCATACGAAATACAGAGTTAATCACCAGTATATTATTATTCATGACCAATGAAAATCAATGCTACAACTTTAATATTACCGTATAAGCTGTTTTTTTTGCGTACAGATATTTTCGCGATTTTGGACTATGCAGGGAAATTCGCGAGGGTTTAATTTCACGATTTTTGTGATGTTTTTGTTACTATAAACAGCCATATATTGAAGTGGAAATTTTCGCGAGGACCGACTCGCGAAAATAAAACCACCGCGAAAATAACCACTTATACAGTACTTCAAAATCCAGATAATTCCACATAAGATAGGTCTACATCTAGAATCTGTCTCCAACACATTACTTACCATGTGAATGCACAATGGTGTCACTAAGAGATCTTTCTCGTTTAAATCATCACAACTGATGCCACTGATCTTTCTAAGCTCATCTTAGAGATTGGTAAATCAATTTCCCATCTTCCGATCTTCAGCTGCATCCATCTAGCTGATTGACCTTGAACTTAGAGGGCATCTGTTTAAGACATGACGACTGGGATGCTACTACCCTCGTTACTCTATGCAATGTGATCATTCATGTCTGGCTATCTACATTGGACTTCAGATTCCACAATGTTCTGTCTGTGGACTTCTATCTCTATAAAAATTTTCTCACTCTCCATCGCCACCCCCCCCCCCCCCCCCTTCCCCCTCCCTCTCCCCTCTCTCTGTCTTTCTGTCTGTCTCTCTCTCTCTGTGATATAGTCTACATTTCCCTTACTTTAACAAAGGAAGTTATCACATTTTCAGATTTGTATCATTTAAATCATAAGGTCTAACAGGAAAGCTAATGAGCAAATTTTTTTCTAAATTTAAACCTGCCTACACATTTAGGAGCTAAAATTTTAGATTCTTAAATTTCATTGCATTATATTCTATATGAATAAAAGTAGACAAAAATCAAATTTGACATGAGATTAATAAAACTTTGAGAATAATAATAATAATTATAACCAGGGACAGCATGACACAGACTTCAAATACTTGTATATCATGAGGGTTAACCTATTAAATGCAATCTGATTTGTTTATAACATGCATTTTCCACAGACACTAGCACAAGAGGTTAAGGTTAATTTTGTCATTTACATTTCGCACATACATTTTCATTTTCTCATAATACTGCTTAAAACTGTTGTGTTCATACAAACCCAAAACACTGCTAAATACTGGAGTTCATGTACAGAATGAAGCACAGACCTGTGCTATAAACGGCCTACTGGGGGCGCCATATCACATTCAACAGCTTGGTAAGATTCAGTGATTCATTGTACCCTCAATGCAGTACTAACCCTGCTAGTATCATCCTTCAGTATAGTTTCAAATATAAAAGATAAATTTAACAGGGGAGTGTACAATTCATTAATAAGCTTAAATGGAAATACAATTTCATATATAATCACAATGTGAGGAGAAAGAGAAAGAATAGTAGTTTTGAGGTATGGAATTCAGACTAAATATGAAATATTATTCCTTTTCACAAAAACATCTAATTATCAAAGGAAAATGGGATTTGGGGCTTATAAAATATGTTTTATTACAATTGCTGATTTAAAAAGCATATTTACTAACAGATAATGATAAATGATGGCTTCTTATACAGCTCTTACTTCATTAAGTGGAAAATATAATATGTATCAACATAAGATCTAACTAAACCCTATTGAATCATTACCCAATTTCATTCATTTCCATTTTCTAAGCTATTTCCTTACGTCTAACTACCTTCCTTTTCTATATCACTCAAATCAATACTTGTACATTTAATTTTACATCCTGACATTTCTCCTCTCCTCTTTTCTTCACCTTTTAAAGAAAACAGCCTTTCAGCTATCCAAGCAATCACAGCAATTTTCAAGTACCAAGCAAGCAAGCCCAGCCACATCTAGATATTGATTTTACCCAAAACTTAATTTTACAACACCAAAAAATTGATTGGAGCTGGTGTAGCGCTTAACCTAATGAAAACCATTAATGTTTGGATAACAATATCGTCAGTACATTCAGCCGCTGTTGGAAAACGGTCGAAAGGTCAAGTGTCTTCATGCAAATATTTGATATTAAAAATCATGTGTGTGCTTCTAAAGAGTAATCTTGCAGCACTAAAATGGTATCCTCCTAATTGAAGGTACAATTTAATATTCCTTTAGAACTAAATGATTAACAGATCAGATATAGTTCACAATACAAAATCATGATTAACTTTAATTGGACAAGTTAGATGGAAAGTGAATGTATTAAATTGGTAACATTAATTTCTAAATCAATTTCATTGTTATACATGTACATGTGTATACAGTGAAACCTGTTCACAAAAGACCGCTCAAGGGAGACAAGAAAAGTGGTCTTTGTGAGCAGGTGGTCCTTATGTACAGGTTTCATTAATACACGTTCCAATGAGAAATATCAAGGGAAACAAAAATTGTGGTCTTTATAGACAGGTGGTCGCCAGAGCAGGTTTGACTGTATCAGATGATAAAACATGGTTCAATAAGTATAGATATGAGATTTTTATTTATAATACAAAGACGATGTATTGGTCTGGTGGCTATGTATGAGGTTTTTAGTCTAGCTTGGTCTATAATTATGACCATCATTAGTATAGCAGACATACAGTCTATGAATAAATCCATAACGGTAATGACATGTATTGTTGCATATGTAAATAGTCAATACAATCAGTAGTCTGTCCTTCAGACTCTTTTAATACTGCTTGAGGAAGCAACATCATACACATTAAATTAATGTTTTCTCACAGCACAAATATAATTATTACAAAGCTCATATGCTCTCATCAATAGCTTATGTTATCATTATTAACCACCATTTAATTAATTTTTATGTATGTTATTGATTGTTTTCATTGTTTTATTACATGTATTATCTGCCATGAGCCAAACAGAGTGATCGACATGAGTTAATGTCCTTCTTGCTTTCAGCACATGCTTTCAATATAAGTAATGTTATCATAATTAGTTGTCAATGATTATTTTCTTTGTTATTCATGGTTATTGTATCCTTTCTGAAGTAAAACTACATAGTTAAATTTAAATCCTCTCAATCTTAAATGGATGGAAGAGAAAAAAAAACTTGCCTAATATTGCAGCATTCTTCAAACACAGCTTCAACCCCTAATTGCCCTTTTATTCCCTCAATGAAATGATTACAATAATTCCTGGAATATATTATCTATTTATTCATACCAGTATAATCAGATTCACATTCATATTCAGATTCTTTTATTGTGATTATTCAAAAATATGGCAATTTTGCCACCAATGGTAGTCTCATAGTAAAACCTGCTTTATTATTTATTCCTTTAAAAGTCCCTCCTGCAATTCATTTAATCTGCTTGTCCACTACCAAATCATTTTTGCGCATGGTTTCCACATTTACACAAAGTGCCTCCAAATGAAATAAAAAATCATATTTCAAGCATCGCAGGCATTGCCTGAATGCATCTCACATCCAAGATTTTGAATAATTAGCCTGCCCTGAAGATAACCTAGATCAGTCTTAATTTCTTGATGTTACATTTCTGATGCTATCAACCCTATACTCCGCATCTAACATCTTCCCACGCATCTTGTCAAAGGCTCGGACGTCACTTCCAAATGTTGCTTTGCCTAATTCTCCCCTCAGGATAGTAGATTCAAAAGATAACAAGAAGATGGTTGAAGACATCTGATGACTCACCTAAGATCTCATTCCCTAAAAACTGATAAAAATGACTGATTTTCCCCCAAGAAAGCATCTGAATTCGTCGCATATACTGCAAGGCTTTTGAGTTTATGTTGTGCATAAATACAGCTTCACATTTTGTATGTAGGCATTATTTGCACACAACAAAGATATTCTTCCTTTCAATGAATTTCTTAAAACCATTTTCCTTGCATCTGGTAGTATATTACCAATTTGGAAAAATGAGCTGAATTCCACAACAAACTTAAATCAAATTTGATTTTACCCTGGTATTATCTTTTTTATACAATATTTAAAATACAGTAAGGCAAATGCAATTCTTTTCTTGGAAAAGACATTTCACCGAGTCGATTTTGACTAAAATTATAAATTAAAAGACCATCAAATTAAGAATATTCAACTGAATTGTACAATGCCAATCAAACTGACCACATAATGATCTCTGCAGTTTTGTACAGTTGATTAACCGGAAACTGTGTAATCAAACATCAGCAGACTATGAAAATAGTCATCAATCATCTTGCCTAGGTGGACATATCATTTGTAGAAACAAAAGAGATACTGAAACCAATGACTGAAACAATCGCCTTGAATATGAGACAATCCAAATTAGTAGGGATGTGTTGTGTTCAATCCCATGGATGAGTTGACGTCAACGTTGCAATAATTAGATTTGATCTGCTAAGGCCAGATGATACACACTGAACTCATAGGATGTCCACACACCATCCATACAGGAACACCTCCAAATTAGTCTTGGGCATCGTTGCAGTGCCGCCTCATATTTTTGCTCACCCATCCTTGAAATGACAATTTATGAGGGGGGGGGGGAATGAAGAGAGAGATGTACAAATAGATGAATGACTCAACACAAATTGGAATGAATGAAAACATGGACCAAAGCCAAAGACAAAGTAGTCTTACAAGCCAGACCCCAGACCAAGTCGATGTACCCCGCTTTCACACAGGGGTAAAATTCAGCTATTTAAAGCTGATTAATTTAAATAGCTTTAAACTAATCAGCCTTAAAGTTTATACGATAGCATTCACACAGAGGAAATTTTGGTGCGATCGTTAGAGATTCACTGCTGATTTAATGCGTAGTAGGGCCACCGTGCATAATAATAGCATGTCATGTCAATCAAAGCACGCACCCGGTCTTAGCTTTGCCCAGTTAAAGATGTATATCCGTTCACAGACAAGATCTCTTGCCTCCTCTATACGAACTTTCATATCTGTAGGCTGCTCTGACCGGTCTTTAGTTCGCGAGGTCGTATCTGTCTGAACATCGTATAGTTCGATGTTCACACGGAAAATTCGCTTTAGAGCTGATTAGTTAATCAGCTTTAAACTAATCAGCTTTTCATACGATGAATTTTACTCTCGTGTGAAAAGGCAGTTATTACTTTAGAACAAAATCACCATATATGGGGCTATTAACTGATTGACTACTATACCTGAGATAACTCAAGACATGGAATCCACTGGAAATATGTTTAGAATTAAAGTAAAATGGTATCCAAAAAGGCAAAGACTACAAATCAGGGAAACTGGATAATCAATATCAATATCAATAACAACTGATTTACACCTTCCATAGTTATTTCGTACAAGTTAAAACTTGGTTTGTATTGTGCATGCATATATGAAAATGGTATATGATTTAGATTGTAGTATATTGAACCCTTTCAAAAGGACTGTTTTATCATCATCATGGAACATTTACAAAAGAACACAATTTTACTCATTCTTCAAGAAAAAAATCTCCTGAAAGTACAAAATTATTTATTATGCTTTCAAATGTTTGATGCATCAAGTTTCTCAGCTTGTTAACACTTCAAAGGGTTAGTATGGGCATTGTACAATTATTGGAATATTATTAAAATGCATTCTGAAATAAAAGACAATGTTCTATTTCACAGTATAAATGCAGTCTGTACATACAGCCTATCCACGCACTGCCCGTGTCAAATTATTCTGGCACTAGCTCATTCATTCATCCATTGATGAAAGCAAACCGTGATGTATATTTCCATGGAAACCGCTTCACTCTACAATGCTGCTCTATTCATTCACAATCCCTTTTCCCGACTTTTGATGATGTCATACGCTACAGAAAAAGCCAAGCGAACTGACATTTCACACAATAATTAAAAATCTGGTTGGCAACAGGTATAGGCCTACTCATTCAGGAAAATTAAATCCCAAGACTGATATTTATCAAAAGTGACTGAGACAAAAGTGAACATCAATTCTAAAATCTATGCCAATCTCAGATATGCTCTACATTTTATCAATAAATACATCATTGCGTATTAATGACTCATATCCAAGTGGATCAGATGATTTAGATATGATTGCAGAGTACACACCATATCTTACGCATGTACTAAAGATCATTTGAAGGTCATCTATCTTTACAGTATGAAGTAGGTTAAGAATAATCATATACAGTTTACTTTAACCCTTTCATGACAGTCATTATTTAAGGGCTAAATTGATCACATTTTGTTCTTCAAATTGGCAACAATAATATTTTTCTTTTAGTGCTACATGGTTCTAATAAGGTGTAATGTCTTTGAAAAAAATATACATGGTTATGAATTTTGTCAAAAAGTTGAAAAACATTGCCAATTTTAATGAAAAACAATGATTTTGAACCTCTCAATGTGTTGCCAATTTAAGGATTCTAAAGCTTATTTATTTTAATTTTTAAAATTCCTGGCATCAAACACAATATGGTTATGAAATAAAATGGATAGAGTGAGTGCAGAAATTTTTGCTCTTTCTACTCATGCATCTGGTATATTTTTTTGAGCTCTGAATCAAAATCAAAATTCTGAAAGTCGGTCACATACCAATGATGAAAATCAGTCTATGTAAAAAATGTACATGGATGGTGGTCATCGATTTATGCTAATGAGCATTCAGCACTTTTTTTTTCTCAGATCCAACACATTTTCTAGATAGAATGATTTCATTGTTAGTGCTATCATTACCGTTGATATTGTAACTTACTCTTGATCAAGATATCTGTTTTGCAAAGAAGGAAAACTCATAAAAAGTACAAGTCTCAATTTTTGCCAGATATCAAATGATTTCTTAGAAGGCCACACATATTCACTCAGATAGCATGCTCATATGGAGGCCCATCAATACAAAATGACACTGGAAAATGGCAAAGTGATGCCATCCTCTAACAACGCATCATCAAACAGCATCTTCACATTCAAATGGTTCTCCCATTTGCATGCATTCAGACAAGGTTAAGTGCTGCCATTACGTGGCTCCCTACCTCCCATTCGTTCGCTGCTGAGCAAACCAACCCAGTCGATGGGGACAAGGTAAGCAGATACAGAGTAAATAGATGACACAACCCAACACTGATGAGGTCTTTGTGTCTAGCTGCTGCTTGTCTCATCATCATTATGTTCTCTCTTTCTCCATCCCATGTCTACATCTTCATGTCTATATCTTGATGTCTTTGTCTTCATCTTCAAATCTATCTCCGCTGCCATCTTTAGTGAATCTTTTGTTTAGTTGAAATGCCCAATACCCTTTTTCAAGATTTCAATCAAAATGCACAACCAACTCCCTGTCTCTCTCTCTCTCTATCTCTATCTCCTTTTCTCTCTATCTCTCTCTCTCTCTTCTCAATTCTCTCACTTTTCTTCCTCCTATTCTCTCTTCTCTCTTTTTATCTTTCTCAATCGCAATCTTATAAACTATCAAGATGTTCACTTACCTGTAAAGGGACAGTGATGATGGTTGAATTAATGATGGAAATATGCAAAGACAAAAATGAAAGTGAGACAAATAAGCATGTGACATCAAGTGAAGTACAATGTAATTAGCTTCACAAAGATGTATCATTATCGAAAAGTAAAGTATAGTATGGCCTACTGTTGTAATATTTTAATGTCCATAAAAAAGTAACCTACTGACTTTAAGATCTAATTCAAAGAGGCTATCTTTATCTGTTTAGATGTCTTTTTGTTGCTGTCTCTTACCTCCCCCCCCCCCTCCCTTCTCTCTATTTCAAGAATATGTTTTTCCAAATCAGATTATCAATCAAATATGACAGAAAATCTTAACACACAATAGCTACGTTCATACGGGACTCGTGGTTTCGAAACTTTAAGTTAACGAAACGGCTCACTATCTACGACGAGGGTTCACACAGGCCCGAAACAAGATGCTCGTTGTTCTGAAACTACAAGCCGAGCAATCGTCATTGTTAAAACCAAAAGCAGATACTGATTGTGTGTACAGTACACATACAGATCCTGTGTTCATAATTCGTGCGAAGGGTATGACCCGGAAGTTTAACATGAACAGAGAGGTCATCGTTAACTACAAGCTTGCGAAACTTAAAGTTTATTCTATCCACACGGTCTGTAACTACGAGGAAGACCACCCGCTGCTCATGGTTTCCGTGTTCACCACAAGCTCGCTTGTGGTTCTGGAACTACAAGTAAACTTTAAGTTTTGAATCTACGAGTCTGTTCATACAGTCTGAAACTACAAGATATCTACAAGATAACTTAAAGTTTTGAAACTACAAGCGAAACTTGAAGTTTAGCTCTCTTCGTGTGAGCCTGACTTATGGCACATCACAAAAGGACATTGATCACCCGACATTAAAAAAAATGATGTTAAAGAAATTTCATGTGTACATCCAATATACATTGAATGAAGGGAACGAATTATCACAGAAAGTCAAAGATCATTATAAACACTGACTCGCATTTCAGGTATACTAGATACAATATTTATCATCTGTCATTGTCATGTAAACAAGATGAGCTTAGTCATGGGGGATCACTGTCTACATTGTACAATGCAGAGAGGCAATTGTACATCTTGGATCTGTGGGCAATACACAGAATGTACTTGACTTAAACAATTATTCTGTTTCTCTTGTTGACGATATACAATATTGTATGACATGTTATTTTTGTATACACATTCAGAGGCACAGTAGTGCAAAGAAAAAACGATATGATTTATTTTACTGTTTTAAATGAGGAAATATCATTATATGAATGCTATACAAAACTAAATTTTACAATTTCTTGACTCTTTCTGGGCACCTGCCTATAAGCTAACTTTCTTCCGATTTTGTTCAACCTGTCAATCCGTTACACTATGAATGTCAAGTTTAGGGCTAAAATGTTTTGTATGCAGGCCTACAGATGCAGATATACAGAGCTTCACTGTTTCATTGTGATGATTACATACATGGCCTTTAACCACATCCAATGCCCAGAAGTCTAGACAGATACTGAGAGTGGAAGAGGGAGGATGGGGGTGGTGGAACAGAATCCTCACTACCTATGCATGTAATGAGTGACATTTTCAGCTCACTACAGAGAGACTGGCCATGTTTATTATTGCAAAGGATTTATGTTAGAGCCTCTCACCCCTAGCAAAGATGCATGGAGGAAAAACAATTCCAGTCTCATCAATTTGGGAGATCTTTCATTCTCTTTAATACAAGTTTTGAAAATCTGCGTTCAGACAAACCTGGTGGATGAAGCGTGTTATAATATTATTCTCATCTCATTTCATGGAAATATGAACACAGCAAACCATGAAAACTGCACCGCACTTTGCAATTTACCAGTGTCTAAGCTTCAGATATCTGGTGCCTCTTTGCAAATGAAGCAAGAGAAAAATAATATTTGTGTAATGTCTCAACATTTCGATCCTTATGATGAAATTCTTGTGCTTGTACTTGCTCAAAAGAACTAGGAAGAAATTCAAGCAAGGCATTTGCCTTTCCAGAGAGAGAGAGGAAGAAAATGAGCAAACTATATATCTCTCCTATATACATGTACGTAAATATAACTTATTTGTTTATGAAAGCTCTTTTTAGGTGGGCTGTACTTCAAGTATAGACCACCTTCTGTTTTTGTACGAAATTTTCTTTATTTTTATTTCTACCCAATTTTTTGTGTCTACAATATCTCCAGAATGGCTTATTCAAATGTACTCTAATTAGGTACAATTGTAGATATGGTTATTGTCTCGGCACCCGTACATTTTCAACACAGTCATATCATCGTGACGTCATCTAGGTGCCATTTTGTAAAATTCTGACATATGCTATGTCTCTACAACAGAAAGTCATAACATAACCATATTTGGCATGATGCACATTAATTAAAAGAGAAAATAATTGAACATGGGGTGCATGCGCGTACATGCGCATTGGTGAAGTTGCGCGCACGCAAAATCTGAAAATGCTCAAAATGGTCTAGAATCAATTTTGGGCATGTTTCAGGCCATTTTATACATTTCAAAATTTTCCGTACGTGAGTACATGCGCGCGCACGTCAATGACCTTAAGTTCCGTATACAGCATTTACTTTACTCACACAAAGTTTTTCTTTTTACTCGCACACAGTTCCTGTACCTTTTATCAGACATTGTGCATATGGTGGTGGATCCAGTGTCCGAACACTTTTCAGAAAATCGACGATAGCAAATAAAATATCAAACGAATATCTGTCAAACTTAAAGACAACGTAGATTTAATACGATATTTCCTTCCGAGTGAACCCCTTCCCAACGACGCGGCGTTTTGGTCCCTTGAAAAAGGTACTGTATTTCCGAACGTGTGAAACCTATGGGAAAAAGACACAACCTTTGTTTCAATAGTGTGTTTTTCATACGCATAGTCCCACGCGTAGGAAAACCCATTTTAGGCGCTTAACTGTACACGTTCGGTAATACAATCTGTTCAGAAATACAATCCTTGACTATACATCTGCAATGAACCTCAACAGTATGACAATACACCTGACGGTGGACTATAATGCAACTGAAGAAGAAGCAACTGAAGAAGAAGAAGAAGTACACAATGAAAATGACTTATCTTGGACTGTTTAAGCATTTTAAGTGATCCTACACGATTTCTAGAATATTTTATTAAACTAGCGCGTACTCGCATGTACGCGCAAACACTAAAACATGCCTTAGATTGACTGGAATAGACTGTGCATGTGTTATAGTGCTTTGTAGAACATTTGCAATTGATGCGTGCATTAATACCCACGCGCACATGCGCAACAATATGCGCATGTACGTGCATTACGCGAATGCGCGCAAACATTTAAAATGCTTTCATTGGTGTATAACTGATTCTAAAGTTGATTTCACATTTTGAAATTTTAAGACACTGCACTGTGCACGCATCACAGCATTTATGTAGGAACATGCCTTCATATCCTCATTATTATTACTCTATTGCATTTCAAGACTGTTCCACAGCCCACCTGTACAGTTGTACTTGTTCAACTTTAGTTTTATTTGCTATTGCTAAAATTGAGATTTTTTTGCATTAATTACTAAGGCCCGAATTCACAAAGGTGGTAATAGATTTATACCATGGTTTATGCAGATTTTGTGGTATAAGTGTGCTTGATTTCACACGTACACTTAGAAAGATCCAATAATGAACGCGCATGATTAGCAAAGTGTGCAAATTTTACGCTAGTTACCATGGTTTAGACCATGGTTTATGTAAATTTATGCACAGTTTATTTCAATTAATTTACATAAACCATGGTCTAAACCATGGCAACTAGCGTGAAATTTGCGCACTTTGCTAATCACGCAAGTTCATTAATAGGATCTAAGTGTACACGCGAAATCAAGCGCACTTATACCACAAAATCTGCATAAACCATGGTACAAATCTATTACCACCTTTGTGAATTCGGGCCTATATGTTTATTTTCATTACACAGAACTATTTTGTTGTTGATTTTCCAGAGTTCAATTGCTCTCTGTTATCTCATTTATTTTTCTCCACTGTCTCTGCTCTCTCACAAAACATAGAAGCTTCTAATTCTAAAGAAAATTTACATCTAGAATCAAGTTAAAGCCCCTCTGGCTCTAAGCACATGGTTTATTCTGGGTTTATTTAATGCTATACAGATCAAAGCAATATCATGAAAACAAAGGTCTACTAAGTAAAAAAAAGTACTGAGTCATTAAAATTTGTGTTCCCTTCACCTGGGGGGTGTTTCATAAAGCTGTTCGTAAAGTTACGCATGACTTTACGAACGACTTGAATATGAAGTGCCAGATAGGATACCCAAAGTTTTTCCTGATGTTTTAACGAAGTTTGATTGTATTTCCAATAACCTCAATAAAATTATGGCAAAAATATACTTTGCATTAAAAATGTTTGTTATAATAAGAATATTAATCTACATCTGCACAGTTCAACTTTAGTTGATGCAGTTAAAAAAGATTGATCATCCCATTTGGCTTTTCATATTTAAGTCATTCGTAAAGTCATGCGTAACTTTACGAACAGCTTTATGAAACACCCCCCTGGTCTCTTTACAACAGAATGACGTATTTGAAAGATAATAAACGTGCAAAAAATACCCTGCCTAATGCCGACATTTTCAATGGTTGTAAATATTTACGATCTAAACTCCAATGGACCATGGAAGATAGATGAGCATATTCAAACAAGTGCCAAAACACAGACTATTTCACTGAAAGCTGGCAAACAAATACCACAAGAGTTTATAATTGTCTTGTAAGGGCTGGCCATAAAAACAATGAAAGTGATTTACACTGACACTACAGCAGTTTCGTTTGCTGTAGAGATACAAAGAAAAACAACATTAAATGGATATTTATATGCATCGTACTTGAATTTTACAGAGCTCATCTTGTTTATAACTTTTCTAAAATATGGCTGACATGTTTGCAAAATACAGTGCTTTCACATGTCACTTAAATACCAAGTTCCTTGATGGACACTGATTGTTTGATTTTACATCCTCATGCAATAAGAAATATTTTTAAAAAATTAAAAATTACAAACTTTTTATCCATCTTGAATCTACAAGCCTGTTGTATTATTGGCAGTGGAAGTGGTATATCTCCATATAGCATTGGCAGGATTAGCCTAGATGCTACCACAAAAATAAAATGTACATAATTTTCCTTTGTTAATGTTTTGAAATGTTCATATGGCCACAAAGATAGTATACAAATATATACTGTCATGAGAGGGTCTGGTTGGAAATATGGTCCCCCAGGTGACGTGAACCAAGACTATTTTCATCAGGGGCGCAGCCCTGAAGGAAAATGGTCGTCTTCACATCACTGAGGGTACCATATTTTAACCAGAGACTAGAATGTAGGCAGTATATATTTGGTATATCTGTTATCTTTGAACTAAAGCCTAAATCTACTCATTATGATCATAATTCTGCACCGTAGGCCTATGGTAAACAGTTAACTTACATACACAAACGGTTCTGAAGAGGGGATGAATTTGTGCGGATATCAAACGCGTAATGATGATATTATCATGCGCTGGTGCATAAAACAATAGATAGGCGCAAATGAATGTCGTCACAATGTAGTACGCACTTTTCGTGTGTGATGCCATATGCCATAAATAGTATCCGTGAATAGTACTACTATTCACGAATCGCGACGTTCAGATGTTATCCTCCATGGCAAATTGCTCATTTGTCACATGACCCACACTGGACCAATCAATTGTGCAGATTCTTTTCATGATGGATATAATTTTTGTTATATTTTCTTATTTTCATGTTTACATTCAAGGCATAGCTCTCATATGTAATGTATTTGTATATGATCATAAGTATATTTTTTCTTATCAACTATTTTGTCAATTTCATTTCAACTTTTCAACTCAAAATCACAGGCAAAACACATTAACCTTCCAAAAGTTAGCAATGTGAGCAATCAATCTTATATTTTCACTTCTTCACCCACTCCTTTAAATCTACATGTAGTTTAACCTGGCACGCAAGATTTCAAGTATGCCATTCTACTGACTTCAGTGATGCCATGCTTTAAAAATGTTGTTATGGCAGTTACGCTAACATGAAAATCATGTTCCCTACTTTTCCCACCAACAGACAGACCAGACCTATACCTGCCACCCCTACAGAAACACTACCCTTTTTGTGCATATCGTATAACAAGCCCAGATGTGACTTCAAAATTCCTCCGCCAAAAGAGTGTAATCAAAAGTATAATGTGATTGCAAATGATACTTCATGTAGGGGGTCTGCGCAATGGACGACTTTGCAGGGTTTTGGTCTGGGGGTTAAAGGGTTAAGGGGAGAATTTGCAAGGATAAATTTGATTTGTATGTGTGGAGCGATCGCCTTACAAATAAATCCAACATGTGAATATTCCAGAGCCTTCCAGTAACCAAATGAGAGGTTGGTAAGATACACTGTGCAGTCCATTGGTATCTACATGCTGCAGAGTGTACGTCTAGCAATGGTTCAAGCAAGACGGAGCTAGGGTTCATCAAAGGGTGATTTGGACCATATTCATGACTCTTTCCTGTTACAATCTAATGTATGTTCTTAACTCAATCAATCTCCTTTAATTTTAGCTCGAGTAAGCATGAGATCACTGATGTCTATACAGTGTGTTTCTTTAAAAGGAAACTAAACTTTTCTCATCAATTACTAGAAATATGATTATGTCTGGATTAGGTCTTATTATTCTTGTCAAAGTTCATTTCATCCTCTTTCACACGATACCAAAAATGTAATGACATTGTCATGCAAGAATGAATTTGAAAGGAGTTATTAAAGTGAGTGATGTCAAAAGTTATTTGCACACAGAAGTAATGCAAGGACAGTGTAATTCCATTAAGTACAACACAAAGAAACTAAACAAATGATAAAGACACATAGCAAAGAAAAGTAGTATTTCATGATGTTTCCTTATTCATCTTTCAACATGTATGCAACCTTGAATGAGATACGAGTCCAAAATTAGCTCAATGTCCTTTCAAATACTGCCTTGTCTGTCCCACCAAGTGTGTGCTCAAGAAACCAGAGTGAGATCCAATTCATTGTGTAGAATGCGGAAATCAATTTTTCAATTGATAGTTTAAAATCATTTTAGTTCAGTTATCCAAGGCTCTGTTATCACAAATGTGGAAGTATATGAAAGGGGATAAAATTCCCCTTTTTAATGATGTATTACAATAAATCAAGTTATGTTAATTGGACGAAATATAGCTGGAAAAATGTGTGTTTCCTTTTTTAAGAAACACACTGTATATCAGGAGCTGCCAAGAAACTAAGTGATATGTAATTCACATTACAGTGTTCTCCACATTAAAGTTTATTTAATTCATAAAAAGAAATCTATATAATGCATTCCAGGTCATTAACATTAAATGTCTATACTCTAATTACGATGTAGGCTTGTAGATTAATGAAACTCTTTTTACTGACAGCAATGAATATTACATTAAAATATAGGAATGGTTATAAACAAATACATTTACAGGATAATTACAACAAATCAGTCACAAACATTTACCCAAAGGGCGATTCCGTTCAATGTGTTCTGTACGACGTATGTCTTTTATCCATATATTTGATCTGGAACTGAAGAATTTTTGGATATAACCATTGAATAATAGTTCTCTCTGGTATCACTACCATTACTCATTGACATATCAAGACATTTTTCATTTGTGGATGAAATGAATGGAAAAATGTAATATGTTGTACAGGACACATTGCACGGAATCACCCCAAATCTCATTAAATTCTAAAGAAATTATGTCCTGAATGTCTGCGAGCCTATGACAATGACCACGCATCTCTGTTGGTAATATACTTGGTAACTGTATAATTTCACCATAAGTGATTTTACAAAAATGTTTAAAATAGCATTGTATACCTTTGATTCATTTTGAATCCAATGGAGAAGGCTTTATTCTTATTTCACTTGCATATTCTTTACATTCAATTCTAAATTATCTTGAGCTCAATAATCAATGAGTTAATACTACATTATTATTCAGTGACCCTTTATCTAATGAGCTCAGGACAACCTGTCAATTAGAAGATTCTAAACTTGACTTATGACCCACTCAAAACTCCTTTAATTCCCTGCAGCAAAGTTGAAGACATTGAGAAGGAAATGAATAACCCTCTTTACTAGATCTTCCCAGTAACTACATGTAGGCCCTAAATATACATAGATGATAGGATTATATACTTGAGTACAGTTTTGTATCTCTCTATTTACAGATTACTGGATGAATATGCACTTGATCCTACGTGTAAGTATGTACACGTAGGATCAATATACCCTAATATAATGATATTAGGGTACTTCCGTATCTTGAGCACGCATACCCAATTTCCTGTGAAATCAGGAAATTACATCTTAGATCTCAATACATTTATGTACAATGTATCTAGAATTAAAAATGCGAATTCACTTGGACTGCTCAATAAACTGGTCCACATAAAAATCATTATGACATTATCCTTTCTGATGTGTCTAGAAAACTTTGACCCCGTTCTCACTCACTTTTGAAAGTGGTCTTAGTTAGACTGCTCCAGAGGAATGGGTCTTGAGGAACGGTTTGCTAGCGTTCACACTCCGAGCAGTTTTTCTTGCTCAAACCGCTCCACGATTCAAAGTGGCCTTGTTGCTATGGCAGCTCAGGTCAGCGGGTCAAATTTTTCGCGCGGAATACAAACTGATGTACCGTAGCGTGCCTGCCGGCTACCTGATCGATTGCTTTTGCCTTTTTTTTCCGCGCGGAACGTCACTGGCTCACTTCCAGTTGAAGTACGCTTTCGTTCACATTGCACGTTTAGAGCGGTCCATACCGCTCTTAATAAGACCCGTTCCTCAAGACCACCTCCCCGAGGTGGTCTTCTGGAGCGGTCCAGAAGACCACTTCCTGGACCACTTTGACCGTTCACACTCACCTAAGAACCGTTCCTGAGGAACGGGTCTTAGATAGACCGCTCCAAAAGTCCACTTTCAAAGTGAGTGAGAACGGGGTCTTTGTCTCTGACATCACTGCCAAAAGATGGCTCATAAAAATCAATTTCCCTGTGCCTGTATACAAGTACATAGTTGCCATACACCTTTCACTTATCATTACAAAATGTATATGCCTACTACTTTGTATATGACAAATTAATAATTGACATTCCATTTTAATAGTAAAATATTTCACTTTTAAAAGACACAATGCCTGTAACTAATCAATCTGTGACTGATAGCAAATTAACATGAAAAATGTAAAAAAGCTGATACTGTAGGACTTTGATTTGACTAATTGGAGTACTCCCTTGAATAGCAAGTGCCTATAAGGAGTATGTTTAAAATGACAGGGCTGCATGTACAAGAATATTATGCTAAATATATCTATTCACACTCTCCCTTCAAGTCTACAAATTTAGAACCTCCCCACTAAGCAGACATGAGATATTAATCAGTTGAATCCAGGATATTCCAAACCAAAGTCTGGCTGCAGTATCTTAAAGATGATGATTATCAGATCACTCTCTCAACCATACTCATTAAGAGTTTAGGCATTCATTAAGCAAATTTCCTGTATCAATTCTCCTCAAATGTTCATATTTTGTAGACAGGCAATTCAAATATGGCTCAGGACTTCAAGAATATTATAAGGCCCCTCTTACCTCTGACTTTAAGGTATATAACCTATGCAGATGTTTATGAAGATATTCAAACATGTGGTTCTGCCTTAAGATATTTTGTCTATCATCAGTTCGATGATACCTGATTTAAATAGGTACACTTTCAACAGAGTTAGTGTAGCTAATCACTTATATCTCCACTAAAGTTAGAACCTGGGATACAAATCTTCATACCTTAAATTTGAGGAAATATATACAAGCTAGCCTTGTGATCTAGGATATGCTGTTCATGTCCATTTTATTTCTGAAATTCCTTCAAAAACGTGTTACTATTCATCAACTTCCTTATAAAAATGTTTCAAGATATAGTGTTTTATGGTTTCAAGCAAAACGGGAAGTGGTTGAAGTGTATACATCAATCTTAAAATAGTTTGAAAGAAAACATGTAGGGAAGTTTTTTTTTTTTTTTAAATCATTACTGTTTTAACAGTGTGTTGAAAGACAAATCTGCACTTTTTCTTTTCTATCATTTGCATAATTCTTTTGGCACACAAACACAAACAAAAATCTCCAGGCCCAGTATCATTCACAAATTGTATTTTTTGAGAAATACTGTGTTCATCTTCATGCTGTTCATTGAACTTTCTAATGATTTACAGTGTAGGCAACAAATCAAATAATACCAGTATTAAAGAACATGAAATAAAGATACACAGTGCCAAGCTCTGAGTTCAGTCTAATAACCACATCATCTCTAAAACTCAATATCTTATACAATGTGCCAGGTATAAATAGAAGAATAATAATCACGATAATAATCATAATATTCAATCTTCTGAATAATTTATACCATAAAACAGTGCTCACATGCCCTATGAAAATTACAGGAATTTAGCTTTAAGATCTATGCAGTGCATTTCAAGAAATAAATCTGTTCAGTACACTTGGGTGAAGAGGTATAACTGGGCATAAAGTGCCTTGCTCTTGAAGGGAAAATCAACTGAATGAACCATCCTGATAGCACTGTGTCCCTACAAAGCAATAATACTTCAAATACTTTTAGAAACAGGTTTCTGGTACATGTATATGTATTTCACTCATAACTTCATTGTCCCAAAATGACACCATATACTGAAGCAGGAATACTACTGGCACTTTGCTAAGAATTTCATCAGCATTTGTATGAAGTTGGACAAGTTTGTTGACTGTAATATCACACTTGAACCATGAACTCTACCGAACACCATCACCACTCTCAATCCTAACAGAAGCATATATACAATACTAGTCCATCACAAAAGAACTTTATTCCTGTCAGGAAAAATCAGCAAAAAGAGAGTAAAAAAAGAATTGGAAGTGGCTGAGGGCAATTCGCCCCTTAAACCTTCAACAACAAAAAAGCTACATAAAATGATGAGCACCCATGTAATTACTCTGATAGCTAGTCAGACATGTCATGTGAAATACACACATTCAATAAATGTCACCATCTTATTTATGATGGAGGGCAAACATTACTTTCTAAAAGCAGATATTTCACACTATAAAATATCCAAGAATTCAGTATTAATTTCACAAGTAATGAAGAGAGCCATATCACCAGACTATCACTGTCACTTTCAGTTGGGACAATTGCAATGTGAATAGAAAACATATCATCAAACTTCTTGTCCCCTCTGATAATATGCAGTGCTTTCTTGCTTGTTAATATGAGCAAGAAACACACAAAATAAAAACGAAACAAAATAGTACAATTCAATCTTGAGTAAGTATTATCCAGGGACTATGCATGCCTCTTACCATGGAGGGAATAAAACATGCATGCTCTGTCAATAGCAGCTTCCGGATCGACAAATATGCTCTGACATAGCTGGAATTTGATGTGGATGTGAATTCTGCAAACCAGTAGGCTAAAGGTTTTTGAACCCAGTCAAGAAAGTCATAATTGACAAATTATGCTTTTACTTATGAACTTTTTACAGATCTTGAAAACAATTTCATCTCTCCTAAGAGCAAACATAAGAAGAAAAAAAAATCAATAACTGCCTTGCCAGGAATTGTGTTTTTGTATCTATTTCCATATAGTTGAATAGCACGAAAGATCAATCTTTTATCGGAATGCACAGATGATAATAATGATGCATCACTGAACTTCATTTCTTCTCCACATAGGTAATAGCCCTCTCTCTCTCTCCTCCTCCTCCTCTCTTTGACTTCCTCTCCTCCCTTTCTTTTTTTTCCCTTCTTTCTCTCCCATCCCCTATCTCTCCCTCGCCTCTTTTCACCCCTCCCACTCTCTCTCTCTCTTTCTCCTTCTCCTCCCACACTCCATTATTCTCTTTGACTTCCTCTCCTCCCTTTCTTTTTTTCCCTTCTTTCTCTCCCATCCCCTATCTCTCCCTTGCCTCTTTTCACCCCTCCCCCTCTCTCTCTCTCTCTTTCTCCTTCTCCTCCCACACTCCATTATTCTCTTTGACTTCCTCTCCTCCCTTTCTTTTTTTCCCTTCTTTCTCTCCCATCCCCTATCTCTCCCTTGCCTCTTTTCACCCCTCCCCCTCTCTCTCTCTCTCTTTCTCCTTCTCCTCCCACACTCCATTATTCTCTTTGACTTCCTCTCCTCCCACACTCCATTATTCTCTTTGACTTCCTCTCCTCCCACACTCCATTATTCTCTTTGACTTCCTCTCCTCCCTTTCTTTCTTTTCACCCTCTTTCTCTCCCATGCCCTATTTCTCCCTTGCCTCTTTTCATCCCTCCTCCCTCTCTCTTTATCATGTTATCTGTATATCTACATTACATCATCTCTCTCTCTCTCTCTCTCTCTCTCTCTATCATTCCCTCTTTTTCTCTGATACCCCACTCTCTTTCTGCCCCCCCCCCCCCTGCAAACACTCACAACACATGAGACTGTGTTGATAATTACATCTTGCATCACCATGAGTAGGAGCATGACAGAGATTGGCTCATCTTCAATGCACCACATCTTCACACCTCTATCTCTATCTCCTACACACTCTCTCCTACGGTACTAACAGCTGTAGCTTGGGGCTCTCTTGCAGGAGATATCCCTATACAATATAACTGTCAATGCCTCCACATACAATTTCATTTCAACAAATATATGTACACATACCTTATAGTCAGTTATGGGCCTACTACTGCTTGTATAAATCATACATGTCATATGATCATATGGAATGCTTAACCTAAGCCCATCTATGACATATATGTACATGCAAGCTTTTGCCACAGTAAAGTTGACAAATAGCATGATACCATAAGATTATCACAGATTTGAACTGAGGAAAATGAATATGTTTTCAAAAAAATTGGGTGTATTACAGGGCTCAATAATTGCATCTATTCCACCTATCTTAGCTAGAAAACATAATATACTCTTAATCTCTTAGCTGGAATAATGATTATTTGGGAATTGCAAAATAGCATCCTCAGAAGGTCAAAAGTGTGACACGGAACCCAAAATAGACATATGTGACAATCCTGCAAAATACATGATGTCTGGTCACCCTATAATAACCCTCCAGAAAAAAAAACAATCTGATAAACCATACAAAATATTCATGTGTCACAGTATTCAGGAAATATTATATATTCAATCATTAATGCTTAATATATTGAAAAGAACAGGAACTGTAAACAGATACCTAGATATTACATGTATAATAGGATAACAACCAATAGTGTCATGAATTTAGGATTTTGTACAGACTAAACATTCTCCGTAATAATTTCTTCGACAATTTCAATTTATTTCTGGGCATTTTCTTTGTTTATTTTGCTGACATTGGAATTTTTTCTACAAATTCTTTATTGACACCTCCTCTCATTTTAAAATTGAATGCTTGCTTTCATTATTAAAAATATGTTGGGGTGAACCCCCCCCCCCCCCCGATATATTCTGGCTATGCCCCTGTCAATCAATGTCAACTGCTTGTATCAATATCATCACATCTCACTATCTCCTTCATACTGAATTCATAATAAGTCTACACTGACATGCAAATGTACCCTTGAAGTAATTTAGTTTTTTGGCTTTTACACCGATCCGGTCAGTCAACTGGACTGTGCTTGAATCAATAGTGAATAATAAACAGCTACACTTGGGGTAATTTGCTACAAGTAGAACACAACACTGTATTGATTTCTGGCCCATTTCCGGAGGGTTTTAAACCGTGGGTCCATTATGAAATCAGCTTTAGGGACTCTCAAGTGCGGATGATATTGGAAAGACAGCCACAGGTTGTGAACAATGAGGTCTATAGATTGTAACTGAGAACACATAACAATGACGGTTTAGTGAGGATTATAATACAATTCATTATAACACAGATGAATACATGTTACATATTGAAAGATTAATGCACCCACACTCTTCCAATTGAAAGAAAATAAGTAAATTTACCTAAATGTTATGGTATATACTTTCAATTTTGAATATTTATGACAGTAGGAGTAGCAATAGTAATTTTAATTGTTGTAGCAGTATTGCACTATGACCAATTGTAATATCAACAAGAGTAGGAGAAGCAATAGAAGAAGCAGTAGAAGTAGAAGTAGAAGTAGTTGTAGATATGTCCCACTAAAACATTAATGAATGGTCAGATTTTTTTTTTCTTCAAGTAGTATATTACTGCTCATTCCATTGCAAGTAAAATTGCTTGACCATATTCTTGTATTCAAATCCGTCTTAAGCTAAGCATGAAAGAATTGAAACATCAACAATGCAAGAACCTATGCTTGATGACAGCTTTGCTTAATAAACTGACCCACATCTAACCAGGTAGAAAAAATATCAGACCGTTTCCTTCCATGCTGGAGACAAAATTTAATTAAAAATGATTCATTGAAGCTTAAACTCATAAAGCTTAGTAGATGTGGGCTGACAAAATTTGTCAACTCTCCATCTCTATCTCTCTCTCTTTCTCTCTCTCTCTCTCCCCTCTCTCTCTCTCTCTAACATTTATTTATTAATTCATCTTATGTAATAACAATGTGCAGCTGTTTTCGAATACAAAAGGGACATTCCAAGTACTTGCTCAAACTATGTGGCTATGATTAGTAATTGGGTAACTAATTGGGTAACATAACTCAGATTTGCAATCAACTCTTGGAGTTTATTGTAAATGGTCTCACTTAGGTATACATCAAATCAACAATCCACATTCAGGGATGGTTTGATAACTTGTATTATTTTTCACATTCTACATTCCCTTCCAGCTCTCAACAGACAGTTTCTGCATGGTTCTTCAGCTCAGCAATTAAGATATCAATGATACATTCTTAGATAGATCCAGTAAGGTCTATTTTCCATTATTTCCTTGCTGTGATGGGTCGTCATGGGAAATGGTCTGGCCTGTTAAGTTCCAATCAAGAGGATGCAGATCCAATCCCAGCAAAGTGCTTACAAATGATACAAGGCACTTTCAATTTCTATTCTCTCGATCCTGATGTTTTTATATCCCCTGATTGCTAATAAAGGCAGTATATGCTTGTAGATAAACAACCATGTCCTATCTGAGACACTTGGTAATGGGAGATTAATGCCTTACCAAAGGGCATTAGGTTTTGAACCCTTGACCTCTTTGCTTAAACACTGAGCCATATAGCTTCTTTGTATGCTTTGAGCATATAGGGCAGTCTAGCTAAATCCATGGTAATGAAGAACCCTTGTCAACAATATACAATTCAAAGTGAACTATGATTACTTAAACCAATACTGAACTGGTATTGAAAGACTAGTTGAAAAAAAAAAAAACTTACCGGAGGACAGCTTGAAAGGCTAAATCCTGAAAATTACTATCCATCTTCGATAGGTATGAAGTTGTTTTTGTTTCACTGTCCCATTAGAGGTCCATCCATGTAACATGATATACTTTCACTGAATGCAAAGTATCCAGGGATGCATAAAACCTGATAAAAATTAGAACATTACTGCGAATGGCAAGCACAACATTGCTACATGCCAGTCAGTTTAATCCGTATACGCATCTGTCGCTGGCTTCCAAACTCAGGGTTAAGTTATTGATTCCCTTTTACCTTCCCCCGTTTTAGTTACCATGCAAATGTCAGAGGGGAGAGTATAAACTGGATTAGTTTACAATCAGTCTGAGCGCCAAACCTTCTGCTTGTGATAACATGAGACCATTATTCGATTTCATCCATATTCATGGCGTCGTTGGAGTAATCATGCAAGTATTTTCACGCATTAGTGTTCCACAGAGGGTATTTCTGACAGAATCTCACACGAGTGTAAATTAGATGCCTGTTTAAACATTAACCTTGCCACCAGTACAGATGCAACATCCAGAGTGAAATAATGGCAATGATTTCCTGATGCGATCCCGTTCTTGCATCCTAGAAGAAATCCTTGCAGCTTTCTCATCCGAAATGTCACAACTGACAAATTTTGTGCCCCGCTAAATGCCAACACTCTCAGGTCAGTAGAATTTTATGGCAGGCGAACTCTCAGCATCGTTTATTCCTCAGCAAGAAACTCATAGGACTCCTAATGCTAGGGAGGAATGCTTTGAATCATGTGAATGTATTGGGTTTGGGAGCATCGTCCATAGAAATCTATCCTAACGTTGTTGCCTCTCTGCTGGGAATTCACAAGATCCTTGTGTCTTTTTCAAAAAGATTGCACCACTGAATAAACTGCATCTCATAAATCTTTAAAAATGGTGAGACATTAAACTACTCAAGACTGACCATGCAAGCTGCTCTACGGTACAGACCCATCCAACTGCAGCACTGTCCTACTCAACATAATATCACCTAGGGAGAGGCATATCTTACTCCCTCCTCATTAAATTGCTGATCCTCCTATAAATGTCAGGGAAGAGAATCACAAACGAGGGGATGATACTACTGTCCCACGTCACACACACACTCCAAGATAAAACTACAACGCATAAGATTCCTGTTTACGTTCTGATAGTCGGTAAAGAACTATCAAAAGGGTCTAGCATTGCACACCGATGCCACGCATTAGCAAAATATATTGATGAAATTCTTGGCAGCGACACCACTATAAAGGTGGATGCACATAAGGTTAAGGGAGAGAAGGCTCGGGTGATTGTGACGGGATGTAAAATCAATAGGGAACTCATGCACAGCCATACCACCCCTTTGAATTCATCCCTTCTACACCCTGATGATATAATTACTCAAGTGTGACCGTACCCATTCAGCTAATTGAGACTAAATAATAGATTCTCATAATCAAACAATCGTCTCAATTTTTTCAGCACCGGCAGTCTGATATCCTCTTATGAATTTCTCACTTAAATCTGAATCAACATGAGCTCCCATTGATTCTAAAATGTCAATGTACTTTCCTTCCAGATGACTTCACATAATAATGTCACCCTTTGTCTAAGATGAAATCTACTTGTAATTGCATTCAGACAAAAAAAAAAATTCCTGTGAAGATTCAAAGCATGTATGTTCTGCATGAGTGAACTTGTATGGATTTATGCATGCCTGTAGCATGATATCACTGTCTGTTACATTATAAATGCAATGCCTGCTTGAGAATGAATGGGAGAATAAAGATTCCATAGATGAGATGAATTTCTCTGAAATGAAATCCGTGGAATCCATGCCATATACCATTCATAACATTATGCTATGAATAATGTCTCCTTCCTCTGCTACATGTCAGTAGTAGAATAATTCTGATTCATCATCATTTTAAATTGCATACTGGTATTCATAAAATACATGGTAAGTTCGGAAATTTATTCATCATCTACTCTTGTTTCGAGATACAATGTATACCTCATAAGACCCAAGCATGTTTAAAAAAAATTATAACATGTCTTAAAACATGAAAGTTGACTGTCCTATTTAATTTCAATATTTACATTATTTTGGCTCAGAAACCTGTACCTCTTGCCTTGTCTTGCCTTGTCAATTTTTCTATAGATATTTCATAATATGAACAAAGTCAATTTTTCTATAGATATTTCATAATATGAACAAAGTCAATTTTTCTATAGATATTTCATAATATGAACAAAGTCAATTTTTCTGCAGATATTTCATAATATGAACAAAGTCAAATTAAAAAGGTCTGTCAAAAGAGAAAATCCAATAAAATTCTATACATTCTGTAAGCTCAGGTAAGATAATGAGGGTAAAAGACAAGCCCTTTCATTATTAACTATCAGCTGACATTAATGTATCCCTAATGAACAGAACTCAAGCTGTGACATGAAGATGATTTTGTTTCAGCCATCAACTACTCGAAGACAATCAATGAGCAGTACCTTCTTAAAGATATTGTCACTAATTGGGGTGGGTAAATTAAATTGTCTTTGAATTTCTTGCACAATAAAGCATATTAAGAATACGAGTACATTTCAATTCACCTTACACAGATGTCATAAGAGGGTGACATCGCTTTAAGACCTTCTTGTCCTCAAAAGCTATACAGTTGATGGCTTAACAATATCCAAGTGACCATTACGGACCACTTTCTTGAGAGTCAATGTCAGCAGGTCGTGGTTGTAAATGCCACAAATCAATCTTACAGCCCCATGATATTTAAACAAAAAATAGCTTGGGGGCACAGCACTGTCGTATTATGCATTATGAAATAGTTCACAGAATAATTCACGGTATGAGGCACTTTAAAGGAAACTTGACATCTTGTTTTCTCACAGAGTAGTCGTAAGTCCCGTACTGATTCCTTTTAAGACAAAATACATGTTCCGCAGAATTCAGACAAGAGTGATTAAAAAGGTAACCTAATGTCATATATGCCCTTTGATTTAAAAACTTCATTCTCAATAACAAACTGCTTTCAATAAATCACGCTCTGTTTGAGACAGAAAACTCTTGGGGAAACATGATGGAATGAATGAACAAGGTCTGGTTTAAGAGAACAAGGACGAGAAAACTGTGATGTATAGGTTCAAAAAGCTTTCAGCCTCAATGCTTTGCCTTCTTAAATACAGGTCAGTTCAGTTCAATTCTTTGGTTATGAGCTTGCATTATGCAATGCCAATCCTATGCAATGCCAATCCTATGCAATGCCGATCCTAAGCAATGCTGCCAAATTACATGGCATCAAAATAACACTGCCAACTTGGCACTGTGAGTTCTAAAAGAACATTGCCTTTTAAAAATATCTTCTTCTTTTGCTCTGAAATGAACAGATATGTCATCCAGGAATAAATAGGAATCTCCAACATACTGAAATTAACAATTAAAAGTACTATTAAAGATTTCAAATGGCAAGACAAAATTACTTTTAAAAGTGTTGGAGTCATCAAGGAAACAAAGAATTAAATATTTCTCATAAAATGCACAGATTTCATCTTTCTATAATATACATTCATTAGCAGAGAGGACATAGAAAATTGGTTTTTACTACAGAGGGCAAAATTCTCTCTAACCACACCTACATGTACACATATTTTACTCAAAAGTAACATAATTTTTCAACACTTGAAAAAACAACATTCAATCTATTTTGCAACACCAGGAAATGATTCAAAAAATTATGTTCGAACATCTATAGCTATAAAATAAAACCTAAATGCATAGATTAAATAGATGTCTCAATAAACTTCTACAGTAGATGTTGAGTCATTATTTTGTATAGCTACATTGATATTACATCATGACTCATTCTGAGGCTAAGTAATATGAACTATTTCTAATACTTGCAGTGAATGACATAATGGTACATGGTACATAGATTCAGAACAATCATGTTTTATAAATGCTATAATTTTCATGATTTTCACAAATCATTTTTTTTTTAAATTCCATTTCCAAGCAAAGACTTAGCTTGAAGAGGGAGAAACCATATCTTTTGTGCAGGACATGTCTTTCAATTTTCAAAGGGTAATCTGTAGACAGAAGGGAAGAGGGTCCGGGGGAGTCAAAGACTCTTGTTCAAAGTAATACTTTCTACAGTAGAAGTAAAACTATTTTCCTTGTCATTCTAACAGTTTTGATTTGATACTTATATCTTACTCCCTCTCTCTATTTCTCTCTGTCTTCCTCCTTTTTAAATATCTTTCCCTCTCTTTTCCCCTAACCATTTTTATCTCAATTTTGATTTTTATATTTCTGTATGTCTACCTTTTGCTTCCCTCTCTCAAAATATCTATAATTCCATGTAATTTATCTTTCTTTTCTACTTTTCTTCAATAGTTAATTCAAATCATTTTTATACTATTCACTAACCAAAACATCAGCTCAGAGACATTTCCAAAGATGGACATTCAAAGATATCATATACCCAGGAACAGTTTGACCTTGTGTTTTGGAAAACTGATTCCTTGTTGGTAGGTGCTTATAGCATGCACCTTTTGATGCAAAGCTTTAAGTTGACGTCTATCAGCATCAGCACACATCATAATGAATTATCATTGCTACACATCTACACATCAATGCCCCTTCTCATGTCATATCAAAAAAAACTTTTCATTTCTATTTATTGATAATGCCTTACTTCAATTTCTTTAAAGAATTTAAATCAATGGTTTGTACTACTGACAGCAAGAGAAATATGAGTTTCAATTTCTTTAAAGAATTTAGTTTCTCACACTTAGAAGCTCCATTATTTATTTCCTTGTAAAAGTGAAATGCTTTATATATAGTTTCTGTTTCCTTTAAAGGAACTGTTAATATACCAAAGTCTACTGAATTACAAACAACTCTATGAAAAGCCTTAACTGGCATATTCTTTCAATAGGTTTCAAGTGCTTTGATGTGTATCTTTTTTCTTGTGTGTTAACAAACCTTATCAAATATTCATATTCATTTCATTTTGTATATCATTGTTGCTCCAAATCATATTTCTTTTTCCATCATATTTTAATCACAATATGAACCTATAAAGTACTTTCAAACTTCGGAGTTATAATTGAAATTCTAATTTGAAATGATCAATTGGTATACTGAGCATGTCTTCATATGATAAATCTCTAGTTAATGCAGCAGTATGAATCTAAAGCCTAAAGATCAGTGATGATAGATTTTGCTACTGGGAGAGAATATTAATTCACTTCTCAAATGTGAAAGAGAGAAATAAAGCTATACTGCAGATCATCAGCTAACCACTAAGATGCCCATCTACTGCAGGAGAATCTTGGGTTAATTTAGACAACTATTTTGGGGATGGATATTTATAACTTGACCTAGGATCCCATCCTGAAGTGTGTTTGCTTGTTTTTCTGGAACATGCCTTCTTTAGCATAAGTAACCCACTGCTAAATTTCTCTCATTTCATAAAGTAGAAATGTCTTGCAAAAAAAAATTCACAAGGTACTAAGTAGTTTCCATTAAAATATAAAGGAAATGTATCATAACTTGAATGAAAATCCGATGGAATCTTTTAAAAACTATATAATATTCTGGATTTTATTACTATTTTGTTAGTGTCAGTCCTATTCAAAAATTGAGTTGCATCCTGAAACACATCCCTTTTCTCACATTATGCTCTACATCATCTTTTGACTGGAAGCTTCAATTTCTCAAGAATGTCTGATTCTTTGAAAATTTCACATAATTTGCAGTATATCCTTACTTGAAATGGTACTTTGTTTCGCTTATCTTCTAACATCCATGCTTCATACCACATCTATATGTGGAAAAGATGGGCTGAATTTCTCAGAAGAAAAAAACATAGAATATTGATTTATTCTCACTGAATACTAATTGGCTAGGGTCTTGGCTAGCAATCTTACATCACTCTTGAGATGATCTATCGACCAGTCTAACTACCCATGACTCATGCCCATGGGACATACACAGCAGACTAGATCACATAGGACTACTTCCGCTCTAAATCCTACCTCTCTTCATTGGTTTAGAAGTACATTGTCAGATGGACAAAAGATGGTGCAAATACAATTGAAAGGAAAGACAAATAGGGATAGAAAGGGAATAAGAAAATCAAGAGATGATGAGGGAAAGGAAATTGAGAGATGAAGGGAGAAAGAACAAAAGAAATAAAAGAAGAGCAAAGGAAAATTTAAAGAAAGGAAAGTGAATGAACCACAAAACTCTTTCATGGAACTCCAAGACTGAAGGAAAAGAAAATCATTCAAAATGCAGGGAGCAGGATGCAATATGCGACAAATGCTTACATTGACTTAACAGTGAAAGATATAAAAAACAGAGGCAAGCAATAACAACAGAAAAAAGAAAAACTTAGCAAAAATTGAAGCGGGATAAAAAATAGAATAAAAACAATTTTTAAGAGGTGAAGTGGCATACATTGTGTACACAGGTATTTGGCAGAAGAAAAAAAAATTGCTATAAAAAGGGAAAGAGTTTGGTCAAGAGAGAGGTCAGAAATCAAATGAAAAAGGAAAAACAGAATTTTACAAATGGACAGAAAGCAAGTATTCGATTTTTAGAGAACAAGAACTGGGAAGGCAGGAAAAGAGTAGAGAATGAGGGACATTGTTTGTTGCCTTAGAAAAATACAGAAGGGAGAGCACTGAGAAAAAAGTGGTGGACAAACGGAGAGAGAGAGAGAGAGAGCATGAGAGAGGTAGAAAGACGGTGAGGCGGCATTTAGTGAAGGGCTTTTGAAAAATGGAGCGTACGTGAGGTTTTCTTGGTTGTTATTGCTTTTTCTTAGGAAATGTCCATCATGTTCTGGTGAGTACTCCATAATTGTCAAGCAGTAAGTGGCTTGCATCTGTACTCCAACTGTCGTGACCGTCTAACAAATGTGGTTTCATATACTTCATCAAATCACCATCTCACTTTCAATACACACTTTGATTGATCATTCCATAAGCTCTTCTCTAGAAAGTGTGATTTACACGTTCATACTAAATGATTTGTGAACATGAAACAGATTTTATATCCTGATTTTCAGACTTCATAAGGCCTGGTAGCAGTGATAAAAATACATGGGAGCAAAGAGTGTAAAAAAATTAATACAAACATCAGTGCAACAAAATGTTGCATATACAACAGTTGATAAAAAAGAGCCTGCTAAAAAAAGATATTTTAAACTGTTAAAAAATGTATGAAAATGGAAAAACATAAAAATTTATGTTTCAGTTAGGGTGTAATCTGATGGCCAATCACAATGAAGTAGTCCTATTATATTGATAAAATGAAAATATTTCAGGAGCAAATATTTAGTTCATGTACTTTGAAAAGGTTTGATGGTTTATTTTACCTGACTGCTAAGAGAACATTGTGTATGCTTGTAAGTAAGCAACCAGGGGACCGATGGCTTTCAGTCCTCTCCGAGGGACTTGGTAATGAGGATTAATGCCTTACCAAAGGGCACTATAGCGCATCCACTTGGTTTCGAACGGTCCTCCAGTTACAAGACCACTGCTCTACCACTGAGCCATCATGCCTCCACTATACAATCATAGTACTTTGGCATAGGCATCTATAGAGTTGGAAGAGCATGACAAGTATGAAAGAATACATTTCATCTCAGGTGTCAATGAGGAGGGGCCCATCTGAGAAGCCCCCTTCCATAATTTCTTTTTTAAACTAGAGAATCATATCTGAAGAACTTAGATGAAGATGTAGCCACACCTGTGCTGGCAATGACAATCTCATCACTTTGTGGATGGTTTGAAGTTCAAGGACTGAACGGAAGGATGCCTGTATAGAGGAAGTGATCTCTTAAAGGAACTCAGCATGACAGACTCTTACTTTCTTCTTTCTTAAAGGCTCTCTTCATAAGGATTCTAGAAATCTTTTCATAAAACTGTATTTTAAAATAAGCTTTCCAGGGGTCATTCTGAATCACTGACCATGTAGAAGTAAGAGTCCAATGGTTGTTAAGACTTGCAAACAAGTAGTATTCATGACAATATTATGGGAAAAAAGACACTGAAAAGCACCTAAACTGTGGGAAAAGGTATCATACTGTGGTCTATCGAGAGAGGCCTAAATTCCTCATATTTCTTTGCTTTATTACCAAGCTTTTCCTTTTGGAACATAAAATTTTTGAGAAATTTTACACATATCTTATGAATTTTGTTGGATTCTGACAGCATTCTCACATTTGATCAGAACTCAAGATTTTAACCTTTAACATGGAATTCTTGGGGACAGTTAAAAGTAGAGAACCTTCATCTACCTAGCTGTCTGTTCCTAATATACCTTGAAGGACAGTCATATCAGGAGACAAAAAACTGAAAAAGACTACATCTCACAAGCTACACAACATTTACAACATATGTTTACATGCATGATACCTTGTGGAAAAAGAACTACAACAGTGAGATTCAAATACAGGATGTACAACCAATTAATATACAGGCCTTTCTTTCACAGGGGCAACAAAATGGATGGGATGAGCAAGATTAACCAGGAAATGTCTTGCATGAAAAATGAGCATGTCAAAAGTAATAAAAGATTTCTTATTTTAACATTTGTCAAGTGAGACATAGGCAGATCAAACTTTTGACAAGTTTCAATTGCTGTTATTATCACCAATATCATCTGACATATTGAAATTAATGTGACAATTTCAAGAAGCCAAACAATAGCTAAATGTGATTAAGAACTGACATTCTAACCCTAGGATATCATTAATTCATAGCATCCTAAATATGTATTACAACTGAAACAAATATTGCAATAAATTCAAATATGCAATTTAACTGAAATAATAAAGATGTCCTAATGATTTCAATTGACCAAATAATACTATTTTTACAATTTTTCTTCAGTATGTTTCAGTCTGAACTCCATCTTAATCACACTAAATGCCTATTGTTAAACACTTATGATGATTAATGAATGATGCAACCCATGGTAAGGCTGTAAATGAGTAAATGAGTCCACTCTCCCAGAATTGTTTACACATGTACTAGCTGAAGCAGCCCTGGACATATCATCCACGGGTGCTAGCTGTGTTTATTATTAATCTCAGTACCGTACATTTGTCACAATAATCAAGTGAATAAAGAAAAAAGTCGGTAATGCGTTATTGTTTTACCAAGAAGTATTTACAGCATGTGAGTATGTGTTATTCATCCAAATCTTGCATGAGTTCTGAAGAAAATACATTTTCATCTTGATGAATACTAAATGACGATTGTTTTACTTTATGAATGACTGAATAATGATATTTATTTATGTTACGTCGGCCCTGTGGCCTGTGGATGACACATGATCTCATTTACACCCGGGCGGGATTCTCGCACACAGAGCATGGATATAATTATGTTCGAATAGTATATCCATGAATAGAGCTAGAGTGAGCGATTTGATCTTGCCATGTTTCTGTGGTTTAATACTCAGAGAAATTAAGGCCATAAAAACATAACATGCATAATTAGCGGTATGTCCCTTGTAAAGGATGCAAAAATTAGGAAAAAAAAAGAATTTATTGTCATTTTCTTTTCAGGGGGATTATGGCCCCCTTATAACTCTTGGGAGGACCGACAGATTGACCTTTCCCTACCATACCCCCCCCCACCCCATCGGCCTCCCGTCACCCCCAGCGCGAGGGTTAATATCCTATATGTATTCATATCATAGTGGAAATATTTTCGAAGGAAATTTTGGTGGGGGGGGGGGCTTCTTCTTTACACTGTGGCAACCGATATTCCTAAGTGAAATAAAGAGTCCTAAAATATGAAGTGGCCGAAATCCCCCTCCCCCCCCCCCCCACCTTTTTTTTACATCTAACAGTTACATGTTTCTCCCGGCTTCACCCTGTCTCATTGAACATCAACCCCCACAAAAAAAAACAACAAACAAACAAACAAACAAAACAATTGTATCACAGAAAAAATTAAGTTCAACTAAGAAACAGCCCCCCGCCCCCCCCCCAAAAAAAAAACCCCAAAAAAACACACCAACAAACAAACAAAAAAACCTGTTGAAAGTTCAATTTATAAAGTAATGGAATGCTTACAAAAATACTTCCAAAGGAGCCGAATTTTCACAAATAAAAGGCAGAAAAGTTTACGGGCACCTTAATCGATCGCGACGACCCC
The DNA here is from genome assembly GCA_025618425.1 of Heliocidaris tuberculata. Lineage (NCBI taxonomy): Eukaryota > Metazoa > Echinodermata > Echinoidea > Camarodonta > Echinometridae > Heliocidaris > Heliocidaris tuberculata. The sequence continues at coordinate 74,205,354 of CM046832.1, read as the reverse complement.
CCCCCCCCCCCCCCCCCCCCCCGGATGTTTCATTGAGATCTGTACATCATCATCCGCGTAAATCACTTGCTGAATTAAAAAGCAGATTGCAGTAGGAGCAGATTTGATACTCTAAACAGGAAAACTCGTCTATCTCTGATTTTTATACCATTATTAACGGCGATTTTATATCTTGCTTAAGGTATTTTACATCCTATTTGAGGATTACATCATTATCATAGACCTCTTTTTAGCCAAAAAGGAACCGTAAAAGAAATTTAACCTACTTTGGAACACATTACTGAACTATGATTCCCCCCCCCCCCCACCTTCCGCGGATCTATCATCTCTGAATTTGCTACCCTTTTTCTTGATTTTGTCTTCTTTTTTTTTTGATACCCTAAACGCGTAACCTGGGTTATGCGCTTATTGTTGAAAAGGTACCCTTTTATCCGTTTTCATGTACGTGGATGATATACCGGCTTCAATGAGACATGCCCCGACTCACCCAACACCCCATCCCCCCCCCCTCCCCCGGCGACCGCCGTGAAACCATAGAGTTACACACGCACTAAACTGTTATGTAACCATGAAGCTACAAATAGTGCATGCAGCAGTATATGTGCACGTGCACTGTGCGATCGAATAACACCTGTGTTGTTGCGCCGTATACACTGTTCAAGCCATACACATGCGGATATACGTCACATTGTTCTTTGGCAATACACCAATGAAGTTTCTCCCCTTCACAGGTAATTGGTATGGGTTGGGGGCATAACAGAAGGTTCTTTTCCATGCTACGACAGTGAGCTGTTCCATCGGCAGAAATATTACTCCCTCCGGAAATTCAATGTTTAGAAATGAATTTATGAAATATGGACGGCACTTCAGCACTTAAAAAGTGCCTCCCAACCATCTGGGGACTATTCCCCGCCCGTGGGTACCAAAAGGTGGGGACCTAAAGAGCCAGGGGAGGCGCCTTTTCGAACAAAAAAAAATACCCCAAATCCTTAGTGTATTATATATAAAGATGCTGTGTATCAGCCATTTCTTTCCAGACTAGAAATGCTAGTCTTTACCTTTAATCGATTCTAGCAAGCTCTCCATCATCACATTAACGACCCCTCCCTAATCTCATCTTTCATCTCCTATCACCCCTATTGACCATGGGGGGGGGGGGGCATCCATGCCTCTCACTCATCACCTTCTGTTTGGTAACTATGGGGCTGTCCCCCTTCCCTTATCATAATATGCCTGCATCCAAACTACAAGTCTTTATCTTCTAGACACTTGTACTCTGGAAAATAGCCTGCTGTGCATTTCCTTCCTCATCTAAACAAAGGAAAAGTTTTGAAGATTGAAAGCTGCAGAGTATCCTTGTACACAGATCACAACTGAGGAGTGTTGCTCATGGTTGATTCTGATCTCTAAGCATCTGCTGGCCTTATACAAGGAGCGCCTATGAAAAACCAAGGAGCTTGCCTAGTACCTCCTTGGAAAAACTGTCTGCTTTATAGAAAGGGCTTTAAAAATAAAGTTGAGTTCTGGTCATGCAATTACATTGTAAAAGAAACTGTCTCAAAGCAACTGGGAAAGATTGATCATGTCTACATAAGAACTGGTGGATCCTGTGAGGTTTTGGAATCATCAGAATGATAGAAAATTGACTCAATCTCACTGCAAAGCACATATGCACTGCAAACAGAATGGACTGTACACCCATGTGACATGAATGTTTGGCCTGAACACTTCACCTATTTCGAATCATATTTCGAATCATATTTCGAATCTGAGGGTATTTGAAGAGAAATCCTTGTCAGGGGTATATTTCTACTATGATATTCTTTCAAACTGACCTAAATAAACTGAGAAAGCTCACAAATTATTTTTTATCTTTCCCAGAACTTATCCTCTCTTTAACTTTATGTTGAGAAATACAGGTTAATACCCTTCTTGCTTTCACCGGATGGAATATTCTTTCTCTAACATCCTCTTCAGCAAACTTGCCAATACTGTAACCAGAGCTTTTTCAGAGTGTTTCTAATGTTAGATCATTCAACCTCCCATAGAGGAACACTGTTAACAAATTTAACAGGAACATGTGGCCCTGAGTAGTATTACTTCTAGAAACAAAATTCTAGAACGTCAAATTATTGAACTTAATTTTCTAGAAGTTAGCTCTAATGTGGACATAGCTATTGTCTCACCTATCATCACTTAATACAGCCCTGTAATAACAAGTCCTCTAGACCATATCTGTCTCACTCAGCAGGGTTAAGTGTATTGTACTGCAGGTATCTACTGGGGCAGACTTCTTAGATTACCTACCAAGAGTCTAATTACTCTCCTCATCTTCCATGATAATGAAAGATGCATAATGCACCTGTACATTATATTTCCTCATGCTGAACTGAAATTTTAGGAAGAAATAATTCCACACAATCCTCATGAGTGTAACATCCTAAAAGTAAATGAGTGTATTGATAAGTAATCAGTGTTTCGTTTGATTCACACTCATACAAAGTACACTGAATAATATTTAAGGTCCAGAATCATGACTGCTTTTGAGATATCAATGGAATTGTCTGCAGAAAGCTAAAAAGGTGTTACCTAATAGCATAACATTCTGCTAACACCATTCTGGCTCTCAGAGAACAGCATTATCACTATTTGATAACAGATGTCATGATTTGACATCAAGTTACTCATGAAGATATGGTGATCCTCAATTTGACACTGTGTTTGAATCAGAATTTTAATACATTCTGTTACTTAAAAGAACTTTTTTGTTTACACCAAGCTATGTAACACTCAAGGAAAAGTCACTGAACTTAGCATATTTGATCCACCATTTTGCAACTCTAGCATCCAGGATATCAAACTAACTTGGCTCATCTCCTGGATAAAGTGCAATAGGATATTTTGTGAGTATGAAATTCTAAAGTACAGTTCCTCTTGACAGGTTAGCAGGATGTACATGTAAAGTATGAAAGTAGAAATCCTTGAACACTGAAGTACAGATATGAACACAACCAAACATGTTACATGTCCTACAGATACAATCAAGGGTATGGTATCAAGAGTAAATATTATTATAACTTATACTTATTTGAGACAGAAAGTATAAATATTTTCAAAGATAAAAATATACTTAAAATATAAAATATATTTCATGTCAATATTCATCATACTATTATTTTTGTAAAGTGCAGAATTATTTTAAAGAAAGATGAACATAACAAGTGTCCAAAAAAAAATGACAGAACAGCATACTTATCCTGTATAAATTTGCTTGAATAATAAGTGAATAATCAAATAAACAAATACATAAAATACATTTGTAGGGCTCTGTGAAGATATTTGTCACCTGTTGGTTCATTATTCTGCATGTACATTCAGTGTATCGTGTCAGTTAGGCCAACATAATGCACCATTTATAAGTATAGACATTAATTTCTTTAGAATGCATGTGGAAAAAATTACACTTACCTAATGATTGTCAAGGAAGAGCCAAACAGTACAGAGAGCATGTACAAAATAAAAAAGATAAAAAAAGTAATGAATTAGCAGTGCAACATATAGTTTTCCAGAAATATTAATTCAATACAATTATCATCTAAAGAGGGCTAGAAGGGCATTAACTCATGTTGAGAGGCAGAAGGTTATTAACTCATATACTTTAATACAGAGTTAAGGCCCTTCTGGCTCTCAGCAGACGATTTAAATACTTCATAGTCAAATATACATGTACAAACAGGGGAATGCATGAGAAAAAGAGAGATAGTAATTGCATGGATAAACTATCTTCTGCTTATTTACATTACAAATACTAAGGTTTACCATTACTGAAATATGGTTGTATCAATTTAAAAAATTGAAAATAAGATTTTAATGCAACAAAAATGGAGACATGAACAATTTTCTACAACTTTTTTTCAAGAGAGATGACTATACATGTAGTCTTGAAAGATGATTGTGTGAAATATCTCTCTTTCTTTTATAACTAAATAAAATGGTTCAGTCATCATGTGTATGAACTCTATACACTTTCTTTCATTCAAAAGTAACATCTGTCAAGTAACAAGGCCATTCTTTTAAAATATTTTCAGGGATTAAACCACTTACTGTAAAACCAGAAATTTTGGCGTGCACGAAACTTTCACAAATTTTGCGAGTGGTCAAGATTCATGAAAGTTTCATGTCGCGAGAAAATCATATCATAATTGAAACAACATAAAATTATTGTAATTCACAAAAGTTTCATGCTGCAAAATTGGCTATCATTAACAATTCACGAAACTTTCTAGTTTTACAGTATTACGTTTTATTTCTCCAAATTGCATTGTACATGTTGTGACCACTTGATCTACTGCAGATGTTAAACTGGTGTACTGCTCTCACTGATAATCAGCTACTCATACCCTCATCATCTATCACTGATCAATGAGATGCTTGCATGCAGGTCAGTAAAATATATGCTGCCCTCTTGTGATTTCTACCATTTTCTTTTTGCTAAGCAATCTTCCAGCTAGACAGATGGATAATACAGGTAGCATCCTAAGGTAATTTAATAGTTACACCAGCTCAAATTCAGGTGAGTGCAGAGTATGGAAGGATGTGTCAGTATCAGAAATATGTATTGTAGATCTCTGTTGTTTTGGGGTTTTTTTCATAACAGTACTTCATAAATAGACACAATTCTCAAAATATATTGAAAAACTTCTGAGACAAAAATATAATTCATAAAGGTGTAGATGTTCCGCAAATTAAAAAAAAAAAAATTATGTCTTACTAGAGAATTGGTGTTCCAAGAGGAAAACCTCTGATTATTTCCATTTAGCATTAGGTCTTGGGTTCAGATGTAGACAGAGACATCAGTTATCCAAGAAATATCTTGCTAAATCAGTGGCAGGTTGGGTCATATTTGCAAGGAATGTGTTGTGTTCAAATAGTCATTGATAAATCCCTTGAGCAACATCTTCTAACAAGTGAATCAATTCTGACTAATTCAATCCCCCCCCCTCTCTCTCTCTCTCTCTCTCTCTCTCTCTCTCTCTCTCTCTCTACTCTCTCTTTTCTCTCTCTCTTTCTCTTTCATCTTTTCCCCTATAACTTTCTTTCTATAATTCTCTCTTGATGATAATACAGAGTAAAAACACACATAAACTACATACTCATCTCCAGGCACTAAATGATAACTAACAACAAGAAGAAGGTTCCAAAAAATGAATTCCTTTGCAGCTAACCTGAAACCTAAAAAAGTGCTCAAGTTTTTCCCTCCTTGGAGAGGTGTTCCAATTGAATTTGAATGCAGTCAAGTTCTCTTTGCGATCTTATTAGGTGTTGATTTGGGTAGTAAATCACAATGAAACATGGCTATCATCCATCATCCACTCTGTAACATATCCTTCAGCCATACATGCAGTCATCATCTTCAAAAACATCTCGAGTTACATACAGCGGAGGGAAAAACTGGTCATCTTGCGCCTCCCTGTCTGTGCAGATTAGCCATTGGGTGTCATGGGATTGCTGCCTTAAAGGGAAGACTCTGCTCGGGAAAGGCTGAAGATGTGCTTTCATAGGGTAGAATATTTCACTATAAAGCTATCTTAATATGGATAAACCAGGAAATGTAATGTCATGATATGTAATACCAATAAATGCCTTAGAACAGACAGGATATATTTGCTTTTGTGTTTTTCAAGTGTATGTTAGTGCCACACTCAGAGTGTAAAAATAAAAAGAGGTCCAGATTTATGAACTTATATTTAATAGATGGATGATCAAAAACAAATGCAGTAAATCTATATTCCTGAAATGTCAACGTTGATATAACATTGTATCGTAAACACAAATTAAAAAGTTTTAATGTACATGTAAGTATAAGATTTCTTTAATTATATAATCTTTATATAGATTCTGCCAAACAAAAACTAGCATAAGTGCACTATCTTCGTCAGTTTGCAATAATACAATCTTTAACTCAAATTTTATTTATGAATTATGCCTTTAAGTAAGTCAGTGTTCCAGAACACTGGACTGAGCTAGCTTGGCTATGGAGGGCCAAGGAGGGTAGCCGTGGAGGGTAGCCGTAAGGGATATCTTCTTGGTTTTAAGTGAAAATGATCCAAGCATACTCTCTCATCAATTTGATGCTTCTCAGTTGTTAATTTTAAAGAGGTTCATCTTCATAGATCAAACTGCAAATAAGAAAGGGTCCATCTGGGACTGCTCTGAGTGCATTAGTTTAAGATTAGCTCACAACATAACCTTGGAATTGATTTTAAACTACTGTAAACGTGGTATATTTCGCGGTGTGGAAATTTTCACGCATTTTGCGCGGCACAGAAGTCGCGCGAAAATAAAAACATGCAAATTGTTTTGTATGTATTATTTTGCCCATGAGCCTAGTGTGTTGGCAAAATTAAAAACGTGAAATTCACCTTACTCGGCCGAGCGCAAAAAATTAATCACGTGAAAATTTCCACTTTTACAGTAGTCTGGAATGGTCAAATACGATAATTCATTTTTATTGGAAGAACTAGAAAAGATTTATCTTCTAAATCAAGGAATGCAAACATGTGAATCCTTGTAATTAAATATATAAGCAGATCTTTAGATATCTAAAATGAATAAAGTAACATATAAGTTTACCACTAAAAGAGCTGTAATGCAAGTCTCAATGTGGATATCATGTTAGCCGATGTGCATTTCATGAAGTCCTAGTTTTGTATACACTGGAGGCGCAAATGAATACTAACATGTATGCTTAAAACAATTTTCACTTTTGCAGGATTGTTTGTTAAAAAAAGGTTTGCAGTGAAATTGGCAGCAATACAATACATATCGTTTGACCCCTGCCCAATAGTTATATGTGGACAAAGCAGAAATTGAAATGTAACTACACTATTTGGTTTACTTATGAATATCTCCCTCCCCTCATTAATACGATTTGATTGCAGTCTTTATGATATGTGTGTACAATGGAAGAACCCTGTTTTTATACACTCATCTTATCTTACTGTATGCGGTGTCATTCAAAGCACAGATTACTAGTTGATCAACAAGGCTGTGAATACAGATAGTCATCTATAGAAGATGTAGACATGGTCATCTTATGCAAATGTGTATATAGCCCCATCCATAAACAATGGTGTGTGTGGTTTCTCCATGTGAAAATTCTGTCACACATGTATGTGTTTACACAAGTATTTATGCATCCTTCATATTGTCTGCTGAAAGCTAGAAGTTGTTGAAGTGTACCAAACACCTGAAAAAATAATTTGTGTACAGCTAGAATGTATAAAATCAACCTCAAAAAACTTTTACCTGGCATTCTATGGGTCAACAGTTAAGGAGTATGATGAAAGTAGAAAATAAAAGATAGCACAAAAATGCTCCTGCAGAACCCAACTTGGACTTGGGTTTGCAAGCATGTATGGGTGCGTTGACTGGTCTTCTCACAAGTCTCTTTTAAAGCTCATGTACAGTATTGGTAGCAAAAAGGAAATTGGAAAGAAACATGTTAAATATAGTCTCATGTTGTTCTCCTTGTATCAAAAGATGTCTGTAAGAGATCATTTGGTATTCCATATATGATTTCTCATGAATTTCAGTGTAATATATCTGTAAGGAATGCTTGATGACTGCCATTATGCTAGGACCCTTCCACCGCGACGGCTCACCGCACAGCAATCTTGGGGCTTCGCACAGAGACAGCATGTGTGCACTGTGTGTAGCTACTCATCATTGGTTTTACACGTGTGTGTACAGTGTATAGCACATGCTGCATTTGTTGGGATTTTACGTGCCTGTCCCGGCACATAAATTACTTTTTGCCTCTTATTTGTTTAATATGAAACTTTAGGAGGCGAAATCTTCACAGTGTCTTAGTATTGCTAGTATCTTGCTATTTATAAACAAAAATTGAAGAAATCTGACGAACAGTTTTTGAGGGCTTACCAAAACTTTACATGACCTTTAAGCTTATTGCATGTAATTTAAACTTCTATCTCTTTATAGAAGGAATATTTGAAGCCTATATTTTGAATACAGTTTAGTGACATGGAACCCCCAACATACAAAGCAAAATATTTTGGGGGTGATTGGTACCCTTTAATTCATATCCATAAACGCACAGGTAGAGTCAGACCCATCAAAAATTCTACTTTCAAATTAATTTCAGTTCCATGCATAAAAAAGCAACAAAGAACATAAGAAAAGATATATACATACCAAAGGAACATTGAAACACATAAAGATTAAAATAAAATGTCCGGCCATTCTGGCTTTTAGCAGAAATTGCACTGACTTTTAATAATCTTAATCAAGGTATTCATTTACCTCATGCATAGCCAAGCATATGATTATGTAACTTTTCATGGGGTGAATAATATACCAAATACAGTTTGTTTATAATATTCATTTTGTTCAGCTAATTAGTGTACATAGCGCATACATGTAAGCATACTATTCTTTAGAGTGTACCAATCACCTAAAAATATAATTTGTGTATGGCTAGATCATTGTATAAAACCAACCTCAAAACACTTTACCTGGCCTTGTAAGGGTTAATGGTTGAGGAGTATGAAGCAAATTAAGGAAAACATACAACCCCTCTCGCCGAACCCAACTCGGAGTTGGGTTCCGCGCAGGCTCTTATTCTGTCCAAGCGTGTCCGGGTGCGCTGACTAGTCTCCTCACAAGTCGCTGCAATGTTAATTGGGAGTGTATTTCAACTTGCAGTATCTCTTATATAGAATCAACATTTGAAGTTCATATTTTTAATATAGTATATCGACATAGAACCCCTAACATACAGAGCAAAATATTTTTGGGTGATTGCTACACTTTAAGCATAGCCAGTACAATGGTTCAGGCAACAAGTGATTTACATTGTGTAAATTGAAAATGAAATTGCTCATATCTCAAAAAATTTTCTTTAAACTCAATTAAAGTGTGATGACATGTTTATTCATAAGTCCCAAAAAAGAAAATGCCTAGACTGAGGTATAAAATCTTATATATTCATAAGGGCATGTTCTATCTTTAATCTATAAGCCTTATCCTCTCACAATACTTGATCATTATGCATGCAGAAAATTGCAGCATCTAACAGTGTGAAGTGGAACAGAGCCTGAAGGTTCACCATTTGTTCAATAAACAGTGCGTAGTAGTGCATTCAAAGCATGTCTTACACTCACACTAGGGGAAAGTAGCTTTAGGTTGGGTGGATCAAATGAGCTATGCAGAGTCAACATTTCATTAACACATCAATCATTATGTGGCAGCTTTTCTCATACTCCACTCTGTACTGTGGTCACATACTCTCTACATGTATGAAGAAATACATAGATGTGATGGAGCAGTATACATTCATTCTTCACTCTGCATGTCTCCTGTCAGTATTATCATCATTTTTACAATGAATGCAGTACGTACATGTATAATGAGATTTTATGACAGTGAAAAACAATGCCATACAATCTGCATACATGTAGGTCTGTGTGTACTGTGTAGAATATGGCAGCAAACATTATTTAAAACAATTGCTTATGACCAGTTACAATGCCCAAGTGCATTACTCTAACTGAACTTGCTAAAACGAAAATAGCTTCTTAAAAGCAATGCATTATAAATAAACCCAGAAGATATTTGTTCATAAATTTTGGGTACATATCATAGTAATGGTAATTGTGATGGTTTATTCAAAAATTTATTTGCAGCCAGATAGCTGAATTGCAGAATTTGTACAGCATATAGAAATATCATTACAAATCATTCTTATAATCTTTGATATTCTGCAGGGGAAAAAAAATGAAGAAATTAACAAACCATCAACAGAGAGAGAAAAATATCAGGGTAAATCATATGCTTCTTATACTTAAAAAACACAAATAATGTATATTTCTGGAAACTTTGTCATAAATAGCTCTACATGTACACATACATTTATTGTATCATAGTGTATTGGACAGGAAGCAAATATGAAAAAACAAACCTTAGTGTCTATGGGTGGGTCTTACATTATCCACCATCCCAAGCCAACCATGGGACCGCCCGAGGGGGGCAAAATGCTGACATGATTGTCATTGATTTATGATGGTGAAAGATTAATGATTGGTTCTGGACAGTGGAGAAGCTTCTTCTACTGGAATTAATATCTCCTAATGTAATTTATTGGTGCTGACTCATCAAAAAGATCATCAATTATTCAACCCTTTGCATTCATGCATATATTCACAGTGAAGGAATTTATCCCAACTGGGATGTGAGTTACTCCTCAAATAGTAAGACATTTTTGTTTATTTTGTTTTTTGGTGACTTTGAAGAGAAGCATTGGTCTTTTTTGATAAATTACTATTTAAATCAAGGAAGAAGAACTGGTATTTAGTTTTTTAGGGTACATGTAGTTCTCTCAATGAAAAGCTTTCATGGAATTTATTCTTACATATGAGAAAATAAAGGACTAAATATGGGAAAATTGAATCACATAAAACTCTTCCTTACAATTCGCAGTACAAATTTTGATTTTATACATGCATGTACATGTACTACCTTAGATTCTTTTTCTTTTTCTTTCCTTCCCTTCTTTGCTATGAGCTTGATACAAAATTTGATCTTTAATTACTAAAGTAATTGTATTCATTCCGTCAAGACTAACTCAGAGTACATCTTTGTAATTGTAAAAATCCTCTGATACTTTCTTGGTGTCAAATCATTAAACTATTTTTTCTGACATCTATTTCTTTCCATTTTTGTCTTACTATCATCCTCTTAATGTGTGTAAATCTCATACCCTTTCCAAGTCCCCTAACTGTTTCTCTTACTTTTTAAAAATATTTTCTTAAGATTTACCTAACTGTGATACTGAATGATTTTGTTCTTAAAATATCCTTTTATATTTTTAACATTTCATTCCATTTACTATTATTACTAAACATTTTGTATCTTTCAAACTCAAGTAACAGGTTGTAAAAACAAATCCCCTCTAAATACAATATTCACTCAAATTGAATTTTCCATGTCATTGTGAGGCACACAAAACCTTCATGTACCATATTTGCAGGTTTCAACATGAAATTACACTAATAAATGCCATCCCTGGCCTTAGGACATTGACCAAGTTGGTTTGACGCATGGAATAATCCGGCCAGTAGAATAAAAATTATGGTCATATATTTACGTGTACGTTGCCTGAGTATTCAAACCCATTTCAAGCAACAACTACTTGTATACAAGCAGAGTTTAAAAATACATGTACATGTACATGTAAATGTTTACAATAAATAAGTTTGTCTTCAGATATTGCCATTTTGTTCACAAAAACAAATAGCTAGAAAGCATGCTATTGATACAATGTATCACACAATGTAAAATTATTCATCAAAATTAATTCACAGATGAAATAATTTCTTATCACAATTTTAAAGAAAAAATGAACAAAGGGATAGATGCCCATCGTTTTACATTGTAATACAACAATGAACAACGTTCACCAGCTGCAAGTTCCAAACGAGACACTTTTCCTTCAAATTTCAGCTGTATTTGATTTTATGTCATTTCATGTGTCTGCCACCTTTTGGTAAGATATTAAAAAAAAGTCTGACTGCATGAGACTAGAGTTTCACCTGTAAACATGAAAACATCCATCTTAGGATTCCATTAATGTGATTTAGGAGTGAAGAAAGTGTGTCCACTACATGTAACCTGATTGTACACACATCACCAACTGGGTTTCAGGCATTTCCAAATGGACGAACAGTCTAGAAAAAAGTTTTTATCACAGCAATAAGAATTCATTCTGCAGGTGAGTATGCTGTGATCAGAACGCCAATGCATGTTATGTGCATCATGCAGGAATCTCATCCCTTGTGCATCAGCTCCTAGTTTGTAGTTTTCATTCTAAAAACAACATTTACATGATAATAAAGTGTATATCACTAGATATTAATTACTCTGATGAGCTGATTAGAATTCATCTATACATTTATCATTTAATTTAAGCCTACTTGTTTTTCAAAATAGTTTGACCAATTTCTCAAAATATTTTCTAATTCAGAGATATGCACCACAGTATATTTAGCCTGGTTAAGCTAATATGCTCATTTTATTTTTAAGACAACAAAAAATGTTTACTAAAAGGATCCTGCACTTAAGGTTCATTTTTATATAAACTATCATAATTCTATTCACAGATAAAAATGAATTTTCTCCTTCTGTTTAAAGTTCAAGTTTTAAGTTATCATCTTTCTGTCAAGTACACAAATCATCTTGGATAATTCATTTTTTGTTGGTTCGCTTGTCAGTTTGAGAGGAGAAAATTATTTCTTTTAAGTGCTGGAGCATTTATATAATACTCTGTATAATTCAAATTAAAAAATAAAATATACATATGCCTTGAAACTGAAAGGCAAACACTGCTCTTTTACAACAGTCATTCCAATACTAATGGAAATAGCAATACATGTATGTTTTTGCATATATATTTAGAATGTTTGCATTTTGTTTTCTACATATACTGTGTTATAAGTAAAATCCCTCATACATTACCATCTTCTGACAACTAAAAAACAAGAATACATGAAATGTCACCCTACAATGGCGGTACAGCTGCCTAAATTGTACAAATCAATCATATTGATTACCCAGCATTTTGCGAAGATTTCTGTATTTATTGCACACTAGAAAAACAGAGCTACTTCATAATTTGACAATTTCTTAAAATTCCTGCTAGATGTACAGATGAATGAATCAGAATCTAATTCAATTCAAGCTACTCGAGTTGACCACAAGAAAGCAGTCACTTGGTAGTAAAAATTTAAGGCAGCTTGAATTTTTCAATGTCAGGGCAAACGTTTGTAAATACAGGTTCTACACATATATTCACCGGCAAAGGGTATAGTGGTCACTAGTAAATAGAATAGGGTGAAAAATTGTATTAACGTTTACCAGCAATTTTATTGAACCACAAATACAGGACAAGATGAAAATACAAGTAGGATTATAAAGAGAGAGGAGGGAGGGGGAAGGGAGAGGAAGGGGGAGGGAGAGAGAGAAAGAGAGAGCAAGAAGGAAGAAAAAAGAGGGATACTGAGAGGAGAGATGCAGAGAGAGAGAGAGAGAGGGGTAGAAATAGTGGCAGAGAGAGAAGTAGAGAGAGGCACAGAGAGAGGCACAGAGAGAGAGGCAGAGAGAGAGAGGCACAGAGAGGCACAGAGAGAGAGGCACAGAGAGAGGCACAGAGAGAGAAGGTGAGAGTAAGGGGAGCTTAGGAAAGCAGAAAATTGAGTTAATATTTTCTGGCAGGGTGCAACACTGCATAAATTCTCTTAAAAATCCACCAAAGGAGAACAAAAGTAAAGAGCCATCATATGGAGGAAAAGTCTGAATGAATAGCACAAGATGGAGGGAGTGAGTAGGATGATTCCTTTCAGAAGGAATGAACAAGCTTCAACTAACAAGTATGAGTAATGAATATCAAGGATGAGCTGTCTTTCAAGCATGATTATCACAGTATATTGCAACATGTGTAAGGATGATTTTCGCTTTGTGTTGGACAAAATGTCCTGTGAAATATATCAAAATATCCTTTATACCATAAAATTGATAGACTTGCATAGAATCCCTTGTTAGTGTCTGCCATTTTAATTCCCCCCCCCCCCCCAGATACGATTCTATATATTGCATTACTGAGACCCGCTGTTTGCATAAAAATGTTGTACGATACACGTTATTTCTGACATATCTCCTTTGATACTCCTATTACTACTTGATATCAACTACAATTGGAAACAGGTCTGTTATATCATTAATAGAAACGAACCAATATGAGAGTAGAATACTAAAAGAAACAAAAATGCTCTTATTTCATATGAAAGTTTGGATACCACTGATATAGAATTAATATATGCCATAGACTCTCTCACTTGATAACTAGCAAATTGGGAGGGACTCAATAGAAAATTATTTTTTGTTTAGGCTTTTGATTTGTCATGGTTGGGGTTTGGGCATGGGCAGGATAGACCATACCTTTTTATCATGGGTGTTTAACTGCCAAACTCCTTTTCATGAGTTTTCTTTGCAATAATTATCTCTTTAATATATTCCCTTTTTAATAATAAGCCCTACTGTGTTTTCTGCCCATAAATCTACACTGAACAGATATCACCATATCTGTCCTATCAGATGGATAATTGCAATAAAAGCATTCATATGTCAATGACAGTTACAAGGAAACCGTGTGTCAAATTATGCCCAGGCTCGTTTATCACAGCTCTGTGCACCATTTGTTTTACACTGTGAAAAAGCATGTATTCACATATAGGGGAGAAGGTGTCATCTGTATGTATTGAAAATACTGGTGGAGTTGTCACTGATTGTTCATCACTGATGCATATTATAGGCTAAGTAGTGCATCCAAATGTGTAATCACTATTTTCATTTTGCAAGAGTGCAGTGTACTTGAATTGCTTGTTCATGTACAAGTAGGTAATATTTGTACAGATGATATTTAAGCCAAAACTTACACTAAAAATCCATTTTCAATTTATGTAATTAAAATTTTGTATTATGAATAATAATTGATAAGGTACATGTATGTTGTTTTAAATATAATTTTCTTTTATAATGTACATAATTCCATCCACCATAAATACATTTCTGAACATCATGGTTTACATTTTAAGAAGATGAGCTATTGCCTCACCAGCATAAAGATGTAGACTTTTGAGGTAACAGAAACATACTCACAGTCATATATTCTTTATAGCTTTTCGTATCATTTCAATATCACGCAATCAAGCAAATATGTGACCACAAAAAACAGTGGTTTGTCTTACACATGCTGAGACATTGCATCATCAGCATAAGATGTGGACTTAGTGATCAGAATAACACTAAACTGGTATACAGGTATAGCAAGAGGTACATGTCTCTAAAGGTGGATATTATTATGTTAGAATAGAACTTAGAAACAAGATCATTCAAAGGAAATTTAAAGCAATAGTTAGCCATATTTCTTGTCAAATAGTAGTTTCAAGTTCTGATGATGACAATAAAGGAACTAACCAAGATTTAAACTGAATGTTCCAACCTACAAAGATATATCTAGCATATCTTCATGGATATTGGATGACAGATAAGTTCTGTAGTAATGAAAGAAAATGATAAGAACACATGGGTCTGTTTGGATAAAACATATTGTACATACATATCTGTGTAGATGATTTCCAGTTTGATTGTGGTTTCCAGCTGAAATTTTCAGAGAAGTTTGAGTGAACTCTCCTCATATACAAGCCATTCACACATTACTACTTCTATTTCTGCCTTGACCCTCTCCTATATCTCATCTTCTAATCACTTCTGCTTTACAAGTCCACTCTCTTCTGTCATTGTATCATTGTTAGAAGACCCATTCACACAACCAGTCAAGGTCCAACTACTAATAAAAGATTACCTTCTAAATCTAAGAAATTAATATTTTTCTTAAAGTTCTTTCAGGTAGTTTTTTTTCAGTCATGTAAGAAACGTTTTAACTACTAACATTCCAAACTTAGACATACATGTAATCAACAGAAATGAAAGGAAATATTACAAAAATAGATAATATCTGAAAGTTTCCTTCAGATACTTACCTTTTGCCAGTATTTGGGCACATAAATTATAGCAAATCATATTCCAGTTTTATTCCATATAACTTATCAACATCTCAAAGATTACGTGTATGTTTTGGGATGAAAGGATTCTAACAAGAAGCTAAGAATTAGTGGGAATGCTGCAAGAGTAACATACATGTACGAGAAACCCAAACAGGTGTTATACCTGTGAGAAAATTACGACTTGGTTGAATGAGCAACAACCTACATTTGAATAAAATCAACTGTCTGCAATGTTAAAAGACAGACTTCCATGTATACCATTCATTATCATCCAGAAGATTACCTTGCCGGAAAATAGAGTTCTAACAAGAAGCTAAAGATTTGTGGGAATGCTACAGAGCAATGTCCAAGAAGCCCAAACAGGTGGTATGCCTGTGGGAGACTGGACAACAAACATGTGATTAATTGAAGAAGCGAGCCAAGCAGAGTGGGTGAGAGATAAAAAACCACCAAGACATCAACTCATCCATCTTAGATTGAGCTAAGATTTAAAAGCACTCGCCCTCACTTTAGTCTGACAAAAAACATGCATTTCACTAACATATCCATCTCACTATACAGCTAAAAGGCTATTTGTGATGCATCATTGTCATTATACAAGTACATGCAATGCTTCCAAAAGCACATGTATATGTACATACAACAACATTTCTTGCCTTCTCTTTCTCCTTTACTTTTATCTGTGTGGTCTGTACATGTATGTCTTGTTTTGTATTATTATCCAATGAAGACATATATGCTAAATATGTCTATCCTATAAATATTTCAAATGCCTAAACTTACCTGTCCTTTAACTGCACAGTAGTTGATTTATGATTAATCATCCTGCATATCAGATCAGTATTTCAATTCTGAAAGAATAAAAACTCACTCTATCTGTATGATGGAAAACATAAGAATCCCAATTATGCATATTTTTAGATCAAGTAAATTGATTGAAAATTTTAATGCCCATGTAAGCATTTACTTTTCAGATGGCTATATAGTAAAAGCTATGTTATCTGTGTACAATATTTATCTTTTGCACACCCTTTTATAAGAGTAAAGTAGAAATAACTCGAGTGAAACTGAATTTGTTCAAGACCAGATTCAAAGACGAGTAGATCTCTACTGCATCTTTTTCTTATCAAACCAAAATATCAGTGCGAGCAACTACCTCCTCCCCAGAGAGTAAGTGAGTGCAAATATTTGCCATTTACAAAATTGCCCTACATAGGTTTATAACACACCACTCCGACTACTCTATCCCACACAAATCAATACATTAAACACCGTAATACAGCGACGTTCGTCACAAGCGGGCACAGTTACATATCTACATGTAATATATTCATTCTATTTTTATCACTGACCATCTTCCTTTAATAAGTTCCCTTGCGGAGAGCCTCTGGAAATCTTTCTCTTCATGCTTAGCAAGACAAATGAATTCCCACGCAGTGTTCCATGCAGACTAAATTTACATCTTATTCCATTCAGTTATTTTTGCCCCACGACAGAGAAAAACAATAGATATCTGCACAGTTTGCAATAACATCGCATTATTAAACCTTCTTTAAACAATACAGCTGTCGTCAAGACATCATTTTAGTTTCTACTAATAAGTTATTATTGAGTTGATCCATTCATTCCACATATGCTTTACCCGTGGCTGGCATTGTGTGCTCGTATGATTCGAGCATGGTATGGTGGAAGGGCAGGATTGCGATAAAGGCACACGACAATCGCAAGCTACGCCATGCCTTGAGAGGTAGATTACGTTTCAGCAGGATGTAATGCATATTTACAAGATTCAGTAATTGGATTTACTGCGATCAGGTCTTTTTTTCAGTGCGTTAGTATTGTCCAATGATTATGGGCTTATAAACAGGTATTACTGAGGCCAACGAAGATAGAGAATGTTACAGATTTACTGTATTATTTCCCTCATTTAAAGAGGAAAAAGTAAACATCACAAGAGCTGTATTTTCCTACCTATTTTAAAGCTCTTCTAAATTCTTGGTCATATCATCATCAATTTTCATGTTATGCTTCTGCTTCTATCATACAGGCAATTTTCCTTGTAATGTAAAGAAATTTGTACTCAATAGAGGATCACTTTGAATTTAACAATATATGAATAAAAACCTTTTAAGATATTTTGAAAAGTCTTGCAAAAGATCAAAGGTTTTAATTTCATAGCTCCTTATTAGGCATTGATTAACTATGCCCAGGATTGAAAAAAAAAATCACTGTTCCAGCTAATGCTGTAATCATAATTGCAAACCTTTAGCTCAGACAGGAATCGCCTGAGTTTTATAAGCTGATCGGTTCGTTTATATATCAAGATATGTACGACTGAACATTGATGTCGGGATAGAGTACCACCGAACCCTAAAGAACTCTTACGGTTGGCATACCTCGCTCTATCACAGAATACCGTACGGGCTGGAAACCCACTCTGAAATCGCCAAGCGCTGGTGCTTGGTTTTTGTGACTGCAGCGCAGCGAAGAAGCTGAGCGACTTGCGCTAGCGATTGATCGCGATTTTCTCTTTTTTAGGATAGTAAACGGGTTCCATTTTCTCTCATACTCACATATCCTTAATTATATATGTAGTTAGAGGACTGCACACAATTCACTGGCATTTGGGTTGATTTTACAATTTTTCACAAAGTTAATCAATCACTTTAACAGTTTTGAACAAAATGCAATTTCACTGGAAGCACTGAATTCTGCGTTCCGGACATCCAGGAACTTTCATCTTGATGGCAGCCGCTGGGTGAAAACAATAGCTTGGCAACACATAACAACACATTGAATTTGCACGCATTTTGGTTTTGTGGCAATAATTTTTTTTTTTCTTTTCTTCATCAAATGCCGAAAATTTGATGTGCCATAGGTTGTCACAACCACAATATGATGCAGGGATAATCTCTTTCATTTTGTATTTTTCCTGATCACGTTAAATGCCACGAAAGATGGGGAAAATGGTTAAACGCGATCAAAATTGGCATGAAAAATCCAGATAACAACAAACGCTGGGAACCGACGAAATACGTTCGGATCATTTGTTCAGATTATTTCATAATAGGTACATATCTTGCTGATATTTAGCTTCAGTCTTATATATAAATATACGTGTATATATATATATTTACCAATAGATCTATAGAGATTTCAAAGACAGAAAATGTGTCATGGGAGCCAAAAACAAAAACTCCCTCATGCAGCTGTTCACAGCATCGTATTGTTACGGTATGGGACTTTGTACAGTCCCACCTACTTAGTATTGTGAAAGTTTTGTTTATATTTTTTTGAATTCCCTGAATATGACATCAACCACTCCTACAAGTATGAGGTTATCCTGCCAGGAGTGAATTTCCGATGATGTTCGCTGTGCGAGAGTCGTTCTAAGTGCATACAAATAAAATGCAATGGATTTACTGCACGCAAATGCTACGTGTGGGACCGAAGTCAACTAAGTACAACGCTCAAGCAGGCCGTGTTTTCACCCACTGAGGCGTTACTAGGGTCATTGTTAGGAAAATGACGTCATGCCGGATCGCAGAATATTATGAAGATAACTGACCCCCTGTTCAGACTTCCTGATTTTCATTGTATGGCTATACGAGAATCGTATCGCTAGCGAAACACATGCTTGAGCATCGTTTTGAATGAAAACTCAACAAAGAATCGGCATCCCCTTGTCGTCTGAACATATCGTACGAGAATCGTATAACTGGGCGGGGCTTATCGTGTGTGCGCACTGATGTGACCAATCAGCTGTGATATCATATGCTCCATTGCTGTCCCTGACGTAACCTGATACAAAACATATGGTGTCCGCTGACTTCCCCCAAACCTGTTTCTTTATACAATGTTGTAGTCTGTACACTCCTTTCGCTAATTAATGCATGATTCTCTATACAATGTTTCTTTATATAAGTCTCACATAAGTTTTCTGTAGTCTGAATAGGTTATTAAATTCATAGTCTGTTTCAATGTTTATAAGCATGTAACATATCTATTCTCTGAAGTACATACACATTTCATATCAGGGTGCAATGTGCAATGTGCAATCTTAGAATAACAAAAATAACATTGCACTATCTCTCAGCTTCAAGAATAAACAATAAAACAAAGAATCGTGGAATACAAGTGGCAAAACGACATTTTTTCCATGAGTGCTGCTGAGTACTATAAATGTCAAGCATTTCTATTTCTGAGTGAAAGCACAAAAGCATCATAAATTAAATGCTACATTTGATAAGAAAATTGTATATACATGTAACTTGCAATACTTCAGACAGGCACAACAATACCTTGGTTTTATAGTAACAACTATAAAACCAATAATTGCTTCTGTTTGTCTACATGGTTAAAAGCATTAGTAGTACCTGGGGGAAACATGTGTGTAAGCTATATAGGATTCGATCATATTATTAGTAGCATATGGGTTTCTCTAATGGGTTTCTAAAAGCATGTATCATTACATAGGGTCTTTGTAAAGATCGTTTGGGGAAAGTATTGTGGGATATCAAGCTCAAACGATTTACCGCTTCTACTTGCAGCTATTAGGCGGCTTTTTACTCGGTACATACATAGCATGTCATAGTGCAATAAACTGCAATTTCACCAGCACATGAATATCTGTGTTGTAAATCACATCTACATGTACTGTACATTGTACTTTAGATGATATCTATACTGTGTGTTTCCCTTTCAAAGACCTCCTTTTTATTGTTTCAATATCACATTTCTTTAATACTACAATTGTATTTCATTCTAATATAAATGTTTTTATTTACTTTCCTTCAATTTTTAAATGGGATATCTTATCATGCTCTTTGCCCGTTTCACTCATCTTTCTCTTACTATCTTTCTGTCTGTCTGTCTGCCTCTTTCTCTCTTTTTAGTTCTCTTTCTCCTTCTCTTTCTAGTTCTCTTTCTCCTTCTCATTTGTTTCTAGGTCCTTCATCCCTCTCCCCCTCCTCGGCATATCATAACAGCATAAACATGCTCTACAAGATTTCACTCATAAAATGAATCATTAGAAAGAAAAATTAAAAAAACATACTAATCATCCCCACATTTTACATTTTAAAGGTTGTACTGATATATGTATGTGTGTGTATGTGAGAGGCGGGGGGGGGGGGGGGGGTATCTTCTAACTGGAGCCACCACGTATAATGCAACTCCCCACCCTGCACCATCACCATTCAATCTACATGTGGCTTGTCAACATTTCCCTCACCTACCGAACGAATTTCATTACCGTCCAGCATTATGTGTCATATTGACTCTTATTGATCCTAGCTCTGTCATTGAGGACATTGTCCATTCATACCATGTAGTATGGATCATTATATTATGATAATCAGGCGAGTCTCAGCCTTTTATAAAGATTAAGGTTATTAAGATTATTAGTTTCCATGCTTAGTAATGTAACTCTAACAATCCTACACCATTGTAAGTACATGTAGGCTTACATTATGTGTTTCAGCACTGTCAGGAGATCAATGCTGTATCACACAGTACATGTAAGTAATCACCTCAATCCATTTTTTTTTTTCTAAATCTATCTTTACAAACATTAATGAACATTTGGTATATTTCCGACTGCTGAGCAGTCATATACTGCAGGGATACAAGATACAAGATACATAGTTGAATGTGGGTGCATGAGTTAATCACTAACTTACCTAGGAAATTTACTAATTTATCAACAACAAAAACAACAAAAAGTTTATGAGAAAGATGTGACTGACTGTCCAACTAGCCAAACATGGAAAAATTTTGAATTGTCTCAAGCATAAAATACAAATTCAGAATCAGTTGTCACTTACTAAAATTTGTACATGCCTACACATGTTATGTTCCTGAACATACATGTACCTGTAAGCCTATAAATTAGGCCCGTTTTGAAAGGCCATTTTCGGTAGTCGTTTACTCGGACATTTTTTCAGACGAGTAATCGACTACTCGGTATATTGATATTGCCAATAAGACAGGCCAACCGCTCCGGCCCCGAAGCCCGCAACCTTTTTAGGCCGGAGCACCAGCGTAAAGCCATGGCATGAAACCAGTCCCAAACTGCCTGTGCAACTACCGTAACTAATGTCCAATTTCCGTATTTAAATGTTAAAATTAAACAAGTTTAAAACGATCAGTGTTGGTTATAAAATTCAGAGCAATGCAAATTATCTCCTCCTACCTACTTTCGTGAAGACTAAATTAAAATCAAGGTAAAATAAAGCGAAATAGATCGTCATTTCCTTCCCCCTTTTCATCACAGTCGTAATCATCATATTGCAGTTGTTTATCAGTCGCCAAGAGGTGGCGCTCGTACCCGGAAGTACAGTTGGGTTCGGAGCGTTTTAGTACACGAAATCCCATTCATCTTTCTCCGTATTGAAATTGTGCACATTCTGAGCGTGCGATCGACATCAAATTCAATGCCCTCGTCAAATCGACACGGGCATGCCTGTGCATGACCCGTCGGCAACGAACAAGCGCGCGTTAGCAAGTAAGAAGTATTTCAGTGTCGTTTTGTTTTCATCTATTGCTATCTTGAAAATATTCTGTGCTGATAAGTGTCCTTTCATTTTTGCAAAAACTTGATAGGAGCTCGCTTACACGGTGAGCTATACGGTGTATACGGTGACCGATGTGTGTGCGGCTGGCTCACACACCCGCTTATAACTGCAGCTTCCGATGTAGCGGGAGCATACATAGCCAGACTTTGTTTTTACTGCTCGATCCTCGAGAACTAAGCTACCGAAAAGAAACACTCTCGTGTGAATTTTATTGATTCAAATGACATTAAAATATCTTAGAACTAACAATTAAGTGATAAATTTCTATATTTTATTCTGAATTAGAGGTTTTGGGGGGTTATTCACAAGTTTTAGACTATGTTACCGAGTAGTCGATGGAAATTTCATTAGTCGAGTAGTGACCCTATCGGGTGAGTACACGGTTAATCGAGTACTCGAAACGGGCTTACTATAAATGCAGGCCTGGATACCCTTTATTATTCTGTCACTTTATTTTGCAATGTATGATCTTAAAAACATTAGCAAACTTTTACAATGAATCACCAAATCCAAAAAAAAAAAAAAAAAAAATGTGATAATTTCATTCTCAACCAAACTCTGCATAAATGTGTATAACAAATGTGATCTACAAAATAGTCCAGTGCAAAAATATCTGGCCAAAATATGGCCTGATTATGGAAGAATGCAAGACTAGCCAGTCCCAAGGGAGGTCTGCTCCTTCCATCCTATCAGCTGTTTTGCTAAGTGGACAGGGCGGAGACATGGTGTCAATTGATGAAAGTGTGCCCACTCCCATCCAGTCAAGAAGAAAATGGTTCCTACTGATCTCAACAGATGCACACATGGTCAAAATAAAAACCAAAGATGAGGAACAAGACAATTTTTCAAAATATCTTCTATTTGTGCAATATAAAAAGATGTGTTCTGGAGATGACTAGACATATCATGACTGATGACTCTACAATTTTAATATTAAGCATAAAAATTCTAGAATGAAATATGATGAATAACAATAAAATATGGCCTAGTATTTACTGGATAACCATACACTAAATGATTAGTTTCAGGTAAGTTATCTCTTTAAGTACCGGGTACTATTAATGTTAAACAAATATAAACAAACACCTGAACCATTCTTATCTTTCACCTTTCCCCAAATCACATTCTACATGAAAATAACATTCCTCATTGCTTCCACATAATGTTCAAACCATCCTAAATGGGAGTACTATATTGATATGGTCAGTTTCATTCCTTTCGTTTTAGCATATTGTGATTTAATCCTTCGAGTTCTACCTGACTGATAGAAATCAATGAGAACCGGCATTGCAAACAATGCCTAATTATACACTCCAATGAACACTAGTCATGTATGTAATACAGGTACTGTGCTACACCAGTCATTTGTCTGTGTACATGAGATCCAGACATATAACATGTACCAGTAATATTCAAATTGTAAGAATAAGATTTGGTAGAGTAAAGGTAGAATATTTTTAAATCATGTATCGCATGAAGATGTACTCTAATTTGTAGCCTACCCTTTACATGCATTGTTCGGCTAATAGTAATATAAATAAATAAAGAAAAATGATAAAAACTTCGAATCGTTCTCATATATTTTTTTTAATTCCTCTCCTCATCTGGTACCCACAAAATCAAAATTAAAACTATTTGTAACTTCATAATTGAAGAGGTTTAACCATCCCTGCTTACATGTACGTGCATTCTACTTTTCACAGAAGACTGCATGTAACCAAGAAGCCAAACCAGTTCTTTCCCATGCTACAAGACACTCAGTTTCTATGAATTCCCAAAATACCCAAAATAGTTTCATTTTATTCAACAATGATGATAGACCTGTATATTTGATACTGTGGTATTGTGAACTTGCCCATGTTTACAAAGGAGTATGGTACATTTAGTGCTCATGGCCCTTTGACTGGAGAAGTCCATACTCTATGGACTCTCTATAGTGTATATGATGAATAAAGCGCAAAGGGGCCCTCTTAGATCACTGCACTTTTCCACACCTCTTGCTCAACGCATCTATAGGAAAAGATGGTTCAGTTGAACTGTGGATTAACGTTGCATCTCACACAACAATGTAATAGGCGATTCTCTCTTTGGAAGTCCACTTTGATCTTTTTAGAAGTCATCTCCGGCTGTGATGTCATGCAGAAATCTATATCAAATTGCTAAAAATAAATATGGAATTTTGAAGCAAAATCACTGACTTTTAGTGATTAAAAAAAGAAGGTGCTTATTTCATTATCAAAGCAAACTTCAATGCAGTGCAAACTAGTGGAGTGTAATCCATGTATGTAGGGCTCAAAGTCCTACAATATGATGCACACCATTCCGTTGATACTTGATTGGATTTAAACTGAAATATACTAGTAAGTTGATGGGAAAAGTCTACCATGAAATGATGGGCAACATGCAGAGAAACAAGGTCAAGAGTTCATGGAGAGTGCTAGTAGTTGACCTTAGCCACCTCTGTGACCTTATGAGGTCATGGGTTGTCAACAGGGTATCAAGTGGGTGTGGCCTAGGGGTGTTACTGTCTGGCTGTCCTGACCACCTTAGGGACTCTTATCACTAGGTTTGTTGTCATCCTGTCTGAGATATTCCTGGAGTTTGTATACACTGGAGTTTATAGTAGGGTTTTAAGTGGTAGATTTATGACCAAGTAAATACAGATTGAATGCTACTGTGTTTATTAAAGGGTTTCATGATATTATCCACAGTTATCAAGACTGATATGATTTAGCCACACAGATGAAAATATAATTTTCACCAGTAGATCAGGTACAATTCAGTTTGGTACAATAATCAGGCTATTTCATCAATATTTCAATCAATTGGTAGAATCATCAGGCAGTATTTCTTTCGTACTGCAATGTATGCAAATGTTAAAAGCAATAATACCAACTGAAAAGCAAATTATAATTTCTCAACATTGTGTATTAAATCCATATAGGCCTAAGTACAACTTCAAGTAGCCTACCCATGACCCATCAAACCTGAAGGCCAGTATTCATAAAAGTCTACTAAGTTTTAAGTGGATAGAATTAGTTCACTAATTTATGGAATGCTAAGTATCAACCTCCTCATCCTGTGTAAACTACAATAATTTTATAATTACAATAACTTTATGACTAAATGAACAAACAAAAATTCTGTCAACATAATATCACTATCTCATTTTCATTTCACGACTGAATTCACATTTACTAATTTTGTTACAGAATTACTGTAATTTGTACAGAATAAGTAGCTTGACACTGGGCATTCTGAAAATCAGAAGACTATTAAAGTCAAACCAGGTTTAACTAAGTCCATCTTCATGAATAGAAGCCGAACACTTTGGTTCTGAGTTTCATGCCAGAAGAGGAAGTGATACTGTGAAAATTCTCCCATCAATATATCTCTTATGCAATTGACAAAATAAAAATTGTTCCTTAATTTCATCCCTACTATACTAGAGATACATGTTGTGTAAGTCTTGAATCTTGGATTCTAGGGGAATTCCCTCTGGTTTTCAGGGACATTTATGTGTCCTACATGTAGCACTAATCAGAATAAAGGATTTCCCCTGAATTTGTGGCTACATTGCTCCACTGGTATATGAAGTTCAGCAGACTATACAAAACCTGTACAAATTCAAAGAGTAAATATAATCCTAAAGTTCCGACCATTCTTTTCTGATCTACAATGTTAACGCATGAACCTACACCTGAACCTGTATTTTCTGACATGTTCAAAGAGTCCCCCTGCCTCTGTCTCCTTCTAACTCCCTCCCTCTCCCCCCCCCCCCCCTCTCTCTCTCTCTTCTTCTTCTTCTCCATTTCCTCCTTTTCTCCTTCTTCTTCTTTACCTTCTTCTCCTTCCTTTCTAAATCCCTTCTCTCTCTCTCTCTCTCTCTCTCTCTCTCTCTCTCTCTCTCTCTCTCTCTCTCTCTCTCTCTCCCATTCTCCTTTGAATCACTCTGGGATGACTAGGAGGTGATGTGTCCCATACTGGTAATATACATCTGCATATCAGGTCTGTGTACACAATCATTACCACTGAAATGCAGTCCAGTGGTAGAAATGCTGAGTGGTAAAGTGTTTTTGCCCAGCTAGCTGTGGCTTTTGCCATGGTTGCTGAAAGAGTTCAGAGATCATTTTCACCACAGGAAATAATAGCGGCATTCATCTATCTGGCCTAAGAACCAGCATTCTGTCTGATGAAAAGAATGAATAATACAGCTTCAGGCTGTTACCATGGCAATTCAACCCTTTTCTGAGTGGCATGAGAGAGGTGTACATGTAGAATCTTATGTTATATGAATTCAAGCATATATCTCATTCTGTATAATTACGGTGTACGTGTGTTTGCTTAGTTATATATTTACCTACCTTGTTCCCTTTTAATTCAATATGTTCTCTTCGTTCTTAAAAAGAACAGGCCCCAAAATAATACAGATCTCAAGACAAATGCTCTCTTAAACTCATGCTTTCATAGACATATAAAAGAGGTAATATCCGACATTAAACAAAGATTAAGACAGCTGTCCACATGAGGAAGTTTCTTCATTAAAACTATGAATAAGATCAATATTTGAACAGGATGGTATACAGTAAAACCATGGACATACTTCTAGAGATTAAATTCCCTAGTAAAACTAGGGAATAACCTACATGCACATAAGTCACTTTCTGGCTTAACAAATTTTCTCAAAAAATGTGAAAACATAAATTTCCTGTAATGTACCTGAGAAGAGCTGCACTATTCCTGCATGTAAGCCTATAGAGTTGGTATTTAGTGCTGTAATATGTTGTTTATTTTTATTTCCGCTTAACCGCCGTTAAAACCGAGCAGTTATTGTTTAACCGGAAAAAAAAAAAATTTTTTTGATTCACAAAAGTTCTTTTAGAATTTGGTACAGCAAAACAAGATCTTTAAATATAAACACTTAGAATTATTAACCCAACATTTGGCTGATCTATTATGACAGTTCATCATGTAGTATCTTCTTGGAACAAAGTGGTGTCATCAAGACAATGGGGTATTGAAACGGTTGTGTTTCCAATAAAAATGGTTCAGTTTCCCTTCAAATGACACTTCAAAACATAAATAATCAGCACTGTCCTCTTTACATTGTCAGATTAATGGCATCATGCTCACTTTGTAGGCTCTCCAAAGTGATACATTGTATCAGATCCATTGCATGTACAGTTAAATTACAATATTTGCTATAAGTTTTAAGAGTATGTACATGACATGTACTGGTATATGCACATTTCATCCTTGCTTGCACAATACATTGCATGTACTTGTGGTTGAAGAATGCACAGACCTGACTCCCATTTCAAACATTTTGAGGTTTGTGCCCTTGAATTTTTCAAGAATATCTAGAAGAAAGTAATGTAAAATGGAATTTGAATGTCAGTACATTGTTCAAGTTCTGCTTTTGCAATAGTTTTGAATGTTATTTTTTAAAAACAAAAATTCATCTTTTAAAAAATGTAATAGAGGAGACAAGCAGATTTCACCCAACTGCTACAGATTTCTTTTTTCCTTTTTCTTTTTAAATTTTTTTTGTGTGGAGGGGGGAGGGTATATTTTAGATAATTGAAACACCCTACAAATATTGAACTTGTATTTCATTCATAAATTTCTTACAAATTCTGGGGCTTTGTGCTAACTTTGGTAGAATGGAATGTCAGAAGAGGTTATGAACTCATCAATTTTATTCACAAATTTCCAATAAAACTTCATTATTCTTCAAAACTTGTCTCTTTTTTCATGTGTGTGCTTTCTGTTGGGGATAATAAAAAGGTTAGCCAACTCATCAGCACCATTCACAAACTTCTTCAATGGAATATCCCTAAAGGCTCAAAAAGAAGTTTTTTTGTGTTAACTATTTTGAGGGATAATAGAATAACCAGTCATTACCATTCATACATTCATAACAAAGACATGGGAGGATTTTGACTCCAGGCTACAATTTACTCTTGTTGAAATCACTAAATATAATGCATGACACAGGGAGGGCACTCACATGGCCTTTAAATAACCTTACTTATTACCATTAAACAGGGGAGCAAAGACTAATAGAATTTGCTATAATATCCTTACATAGATGACTACATGTATGTAGCCTATATGTACTGGATTTAATTTCTTCAGCTACAATAACAACACAAATCAAATCAAAATCCAGCTGCATCAAACTTTACTCCTTTCCCTGACCTATCAAAGTACATACAGACACTATTTACATTTATAAACTCAGGTTGGATTTCCTCAGACTTGATTAGAAAAAACAAATGAAATAAAAAGAATTTTATTGTTTAACTGTACATGTACAATATACATCTAATAGGCATCTTAATATACGCTACATGTTGGCCTACATGTACATGGAAACAATATAGAAATATTTTGTTCACATGAGTTCTTTCAGGATTTTATATTCGAAAAGTGAGATTTCTTCATGCCAATTTTCATATCAAATTTCTTTTAGAGCATTCAAGAGCAAAATCACCACTTCTCTGTTACTTTTTTTTCTTTAAGAATGAAAATATCATTTAAAAGAATACTTCTAAATTCTAAACTAATTTTTTTTTCTCTGACCCCTTCTCTCTCTCTGTCTCTCTGTGAAAGCATACATGTAGGAATATCTCTGTCAAGCTATCTCCCTGTGTGTGCCTCTCTCTCTCTCTCTCTCTCTCTCTCTCTCTCTCTGTCTCTCTTGATGCACATTGTACAGGGCTGCATCTATCTCAGGCTCTCCTCCTTCCCCACCCCTCTCTTTCTTTCTCCTTCGATCCATCGATCCTCCCTCCCTCTCTCCCTCTCTCTCTTTCTCTCATCGTCCATCTCCCTCTCTTCTTACGCTACCTATGATAATGAGTCAGCAGGACACTTGCCCTCTTTGCACTTGGCCTTGCACTGAATAATGCACATTATGCATGGACAGTGTTCGGTTCCACTTGGGTTGGGCTGGCTACTAGCTGCCTGCTACACCAATGGATGGGGTGAATACACTATCACTCATTCACATGTCCTCATCGCCCCTCCCTCCCCCCCCCCCCCTCCCTTCTTTCTTGTTTTATTAACATCAGTAGTATGAATTACTGTATTCAGTAACTGGATCCAGACAGTGTGGCAGATTTTGTTGTGTGCTTTTGTCTGCTGAAAGGTTGTCTGAATGGCGATGATATATGGCTAGTAAAAAAATATCTATATTACTAGAATTGAGGAGTGTGGGAGTGGATTGTTTGCTTGTATGCCATAAGGCCTGAGCGGTGTCTATTCAAAGAAAGTCCAGTTGACAATATGCACTATGCACTGACTGATATGAGTGTACTATGAAATGGCTGAACTACAGCACTCATTATAACTCACTTCTGACATTTCCCAAAGTGGTAAATCCCCCATTTATGCTTGCATTATTTCTGTTGGTACATTTTTAGTAGACCTGTCTTTCGATTTACATTCAAGCAACTGTACAATATTAAACATGACCATATAATGGCTTCATCATTCTTTTTTTTCCCTGGTGAAATCATACTTTGCTATACATGGTGTAAGCCCATTTGCAATGTTGTTATCTTATCCTGAATAAAAGAAGGCTAGAACCTTTCAGGAAGACTTCTATCATTTTTATGAAGCTACATACATGTACCCATCTACATCAAAAGTTTGTTTGTTTTTTTCTTCTTTTTTTGACGAGTAGCTTCATATGTTGAGCAAACATCTATCGTACTGTTTGTAATCAAACGTACAAGCCGATGTACAATATAAAAACACCAGAAGAACACAGACATGATGTCAATTAAAAGTTTAGAACAAATTTATACAAATAGTAATATCTGAACAACTATTAGAGGCCTGTATTGTTTCTATATGTTTTACACAGATTAAGTCCTAATATATGTATGTACATGAAGAACATTTCACATACAGTTATCTATCCCTATTCCCTTCTTCCCTTCTTTTACTTTTTCTTCATCATTTTTCCCCTCTTCTTTTGATAACTATTTCTCATAACAGATAACTTCTCACTCAATGGAACTAGGCTGTACATTGCAGAGTTTACAATGTTAATATACACAGCCACACAGTATTGTGGTATATATGTACATTATGCATGAGAAAACAGTAACTAGGTCAATGACACTGAAACAGTCCAACCCTACATATAGATCAGGCTTGCAAGAAACACAAAGCACTATAAGCAAAACTACTGTAAGGGAGAGGGAGAAAGGGCACTGGAAATAAAAGATTTGTCAGGAATATAAGGGACTTGGAAAAACAATACAGGGAAATAATGTTCGAAGATCTTCAAGAAATAGCCACAAGAGGTTCAGACATTAAACTCACAATATTAGAGGGAAAGTGACAAGCAAGTTTGGTTTCGATGTTAAAATCCTGCATATTGGCCTCTGGCCCTCTACACTGCATGTGATGAGTAAATTGCATTTACACTGCAAGACAAGTGATGAGTAAATTACATTTCATGGTGATTTTCCATCATTACAGTACGAAACAGTTTATTTTCTATCTATCTTATTTTCTTACCTCAACCGAAATGTGTCATGAAATCACTACATGTTTCCAACCTAAACACAATAACTACTCGGTCTATATGTACATGTATATGTATTATGCAAATAGCATCACCCCCCCCCCCCCCTCCTTTTTTATATCAATTCCAAGTGGAGCTGGGAGGGCAGTATATTGGAGTCATTGACATTATAATCTCTTCATGAATATTCCTATTCAGATTGCAAAGTATTCCTGGTATCTGTCCTTGCGTACCCAGGTGAGATGATATAACATTGGTCCGGATATGCAGCAAGGAAGAGAGCGTGAGATGCAATTATCAATAGCTCGCTTCTTCCAGAGCCAGGGGAACAAGAGGTGGGAGAGAGAGAGAGAGAGGATGGAGCTACACCTTGATGGACAAGGTGTACATGTTACACTGGAATGGTAACCATATATCAGACACATCCATCTTTACAAAACACACACACAACGTGTGTGCACACGCATACACACACCCTCCTCTGAGACGAGAGCAAGAGTTTTCTCAAGGATAAAGACATTTAGTCTTCGGAAAAAAGGCAGCGTAAAGATGACGGGTCATTTAGGAGTTGATTTCTCATGGTAAAATATGCAAAGTCATGCGCAAGCTACATGTACTGAGCTAGCATCTTAGGAAATGTGATATAGTACCTCAATCATCTTCACTTAGATTAAGATCTTAAATTTAAAAGAAATCAAAGAGAGGTAACAATTAACAAGAAAAGAGGAACCTTTAGAAGCAATATCTTTCTGGAAATGTAACATTCCCCCTCCCATTTTGGTCATATTTTTTACTCGCAAACTAGATATTTTTTTTAAATTACAAGATACTTTACAATTGACAGAGTTAGCCATACCTTAAACCATATAGCCCACTGCACACTACACTATCGACTGCGATGCAATTTTGGAAGTAGCCATTCAAACGTTAATGAACATGTGCGTCTGTAAGACATTTTTGTTCAACAATGGAAACAAAAAAATGAGAAACAATGAGGAGGATTGAGCTCTGGATGTCAACTGTAGTCTCAGGACTGCTTTTGACAAGCACAACCACAAATCCAAGTGTTTCATTGTTTTAATTTTACTCTACAAGATAGAAATGCTCATCAGCACTTGAATGGCTACTTGCTCTATTTTTGCAATTTTCTTAATTGATGTTTGTAGAGTATTAATTTTACTTAAATTTGATATATTTTATATTTTATTGATGATTTATATGAAAATTTTGAACAACAGAGAGTGTCCACTTTCTTTTCTTTTCTTTCTTTTTTTTTGCTGAGTGTATATGACTATTCAGAACATTATCAAAAATATTTCATGTGTTTAATTGTTCAACTTCATATTAAACGCTATTACATTTTCTTCCAAAATCAGATCACGGACCAATCATATACATGTAGTGTGCGGTGATCCATGTGATTTACATGTATCATAGGTTCAAAATATCATGTGATGGTCAAGCATATTGTATTACTTCTTGTTACTATCAATTGTCCATCTTCAGCTTATTTGGAAAAAAATACAGTACAGACTTTATATTTGTTTAGTACTTGAGTAATAGTATTCAGTGACATTCTCTCTCTCTCTCTCTCTCTCTCTCTCTCCCTCTCTTAATCTTCTGTGTATGCACTATATGGTCCAAATGGTCAACAAAATTCCTCCCTTGTATTTCATACATCTGCTTTCATTGATAGACTTCTAAGGTAAAACCATTATTTGCATTAAATTTATTGTACAACACTGACATATCTTTTTTATATTCATATTTCTGAGTAGCCCTTATGTGTACATGAAAATGAATGAAATCAAAATCAAATTATTGATTCCTTACTAATAAAATTAAATTTATAAAAAGTACATGTGGCAATCATTTAAGCCAATCCAAACAATGTATGGATAGCACGATCATAAAACTAATATGACATGCAAACATTCGATGTGAAATACTTCTCAAAAGAAATTAAATTTCTTCATTGTAATCAGATCTAGACCTACATGCACAGCCATGATGGAAGCTTGATGCCTGCATCTCTGTAACCACATGGATTTTATTGGAGATTGAACAAGAAATAATTTTTCATTCTCTTTAATGATTAGGCCTACTATTATACACAATTTAATTCTTGGTATTCTACAGAGTAAGTGTGCCAAAGATATTAGGCTCAGCTAAACTGGAGCAAGGACAATGTCATTTTTACAAGAAAATCTAGCGGGTGTCATTTTGACCTTGCAAAGTAAACATGCCCTATGTCTGCAAACTCATTCAATTTACATGCATTTGGGGATTTTTGATGGTTGGAGCTCATGGAAGATGACATTTCAAGGCTTGTAAATAAAACGGCTTAAAGAGCTCTTTTGGCCTTTTAAAAATATTATTCTAACTTGAATTTTCTGCATCAATATGTATTGCAGCTACGCACATTCACAGAAAAGGGCTCTCATTTCTTGCCAATGAGACAAATATGATTTTTAAAAAGGCTACATGTAATTTTAATCTTCATACACCAGATTTTTAAATCATTCTTGGATGATCCATTGTTCTATGACACATGTACATGTATGCTCCTGTAACAATGATACAAAGTGTCAGATTCAAAACATGAGTATATGCAGATTTGCAATACTTTTTTATAAAGTGTCAGGTAAACTGGACCCGATACTTCGCAAATAAGAGGGGGGTATTTCACAAATGTTACATCCTACCCTTCGTGAATTTAGGGCTTAGTATTCACGAAAGGTCGTGTAACATGATGTGACGTGATGGTTCGAAGTAAGCCAAATTTGCCCCCTTTATCGTGTACTTTTACGGCACTGTGCCCCTCTTTTACAATAACCCCGCATATGTGTGAGTGGGATCCACCCCTGATGAAGAAGATGATGGTATTTTTTTAATGAAGTAGAGACTACACTACACTAGAGTCTAAAACTGGTCATCAAAACCATAATATTCCTAGACTTAATTTTTCTTATGAATAGAAAATCTCACTTGATAAAGTAAATCTTAGTAACTTACACATCATTCCAAATTTTATTTATTTCAGATTTCACACTTGTTATCACACTCAAAATTGTTTCTTAATTCCATTTCGGTAAGAGTTCCTTTTGCGACAGCCACCCAAAATGAATGTAGGGTTAGGGTTAGGGCACTAATCCAATTTACAAGGTTATAATATAACCTTAGGGTTAGGGTTAGGGTTAGGGTTTAGGGTTAGGGTTAGGCATGTTAGGGTTAGGGTTTAGAGTTAGAGTTAGGGTTAGGGTTAGGGTTAGGGTTTAGGGTGGCTGTCGCAAAAGGAACTCTTTCCTCTATTTCTAAATTACCAAATGAACTCACAATTCTTCAAATGCATGGCAAGCTCCTTCCAATGTATCTTCCACTTTTCTTTCATATTCATATCCAGCATTGGATCCATTCCCTCCAGCAACATTAGATACATTGCCTCTAACATTCGATCCATCGCCTCCTCCTAAATTCCTTGCTACATTAGTCACTCTCGCTTGTTGAGGTAAGCGCTTTCCACGATTAGCAACAGCAGCAGGAGCCGCATTACCGGTCCTTGGAGGTGGAATTGGCCGGACGCGCCGGGATGGAGAACCCTCCATCCCTCCTGATCGCACAACAGCTACTCGTCCACGACCGATACTCGATTCTGTCTTTTCTTTTGAAGAATTCGATCCATCTGTTACGGGTTTAAATGTTTCCATTGTCTTTCCGATAATAAAACATGAAAAGCTACGTTTTATAACTTGTCATAATATGGTCAAGATGAATCACTCACAGCAGAGCCGATGGCTGGGTAGCTACGGTTGATTGCCGGCGAATAAAAATAAAGAAAAAATAAAAGAAACTTTAACTGTGAATTGAAAGTTGTTGAATGTTTGGCGCAGATGGCGCTATGCTTTTACACCCCCAGAGCTATACACTTTGAATGACACTCTTGACTTTTCCAACATTTATTTTAATATTAACAAATGAGTGTACTCCTTTGAGTCTCTGTCTTCCAAAATGCTCTACAACATTTTTATTAGTACAATACAGGATTCCTTTGTTTTTAAACATCCAGAGGTATTAGCTTTAAATCTGGATAAGTCAGCAGTGGCAACATGTTTTTCAATTCCCAGATTTTGTACTCTAGATTGGAAGTTAAGGGAATTTCAGTACAAGCTTTTACATAGCGTTGTATTTTGTAATGATAAACTATACGCATTTGGACTAACTCAATCAAATTTATGCTCATTTTCTAAAAAAGATATAGAAACATATTGCCATGTCTTCTTTAAATGTAAAGAAGTGTCAAGTATATGGAAGGAGGTGGGAAATTAATTAAAATGTTTCAGCTACTTAATCTGCAATGGATTGATGTGTTACTGGGCTTTAGAGTTGATATGAAAGACAATATATTACTTAATCATGTACTGATTATTGTCAAATATATGATTTACAATAGTCGTAAAAATGGAAGGGTTCCTATTAGTAAAGATATATGTAAGGCTGTAAAGAACTCCGAAAAAATTGAATATGAAAAAGCAAGAATAAAGGACAAACTAACACTACATTTTAAAACATGGGAAAATTTCACTCCTTAAAAGGAGTGAGGCGTATTATATCAGACATGTGCATGTTTGTGTATGTATGTATGTATGTATGTATATGTATATGTATGTATATATATATATATATATATATATATATATATATATATATATATATATATATATATATATGTATATATATATATGTATGTATATGTTTATATAATTTAGTATCTATATCTACTTATATCTATCTACTTATATGATTATTTCTATATTTAAAAAAAATACTTATTGGAATTATTATTATTACTGTTATTGTTGTTGTTATTGTTATTATTATTAATAATAGTAATAATAACAATAATGATAAATGTCTTCATTTATATCTTCTTCTCCTCCTCACTCCCTCACTTTCTCATTGGTCCAACAACTTAATTGTTAGGTTAGTATTGTGTTTTTATTATTGCAACAGTATGGTTACAGAACTCCACTGATATAAGAAATACTATATAATAAATATGTAAAATAAAATCGAAGAATTGAAAATGCACTGCATGTAGCTTATCCTATATATGTAAAGATGACGGTTTGACTTATTGGTTATAAAGCAGCACCTTCACCTTTTTTCTTATCTATCTTTTAAAATCTTTATTCAGATTGCAGATTTTGCATTGTATTATTTGTTTTGGATTGAATTATGTATTGTGTTTACAATGTATGAAAAATAATGTATCTCTGTTCAATTTTCTCGTCTGAATATCTGAATAAAGGTAAAAAAGCATTAAAAAAAAAATACATTCAATTAGCTCTGTGTACACCCAGAGCTAATTGAAGGAGATATGTATGTATAGCTCTGTTTACACCAAAGAGATCCTATACTAATAGACTTATAGCAGGGAAATGTAACTTTCCCGTACTTTTATTATGTTTTACACCAGAGACGCCATACATTACACCCTAAAGGCCACCGCACACCTTACGATCGGTCTGCGATCCGATTTGTGAAATAAATCGCTATTTCATTAAATATTGCCATTTTAACAAATGAAATCTACCATATTCAGGTTCTGAAAAGTAATATGAATACTAAACACATGGGTTTGGGCGAGCTGTCAGCTTTCTACAGGGAATAAGGGCAAAATTAGTTTCAAATCGTAGGCATTCGTACGATTTTTGTGACGTCACTACGACTCGGAGCCGATTTGGCCATTCCACCGACGAGAAAACTCGCCGAAGGCCGTTTTATCGATTTTACTATCTGTATGACTATTCAGACCCTCAATCAAAAATATTTTTCTTTTTTAAATGATTTGTCAAATGATATTACAGTTTCTTCTGAAATCGGATCGCAGACCGATCGTATGGTGTGCGGTGACCTTAACTGGCCCAATATAGTTTTTTCTTGGGGGGGGGGGGGGATAGCTGGCCCAATTTTTTTCGGGGGAAACTGGCCCAATTTTTTTTCTTTTGGAGGAACTGCCCCCACCCCTCCCCCCCCCCAAAAAAAAAAAAAAAAAAAAACTTGAGCGGAGCTGGTCCAATAATTCTTTCGTTTTTTTCCCTGGGGGGGGGGGGGGGCTGGCCTAACATATTATTTTCTTGGCGGAGCTGGCCCAATAATTTCTTTTTCTTGGGGGTGTTGGCCTCTGGCCCAGACAGCTGAGCATGGCCCGATTGCGTTTGGGCATCCCTAATTGACACCTGCTTCTGCTCACTCTAGGAACAAAACATTTGTATTTTTAAATCTTTATTATGATGTTTTGAACTTGAAAATTCTGTTTTTCTCCTCATACTGCATACAGTCGCAGCTTGGCCTATTCGTGTATCTTAACTGCTGTTTAAATGAAGACCAGCACACTATCAAGCAGACTTGCCAGAGTATATGGTCAAGACCTTAAATGAAATCATTGTTGCTGTGTCAGGTAGATAGGTCTGCTTATCCATAAAGCCTTCAATGATCTACTACAAAATCAGGAATGTGGCCCATACAAACAACACACTATTAGCCATTGATAATCACTGGTGCTATGTCAGGAAACATACGCCTATTTGAAGGTATCATTCGACTTCTAAAAATGAATTTTGACAAATCAGTCAGAAAAGCATATGGAAGTAATGTTTTGAATGAGTAGCAAGAATAATCTGAATTTCCTTACAAAATGATTCCCCTTCTTATGATAGGCCTATATGGAGGATATATAATAGACTAATTTTCTTTTTATTCACTGGTGCTATGTCAGGAAACATACGCCTATTTGAAGGTATCATTCGACTTCTAAAAATGAATTTTGACAAATCAGTCAGAAAAGCATTATGGAAGTAAGGTTTTGAATGAGTAGCGAGAATAATCTGAATTTCCTTACAAAATGATTCCCCTTCTTATGATAGGCCTATATGGAGGATATATAATACAGTGGCGGATCCAGGGGGGGGGCAATCCCGGCCCGTGCCCCCCCTTTTGAGGGAAAACAATGCAATGTGCCCCCCCTATTTGCGATTGTGCCCCCCCTTTTCGAGCAGAAAACCTTTTTTTTTTTTTTTTTTTTTTTTTTTTTTTTTTTTGCTTGTCAGAGAATTATGGAGGGGAACTGGACCCCATAACCCCCCCCCCCCCCCCCACTGAGCGACTTTTGGAGGGCTGGCGAAAATTTTTTTTTTGCTCGCCACCCCCCCCCCCCCCCCCCCCCCCCCCCCCCCCCCCCCCCCCACTGAGCGACTTTTGGAGAGCTGGCGAGAGACCAAAAAAATATGGGTCTCCCTCCAAGCAGTTTCCCAAAGTTGGCAATCCTGCATTTGTGTGCCCCCCCTTATACGAATTCCTGGATCCGCCCCTGTATAATAGACTAATTTTCTTTTTATTCACTGGTGCTATGTCAGGAAACATACGCCTATTTGAAGGTATCATTCGACTTCTAAAAATGAATTTTGACAAATCAGTCAGAAAAGCATTATGGAAGTAAGGTTTTGAATGAGTAGCGAGAATAATCTGAATTTCCTTACAAAATGATTCCCCTTCTTATGATAGGCCTATATGGAGGATATATAATAGACTAATTTTCTTTTTATTCACTGGTGCTATGTCAGGAAACATACGCCTATTTGAAGGTATCATTCGACTTCTAAAAATGAATTTTGACAAATCAGTCAGAAAAGCATTATGGAAGTAAGGTTTTGAATGAGTAGCGAGAATAATCTGAATTTCCTTACAAAATGATTCCCCTTCTTATGATAGGCCTATATGGAGGATATATAACCTTTAGGGTTATTGGTAGTTTTGGTACTATTAGAACTTATTAAAAATGAACATTCTTTTTTTTTTAAACAGTGATCACTTGTCTTAAGAATTTAAGGAACGTCTTTTCTCACATTCTGGGCAAAATTATTGATAATTCAATTACTTAAAAACTAAGTGGAAGTGTTAAGTGGCTAAAAATGTTTACTTTGAGGTCAGGTTAGCTGTCAGGCTCTATTGTGTTTGTGCAACACTCTCTTTACAAGCTTATATATATATATATATATATATATATATATATATATATATATATATATATATACATTATCATTATTATTATTATCATTATTATTATTATTATTATCATCATTATTATTATCAATATTATTATCATTATTATTATCATTATTATTATTATTATCATTATCATTATTATTATAAATATCATTATTATTATCATTATCATTATTATTATCATTATTATTATTATTATTATTATCATTATCATTATCATTATCAACATTATTATTATTATTATCATTATCATTATCATTATCATTATTATTATTATTATTATCATTATTATTATTATTATTATTATTATTATTATTATTATTATTATTATAAATTATATATTATCATCATCAGTATTATCATTATTATCATCAATATGATTATCATTACTATTATTCTGAAAAACAGAATCAAGTCCGTATATATTCTTGAAAAACTTTGCTTTAACAAAAAACACCAAGTGCTATCAAGCGCAACTTTCTATTATATTGTTCTACTGTCCAAGTGTTTTCATATGAGTCTCGTTGTGCCTAGTATATAGCTGCCTTTCTGCAGGTCGTAGACTTGTAGACTCGGGGGAGATCTTGGTGATGAGACGTTATTAGTATTATTATTACTATTATTATCGATTTGTTCACAACCTAAGGTCAGTTGGTAAATAAAAAAGAAACCGGACTTCATCCAGAAATCTCGGGTTACTCTTTTCGTTTTGGTTTCAACCAGTCCTCATCTCATTTGTAATTTTCCATTCCATTCTAGTCGCAGGATATGTGATGTCTCAAGCAGGCTTGCTTTCTGTATGGTTTCAAACGACACGTCAACTCCAAGATCAGCCAGGAAGCGCTTATGTCTTGTTGTCACTGTCCCCAAGGCCTCGATCACTATTGATACGACTCTTGTCTTCTTCACCTTCTACATCCTTTTTAGTTCCCATTCCCATCTTATCGTCCTCCTTACTCCACGCTCTGCAGGCTCCATGCAGGAATTGCAATGTCTATGATGAGACATTCCTTGTCCCTCTCTGTTAGAATGATGTCTGGTCTTCTAGCCTGTATCATCTTGTCTGTTTGGATGTTGAAGTCCCAAAGGGGTTTCACATCTTCATTCTTGATCACGGGTTCCGCCCTGTGCTCGTACCATCTTGTCTGCATGCATGCGGTAGTTCATACTTCTTCGCCAGACCCTGCAGTGGACTGCAGCTGCCATACTCTATCATGCCTTAACTTGTACTCATTCATGTATTGCTGTTATTCATTATTATATATATATATATATATATATTATTATTATTATTATTATTATTATTATTATTATTATCATTATTATTATCATCATCATCATCATCATCATTATTATTGTTATTATTATTATTATTATCATTATCATTATTATTATTATTATTATCATTATCATTATCATTATTATTATTATTATTATTATTATTATTATTATTATTATTATTATATTATTATCATCAGTATTATCATTATT
This sequence comes from Heliocidaris tuberculata, assembly GCA_025618425.1. Taxonomy (NCBI): domain Eukaryota; kingdom Metazoa; phylum Echinodermata; class Echinoidea; order Camarodonta; family Echinometridae; genus Heliocidaris; species Heliocidaris tuberculata. The sequence goes on along the minus strand of CM046832.1, from coordinate 74,165,044 downwards.
ATCATCATTATGATTATCATTATTATTATTCTGAAAAACAGGCTTGAAAAACTTTGCTTTAACAAAAAACGCCAAGTGCTATCAAGTGCAACTTTCTATTATATTGTTCTACTGTCCAACTGTTTTCATTTGAGTCTCGTTGTGCCTAGCATATAGCTGCCTTTCTGCAGGTCGTAGACTTGTAGATTCGGGGAGATCTTGGTGAAGCGTTCAGTCCCCTTCTTCAACGTGCATGTGTGTCCGATGATTATTGGCGTAAATTACCTCTGCTTAGACGCTCACGTTCCACATTCTCTCTATCTCTATCCTCAGGTCTTGGTATTTATGCCGTTTGTCTCTTTCATGGTGTCATGGGGAACGTACACTTCGATAATGTTATCTTTATTTCCCTATCTAATGACCATGACTTGTCTGACTTGTTGCAGGTGATGGTTCTGTCTGTCACAATTTCAATATATCGTATATCGAGGAACCTATATTCATATACCTCAACTTGTTTTCGGCAGAAGGAATTTCCTTGGGACGATAGTGGGTCTATATTTTTGATTTATATATATATGTCCCAAATGCCCTCAATATTATCATCTCTTAAACACCGAAGCTTCACTTTGTTCATTTTCAATAATTAAGTTACTAAAAGAAATGGAGGAGTTTCATGAATATATTCACCAATTTGAAAATAATGCTTTCATTTGTGTGTCATGGAATACATCGTTGGGGAATAGAATATAAATTGGGGGGGGGGGGGGGGGAGCAACAACAACAACAAAAAAAGCAACAAAAAAAAAAAATAGAAAGAAAAAGAAGCGTAATGTGAGGAGCCTAAAAAACACACCAGAGCTTGTACATATAGGCTCCTGTATAATATACATGTATCTGCCTATCTATTTATCTATCTTATATAATTATCTACCCATGCATGGCTTGGGGCCGTTGGTGCAACAATTTGATGGATCTGGAGACATAGGTTTTCCATAACTTTCCATAAATTTCTGTCTTCAGCTCTTCTAGTTAGCCACTCAAAATACCTGTCCACTGCATGCTTTATATCAATGCATGTCATCCGTATACCTTCTTTCTTCTGCCATTGGTTTCTCTTTGCAAGATAATGTTTGCCAAGCTATTCTTTCATCTAGTTACAAGACCAAACCACATGCAGCTGTCCTTTTTTTCAAAATTGTAATAAGGCCGTATTACAACAGTACATACTCTCTCTCTCCCTCTCTCTCTCTCTCTCTCTCTCTCTCTCTCTCTCTCTCTCTCTCTCTCTCTCTCTCTCTCTCTCTCTCTCTCTCTCTCTCACTTCCTTGTTGGACGTGTGCGAAGTGTATATCGTGGATAATATTATTATGCATGAGTAGCCTTCTCAGACAATTTATTTGAAAATCATTGATTCATTTTTCCACCTCTGCATTATACCAAAGATCTTTTTTATACACAAGTCTAAGTATATACTTAGAATATAATTATTCTGCGTGAAGTTGAAGACATGCTGATGATGACTTTGTATCTATAACATGTATAAAGGCCTACACTGAATTATCATTCTAAATTTATGTACAGATGTGTCAGAGTATTGAAAATAAAATTTGACAAAATATATTACTTTGATTATATGTTTGATAAGGCTATTTTTGTTCTTGAGTTTCACGGTGACATGTATTTCATTTATTTATTTATTTTTTTACTGTGTGTATTATACTTATGACGAATAAATTATAATCTACCACCTACCACCCAATAAAAAAAACCCTTGTTTGTTTGGTATACTCATTATAATGTAAATTCCAATTCGGAATTGAATTGAACAAAACACTTTGAGTTTTCATAGTCCAAGGTAAGAAAATGTTTTTCTTGACATACCTTGGGGGGGGGGGGGGCAAAGCATTGTCAAAGGGCACTCAGTTGGGGTTTTCATTTCAGGGGTCTGACATCTCCTTCCCGATGGACAATTTTGTCAGTTTTTATATTTTTGGAATGTACATCCATAGCTCTTCCTTCTGACAAACTTTAAGGGGAAAAAATTACCCCAATTTTTAGGGGCCGTCTGACACCCCATCCCGACGGAATTATTTGTCACCTTTTTTTTTTGTGTTCTGTAATGTCCAGTCACACTACTTCCTACTGACAAAGTTTGGTGCATGGGGGAAATGGGGAAAATCGACCCAACTTTGGGGTCTTTTGGGCCGCTATATAAACCAGGCTGACAACCTTTTTTTGTCAATGACTTAGATGGTCTACATCTTATGAGTAACATGGGGTGACTATTTCGGGACAGGCTCCTGGCCTACAGGGAACCGATTTTCCCTTACCAGATTATTTATATACCGTATTGATATCTTTATTTATAGATAGATTGATTGATTGATTAATTTTATTTGCCAAGCCTCTAACATACAACAATAAAAACATTATCAGATCAAAATTATGTAAGCTTGAACAGGATAACTCACGAAAGCTCGAGAGCTTATTTCCAGTGGGGTTCCCAATATACAAAATTAATAAGTTAAAATTGTATTATTTACAGACTGAGAAGGAAAAAAAAATATTAAGGATAATAACAATGATAATAATAATAACAACAACAACATTAATAATAATAATGATAATAATAATAATAATAATAATAATAAATAACAATAATAATAATAATAATAATAGTAATGATAATAATAATAATGTAATAATAATGAGAAGAAGAAGAAGAGGAAGTAGAAGAAGAAGAAGAAGAAGAAGAAGAAGAAGAAGAAGAAGAAGAAGAACTGAAGAAGAAGAAGAAGAAGAAGAAGAAGAAGAAGAACTGAAGAAGAAGAAGAAGAAGAAGAAGAAGAGGAGGAGGAGGAGGAGCAAAAAGAATCAAAAAGAATATGTTGAATCTCTAAAATGTACAAAAACAAAAGTATATATACAAAATTAGACAGTATGAACCTGGCAGAGAAAAGAAAAGTGTTCTGTATATTCAGGCTATTTCAGTCATATACCATGTCATTCGCTTCTCTCCTCTGACTCTCATATTCTCTTAATTTTGCATTTTTTTTCATATTCGGGTCAATATAAATATATGAAACAAATACAAATAAAAAATGAACGAAAGAATATATCAATATTATGGTTATTGTTATGCAATCATATTTCAAAAAAAGATATCTAAATCGAAGCAGTGGCGCAAATTCATTTTTAAATTCGGGGGGGGGGGGGGGGTCACCACATGATTTAACTTTTGTACCTTGTCCGAAATGTCTGAAAATTTTCTGACAACAAAAAAAGGCTATCACATTTTTGGGGTCTAGTTTTCCTCCAAAATTCTCTGACAAGCAAAAAAAAAAAAGGTTATTCAAAAAGGCAGGGGGACATTGGCCTATCTTCAAAAAGATGAGGGGGGGGGGCATGTCCCCCTGTCCCCCTGGATTTGCGCCCATGAATCGAAGTTAAAATCAGAAGGGTCAGTTTCTCTCCCTATTTCCAAATGGATGTCTCCATGATCCACTGCACCGCGTACCCCGGAAGTGATGAGTCAATCGGGCAGTCTTGTGACGTGACCTAGGATATCTGCTCACTTCGACTGAATGCGTCTGAATTTCACCCATTTTTGTCCATTGTAAGTAATATTTTGTATTTCAGAAGAACCCTAATATGTTGATTGAATATTTGATGCCTGTGTTTAAACTGCTAAATTCAATATGAAAGCGTAAATTAACCACGAAATACGATTTTTAAAATGCATGAAGGAAGAGCAGCGGCGTTGTGTCAGGTTCAGTTGGAGGCAAGAAGCCAGCAGTATCGGGGCGGCGATTACGATGCACCGCCTTCTTGAGTTCAGTGCAATGGGTCTTAGTCTACATAACAATAACATGCTACGGCCTACGCGTCTAGCTACGTCTACGCCCCCTGATCTGACTCTGCTCAGTTCAGTTGCCGAATGTTGATGATAGTCCCATTGACTATGGTGGTTGATCCAGTTGTTGTTGTTGTTGTTGATTAGTGTTTTATGGCAATCAGTCAATTTTGACTATTATCACCAACTATATATATATATATTTTTTTTTTTTAAACAAAATTTAATCATTTGAATAATATAATTGACTTCTCTCTTCTTTTTTTTGTATTTTTTTTCTAAAAGTTATTATATTATATATATTTATATATGTATATATTTTTTTTTTTTTTAAAGATAAAATAGTATCATGCCAGGTTACCGAGTCCTGTCGGTTCTAAATTGGCACCGTCCTGACAAACCTGCTCGTGTTTTGTACGAAGGTTTCTCGGAAACAAGTTTCCCATGTCTCTCGGGTGCAGACAGGGGGCTCCCTTTGGGATACCTCAATATCTTGAAACTCGAAAGGAAAAGAATAAACAAAATCAAGGAAATCAAAGAAGGTTCTTTTCCGAGAAAATTGGTTTCGCGCAATCTCGCATTTCTATCAAAAGGAATTTAATAACAAACATTTATAGCAAGTGCACTGATCTTTACTTTTACATAATTTACTGAAAAAAAAAAAACATAAGCAAACAAAATATGGGCTTTTAATGAACTTGGTGCTGTTAATCTTAATAAGATACTGATAGAAATAAAAACTACTCAACAAACCAAAATGTTTTCAAGACAAGCCTGAAACATGGAAAAGACTTATTTTCCATAATTATGATATGCCTGTCATAGGTAACAGACTTATAATACACATACCCTGTACGCGTAAAATACTCCTGATCCTTTTAAAAGAAAAGGGTCTATTAATATATGGAATTCTATAACTGTAATGTCCCCTTCAGTGGGATATTACTGTCAATACTTGAAAAGGAAATCAAGTTAAAAAGGGTTTGTAATTGTATTCTACATTCCTTATAGATGACCGTTTTGGGGTCAAAAATTTCTTGTGATGAGACAAAACATGAAATACCCTTATCCATAATGTATATATATATATATATATATATATATATATATATATATATATATATATATATATATATATATATATATATATATATATATATATATATATACACATATTACATACACATATTTGTTTAACCTTTGTGGTTATTCAGTTATTTTCAACTGCTAAAAAAAAGAAGACAAAACAACAACACTCGGATGTGTATTCTGCATCTCGTTAAGGATGCTCATTTTTGATCAAAACGTTTCGTTCTTTGAACGAAACGAACAACTGCATTTTGTATTTTTGAATCTGTTGATTTTAAAAGTCCTTGAATCTCTTCAGTGTCCGAACACTTTTCAGAAAATCAACGATAGCAAATAAAATATGAAACGAATATCTGTCAAACTATACATATTGAATGCTCAAAGTCCTACAAAAAAAGAAGTTGATGGAATTTTAAAAAGACAACGTAGATTTAATACGATATTCCCATCCGAGTGAACCCCTTCCCAACGACGCGGCGTTTTGGTCCCTTGAAAAAGGTACCGTAATTCCGAACGTGTGAAACCTATGGGAAAAAGACACAACCTTGGTATCGATAGTGTGGTTTTCATACGCGTAATCCCACGCGTCACTCATACACATACGAGGTTATCGTAAGATAACCTCGTACTCCATACGTGTTTTAATGGCAGATTTGAATGTATACTTTACAATATCACCTCCCTTGCAATTCCAAGGGTTTATTCCCTTTTTTTGCTGTATTTATGTTGTATGATGTCTATGTATGTAAATGAATTTGATTTTTAAACTTGTATTAAACTAATATTTTAACTACAAAAAGACAAAAACTTACCAGTTTGCTTTCCATTCAGCGGAGTTCTCGTAGAAGATGTTTGGCTATGGCGGCGTTGTCGTGGTTGTTTTGGTGCGCTAGCCTAGAATTACAGTCGTTTCGATATATACTAACGCTGATGGCGCTATATAGAAATATACAGAGTTATCCATACAGAGAGTCCTGACACTGGAGGTCGCTTCTGATTGGTCAGTCATTTCATGGAGCTTCAAAAAGTTCCCTCTCATAGAGAATGTACGTGAAAGGGAACTATTGGGAGCTACATGATCCGCCATGTTTTAAACAAAGACCGCGTACGCGTAGGCTTATTATGCGCGTGTCACAACTCTCTCTATCAACGCGCTCTGGAAATATACGATCCTGTGGAAGAATTATGCAATGCAAAAATGTTTTTCCCCAAACGTCTGGAGAACAAAGCCAGATGCCGAATCAAGCTTCCGGGGCACTTTTCCCTAGAGATCAGGTGCTTCCGGGGTCAGGCAAACTTCGCAAAGACCTTTAATAGTGTTAAGACAAATTACTCTCTCGTATTTCCGTAGTACATTCGGCAGGTGTATATTGCCGTGTTCAAACGAGACTCGCCTTACGAGTGCACCACAATACGCACACGTGCTTAGTAGCGGGTTGAGCACTCTTCGCATTTATACTCTTCGCTTCAGGTCGAGGCATATAAGCGTACTGTAGATGATTTTACCTTGGCCCAGTCCCCGCTGCTGTATACACAAGGAGTGAGAAAAAGCCCTTTAAAGTACCGCTTTCCAGTTTTGGAATCAGAAGTCAACATACAAGAGTTGAAGAGTCTCTGAATCAGGTATTCTAGCAAATTTAAGAAAATTAAATCGTGCCTAGAGCAATTTTGTTGTCTGTTTTTGAATGCTTGCAACAGTGAATGTTGGACACAGTCCCACATAGGCAAGGGCCTATGAGTGCCCACGCGTATGAAAACCCATTTTAGGCGCTTAACTTTACACGTTCGGTAATACAATCTGTTCGGAGTTACAATACTTGACTATACATCCCAAATTTGGCTTATCCTACTTAACATGTCATGGGGACAAATAGACTACTTATTATGTACCATAATCAGCTCAGTAGTAGAGGCATTTATACTTATAGTACATGTACAAGCTTATCTGAAGATAAGTAGGCTAGAGGCACACATCCGATATGGGGACTCTTTCCCATTTGGGAGACTGTGTCTCCATTATTACTGTTAGACTTTATCACTCACACTTATGGCGAGGTTATTGGAGACTTTTTAGAATATTGTTAAGAATTTTGGTAGCCTGTTTTGGAGACAATCTCTCATTTTGGATACCAATTTTCTTTCTGAACATTTGCTGCAAAGAGAAAACGTGAAAACGTGATAAGCAGATTGCTCATGAAAAGATTGCTCATGAAAAAATTACTTCTTTAAACCATCTCCTTCAAAAATTAACGGTCTACTTTTGTTTTTGAAACATTTTTTGTTGTGAACTAAGTCTACATACAAAACATATGGGCTTCTGACCTCAAAGAGGAAAAAAAATCGGCTGAGAAAAGTTGCCTTGTTTGCTGGCCAAGCCCAGTCCACTTTATCCCACTTTAGCTTAACCAGACGCCGTGCTTTGACCGGCTTCTGACAAGGACCCATAGATTTTCAATGCGACACCCCTCAATTTCGCTAAAAACATTGTACAAAATTAATTGAAAATGTATGTTAAACTTTCAATTTTACGTTATAATAATCATGAGATCAATTGCTTGGATGGATTTGTTGAAGTTAATTCCTAGCAAGCCGTCAGATAATGTCTGAAGGGTATGAATTTTCAGCTTTTGACTGCCAAAACCTGTCCATCGCCGTACCGCTTCGCGACAGTGCTGTGTATAGTTACGCACAGGTGTGACATTTCAAAAAGTGCTGCGATTACATTCTGCCATTACGGACTGTGGGCATACGACGCAATAAATCATCGTTTTGTGGTAAATTGTAAGTTGGTTAACCAAATTTAACTTAGTGGTTGCAATAAAGAAAATAGTTGAACTTTGATTTAGTATAATTTTTAGTTTTAAAAAGTATGTAATTTTATCAAAAAGCATGTAGTCGCACTTTGTAGTCGCAGTTCGCAATGCTAGAACACTGCCAATTCGTACACTGTATATAGTTAGTAGTTCCTATGCTCCAATCCAGTATGTCTCATGTATTGTAAGTCAATGGGCTTAATTAGAGATTGTGCTTCTCAATTAGGAATTGTCTTACATGTGTACTGGTGTTTTATAAATACAGTTATAGACAGTAACTTTTACATGTATCTTAACAACTACCCTATGGACTATGACCCCACATGTACAACTCCTTCCCCTTTGTTTGTCTTATTATTATTTTCCCCAATTTTGAAGATCTCTTTAACTTTCTATCTGAATAAGATCTTCCCTCTTTCTTTAAAAAAGAAAATAACATTTTATTTTTTTGATGACTACTCTTCTATCTTTTTTTACAGAATGACCATTATTCTATATGTGAACTGTCTTATCTATTTTGTTGCAGGTATTCTACAGCAACGGTGTGCTGTACATACCCGTAGACAAGCTCTGTGGTTCAAGGGAGTTGCAGCATGCCAGGTCAGGTCTATAACATCCCCATCATTCAGCCTGATCTCAGGCGGGAAGAGACCATTCATCAGATCGCTGATACCCTTGAATACCTTGAGAAAATTGCCAATGATGTCTTTGACCGCATCGAGAAGAGGGTCACCGACAATCACACGCGGTTAACAGACATCAATAAGCGACTGGACGTTGCTCAGGCCAAAGTGGATAAGATAAAGAACAGCCGCAAGGCCATCAAGGTATTCTCAAGTGCAAAGTACCCAGCTCCGGAAAAGAACGATGTATACCAGTCGGTCTTTGCTGATAACACAGACCTTTCAAGTATTCCCAGACCATCTCGTAAGCTAGCTAGCAAGCATCAGACTTTGGACAGTAGAGCTTTGAAGGAGAAGCTGCAGTTTTATAATGTGCAATTGAATGTTCGGAAGAAGGATAAGGATGGAGAAAATACTTGGGAAGGTCTTGGAGGTCTTCCAAAGAACATTGACTCAGTAACATCATTGCTCCTTTTCAACACCAGTGAAAATCCGTAAGTATATTGTTTTGCTTCCCTTGACACCCTATTCTGTAGCTGTTAAGGTAGTATTCATTATGAAAAATAAAAGAACTATAGTTATAGGCTGCAAGATAATGAAGAAAACAGTCTTGGACTGCATTGATGGCAGAAATGAAATATAGCTTAAAGGAGAATGAAACCCTGGGGAAATATCCATTTTAATGAAAAGAGAGGATAGAGAGAAGCAATTTTTAAAAAGTTCCAACAAAATCAGTTATGAAAGGAAAAAGTTATAAAAGTTTGAAAAGTCTCAATTTGCTTTCTATGGCGATCCTAAAATTGGCAATGTTGCTTCAAAATGGCAGGTTTAGTAGTACAACTCTCCATATGTTTTGTACACAACTTTTTAATTTTTTCTCCATTATCTTTAAAGATGATGCTTGTCTTTTTGTGAACTCAACATATGTTGTGTCAAATACATTTTCCCATGATATACCTTGAGCTAAGAAGGGGACAAGCTGCACCTTGAGAGATAATGGGGAAAATATGAAATTTTGTGTACAAAACACTTGGAGAGTTGTACTACTAAACCTGTCACTTTGAAGCAACATTGCCAATTTGAGGATCGCCATAGAAAGTAAATTGAGATGCTTCAAACTTTCATAACTTCATAACTTTCCCATTTTGTAACTGATTTTGATGGAAGTTTTTTTTTAATTGCTTCTCTCTATCCTCTCTGTTCATTAAAATTGATTTTTCCCCAGGGTTTCATTCTCCTTTAAAACCATGTGTTCCAAGTCTGCCATATCAACAGCTAAACAAAGTAAGGCAGTTTCTCTTTTAAGGAAATATACAATTATATATTTGCCTTTCAATTTTCAAACACAAATATTCTAAAGTTTTAAATAGATGTATGCTCATTTTCATATTTCAACTTTGGATTTATGTTTTAAAAAAGTTACATTGTAAATATTTTTGGAGAATGCTATGAGTCAAAAAATTAATTATATACCTTTCACTGCCATGTGCTTAAATGCTAACCTCTTACTATTTTTAGTGGAAGCTGTGAAAGAAAGTCATGTTGAAAGAGAGATCCATTCATTACAATGGCATTAGGTTAAAGGGTCTCTGAGGCCAAAAAAAATAATTTGTATACAGTTAGGATGTATAAAATTAACCCCAAATAACTTTACCCGGCATTCTACAGGTTAGCGGTTAAGGAGTTTGAAGAGAATAAAGGACAGCGTGAACGAACTACGCGGGGAACTCAACTGGAGTTGAGTTCTGCGCGAGCAGTTTTCTATGCGTGTGCGTTTTTTTATGCGTGCACGTTCGGCAAACGCCAAGACGCGATAGTGGAATTATCGCGATCGCATTATCGCTTTGTCGTCTGCTATGTACAGTGCCGGGGCTGACAAACACTCGAAAATTGATTTGGGACGAAACTTACGAACAATATTTAACCCTAATGAAACAACAAATGAATTAAGGATACAACGCAAAATGTTTTTATCCAATCGGAAATTGATTTGGCGCGTAACTTATGGATAATCTACAACCCAAATAAAACAACAAATGAATGAAGTCATACAACGGAGAATGTTTTTAAAGAATCAAAAATTAACATGATAAAAACTACTTTCGAAAAATAAACTCAAGGGCAATTTCAAAGGCCTATGTACTGCCCATAGAAATCAGGTTCGTATTATGTAATACGCCATTGTAACGTTCGCACATTTCTAAAGGTGATAGACAGGGCTATTGAAATTGTCTTGAGTTTATTTTTCGAAAGTAGTTTTTATCGTGTTAATTGATTTGGGGGATTCTATACCCCAAATTAAACACAAATGAATGAAGTATACAACGCAAAATGTTAATATCGAATAGAAAATTGGTTCGGCGCATAATTTACAAAGAATCTACAGACCAAATGAAACAACAAATAAATTAGAAATAAGACGCCAAATACATATATTGAATCAAAAATTGATTTGGCGCTTAACTTAGGAATAATATAGAACCCAAATAAAATATGAAATGAATGAAGTATACAACGCAAAATGTTTTTTTTTTTTATCGATTGGAAATTAATTTGGCGCGTAACTAATGGATAATATACAATCCTTAAAAAAAACTATCAAATGGATGAAGTACAATGTAAAATGTTTATGTCGAATAGAAAATTGGTTCGGCGCATGAATTACAAAGAATCTACAAACGAAGCGAATCAACAAATAAATTAGAACTAAGACGCAAAATATATTTATCGAATCGAAAACTGGTATGGCGCTTAACTTAGGAATAATATACAACCCAAATAAAATATGAAATGAATGAAATATACAACGCAAAATGTTTTTTTATCGATTGGAAATTGATTTGGCGCGTAACTAATGGATAATATACAATCCTTAAAAAAACACATCTAATGGATGAAGTACAATGTAAAATGTTTATATCGAATAGAAAATTGGTTCGGCGCATAAGTTCCAAAAATCTACAGACCAAATGAAACAACAAATAAATTAGAACTAAGACGCAAAATACATATATTGAATCGAAAATTGATTTGGCGCTTAACTTAGGAATAATATACAACCCAAATAAAATATGAAATGAATGAAGTATACAACGCAAAATGTTTTTAGCGAATAGAAAATTGGTTCGGCGCATAAATTGCAAAGAATCTACAGACGAAGCGAAACAACAAATAAATTAGAACTAAGACGCAAAATATATTTATGGAATCGAAAACTGATATGGTGCTTAACTTAGGAATAATATACAACCCAAATAAAATATGAAATGAATGAAGTATATACAACGCAAAATGTCTTTTTTATCAATTGGAAATTGATTTGGCGCAATTAATGGATAATATACAACCCAAATAAAACATGAAATGGATGAAGTATACAACGCACAATTTTTATATCGAATAGAAAATTGGTTCGGCGCATAAATTACAAAGAATCTACAGACCAAAAGAAACAACAAATAAATTAGATGTAAGACGCAAAAGACATATATCGAATCGGAAATTGATTTGGCGCTTAACTTAGGGATAATATACAACCCAAATGAAATATGAAATAAATGAAGTATACAACGCAAAATGTTTTTATCGAAAGGAAAAATATTAGTTGGTGCGTAATTTATAGAGAATCTATCAATCTACAAACCAAATAAAACAACAAATGAATCAAGTATTCAACACAAAACGTTTATGTCGAATATAACATTGGTTTGGCGCATAAATTACAAAGAATTTACAGACCAAATGAAACAACAAACAAATTAGAACTATGACACAAGATACATTTATCGAATCAAAAAGTGATTTGGCACTTAACTTAGGAGTAATATACAACCCGAATAAAATATGAAATGAATGAAATATACAACGCAAAATTAAAAAAAATTTTTTTTTTATTGAATTGGAAATTGAACTGGAAATTGATTTGGCGCGTAACTTACGAATAATATACAACCCACATAAAACATCAGATGGATGAAGTATACAACGCAAACTGTTTTTATCGAACCGAAAATTCAGTTGCCTCGTAATTTATGGAGAATCTACAACCCAAACAAAACAACAGATGAATCAAGTATTCAACGCAAAACATTTAAATCAAATAGAAAATTGGTTTGGCGCTTAAATTACAAAGAATCTACAGACCAAATGAAACAACAAATACATTAGAACTAAGTCGCAAAATTCATTTATCGAATCGAAAATGGAAAGTGAAGACGTTCCTGAATCGATATATGGTTAGGTGAGCTATCGTGATCGATAGACAAGTCTTTGCTCAAGTCTTATTTGTATTAATTTTGGGGGGTATTTTATTTTCAAAAATCAGTGTCCCCTGTATCCTGTCACCGTTGAATGTCGTGTTAAGTTTTCTGGGGTTGATTTTGTGTAAGCTAACTATACACAAATTATTTTTTCAGGACTCAGGTACCCTTTAAGGATCTCAACTTTGAGAAGATAGACAAATGGCAGAGAGGATTTACTTAAGAAAAGAAAAACATTGATAATTCTCCTCTTTATTCCACCCCACCATGATATCAGATACAAGAAATATGTGATGATTGATCCACTGGGTGCAGTCACAAAGACCAGGAAAGCAATTGAGGAGGAACAGCAGGAGGAGATGGGTCAGGCTCCAACATCCATCCTCCAGAGAGAGCAGTTGGACCGCATCACCAGTGATAACTTCTTCTATGTCCCTCATCTTGGCGAGGTACCAGATATCGATGTGCCTAGCTTCCTCCCAGATCTGCCAGGTATGAAACATTGTTTTTATGTTTTATTTAGGACTTTCATATCTTGCCCTGCCAGTTATGTAGTGGGATGTTATTTCTAAGATCAGTGATGAAGAGAACTGGTATGAATACTGGGTTTTCAATGACTTGGTCTCTGTCTTGACCCCAAGTTCTAATTCTAAACAAACCTTAGGACCCTTGGACTTAACTACAACTCTGCTAAGGACTTAGGGATTAAAGAAAAGAAAATTGTTCCTAAATATTGTAGCTATTTAAAGAAGAATGTACACATGCCTCAGTAACACTTTTTATTATTTTCTTGTAGAGAAGACAAATTTTGTTAAAATCAATTTATATTGAATGGAAATTAATTCAACTGTTTTTCTTGAGGCCCTTCTTTTTTCATTTACAGTGGTTATTTTTAGGATTTTCAGGGCATGTCATCCACTGTTTTTCACATAATGAGATATAAGAAACTAAGATTTAGATGATTTTGTTTAACTTACGAAAAAAGAGCCCATAAATCTTTGTAAGATTTGTCTACTTCCTTTAGTGAATTATTTAGTAGTGAATTGAATGTCTCCCTGTATTTGTGCTTTTACTTTTAGGTATTGCTGATGACATTATCTTCAGCTCTGACCAGGAAGCATCTATAGCGCCATCCCTCCCTGGAGCTCACATCCCGGAGCTACCCAGCGTGATGTCCTCACAACCCAGTAATCTCCCTGCCTTGCCTGCTCCTGAAGGATCCAGTAATGTCCCTGCTATCATGCCACCAGGAGCAGCCCCAGGGGCACCACCACCACCCCCTCCTCCACCCCCACCGGAGGCAGCAGCACCCCCTCCACCCCCTCCACCACCCCCTACTGCAGTGAATGCTGGAGCTGCACCTGCTGCTCAAGCTCCACCTCCGGCACCAGCTGCTGACAGCTCCAGATCAAGTCTCTTAGAGTCTATCAGGAATGCAGGTAGGTTCACTAGCAATGAATATCAGGTCAGAGGTTTGTGGTGTCTTGCGATACTGTATAAGAATTTATCTTTCTTTGTTATCTCATTGAACAAATAAAATTTACTGTATATATATAATAGGATATGCATATTAGTACCATGTTGTTAATATTCAAGACACCACTTTTTTTTGTAAATTTATTAAATGCAGTCTGAAATATATTATCCTACTAATGCAGGGGCGGATCCAGGATTTTGTATAAGGGGGGGGGGGGGGGGGGGGCACACAAATGCAGGATTGTCAACTTTGGGAAACTGCTTGGAGGGAGATCCATATTTTTTTGGTCTTGCCAGCCCTCCATAAGTCGCTCAGGGGGGGGGGGGGGGGGGGGGGGGGGGGGGGGGTGGGGTATGGGTTCAGTTCCCCTCCATAATTCTCTGACAAGCAAAAAAAGGTATGCCGTTCTAAAAGGGGGGGGGCACGGGCCAGGATTGCCCCCCCCCTAAATCCGCCACTGCTACTAATGGACAACACATGAATATATATCCAGAATTTTAGATAACTTGTTTTGTTGTTAGAAATACTTGATTCTGACACTTGTAATTTTCATGGTGTCAGAATTTCTTATATTGCAAGTATTATTAAAGCCCTCAAATCAACTTTTAAATGAGAATGCTTCAGAGGTATAATTAAGTTATAATTCCATTTGTGTAAAATATTATGCAAATGTATTGATGATTATTTTGCTTTGATGTTTTTATCAAATGCTAAGTATTGTGATGTTAAGCACAATGTATGAAGTCATTAAAAAAAAAAAAATTCTGTAATATGCTCAGAGTAAAAGATGGGTTCACTGAGAATATGAACTTAAAAAAAAAAATTAAGTTAGCTTTACCTCAGTCAAAATGGACATGTTCCAAAGGCAGTTATATTTATAATCTTGGTGAAAAAATATGGCTGGTGTTTCTATAATCAGTGAAAGTTTCAAAACATTGCACTTGGCATGTTATTAAATGAATACATGAATGGGTGATTTGTTTGAACTCTCAGGGGGTGTGAAGAATCTGAAGAAGAGTGTAAGAGAGAAGAAGATTGAGAAGAAACGTGAGAAAGAGCAGGCACCGCCCTCTGGAGGTGGAGACCTGATGTCTGATCTCTTCAACAAGCTGTCACTCAGGCGGAAGGGAATCTCAGGAACCAAGCAAGCTGGTGGCGGAGGAGGTAAGAACTGTAATATGACAGGCAAACGTTTAAGTCATCAAGAACAACCATTGGAAGATCCAAAGAGGTACATGTAGTGTATACAAATAGATACATACTTGTCAATTGTCTATGGAAATCCAAGTCAGATAATAAGTACTCTGCTCAAAACCCACTAGAGATGCATATTGTAACAAGTGACCTGTTTTAGTGAACATCTGTTTCTAGAAGTCCATTCTCTCATTCCATTCCCCTAGCTCTCTTTCTCAGTTAAACATGTCTTAGCAAGCATTTGTGTAGAAAATGTAGCTGTCTTTGAAAATTGCTCCTTGTGTTTTCTACAAGTGAATTTTGTTTTTATACACAATTTGATTATGTACCATATGAGTGTAAGGAGGGTGTCAACTCATAATCATTTATAGAGTTAACACCCTTCTGGCTCTCAGGAAATGGGATTAGATCAATTTCAAGAATGTGCATAATCCAGCTGCCTTCTTATTCATATCAAACAGGAGGGGGCGGAGGAGGAGGAGGAGGAAGGACAGAGGAATCACTCCCCAACATCAACCAACCACCCCCACCACAAGGCAATGCAATAAACAAGCTAGCAGCTATGATACCACCTCCTCCCAGACCAGCAGGAGGAGGTGGTGTAGGGGACGATGATGATGATTGGACTAGACATCAAGCAGCTCTTGTACCACCCCCTCCTTGACCAGTAGGAGGAGGTGGTGTAGGGGACAGTGATGATGATTGGGACTAGACATCAGGCAACCCTGATACCACCCCCTCCTAGACCAGTAGGAGGAGGTGGTGTAGGGGACGATGATGATGATTGGGACTAGACATCAGGCAACCCTGATACCACCCCCTCCTAGACCAGTAGGAGGAGGTGGTGTAGGGGACGATGATGATGATTGGGACTAGACATCAGGCAACCCTGATACCACCCCCTCCTAGACGAGTAGGAGGAGGTGATGTAGGGGACGATGATGATGATTGGGACTAGACATCAAGCAGCTCTTATACCACCCCCTCTCAGAGGAGGTGGTGTGGGGGATGAGGATGATGATGATGATTGGGACTAGACATCAAGCAGCTCTTGTACCATCCACTCTCAGACCAGTATGAGGAGGTGGTGTAGGGGACGGTGAGGGTGATGATTGGATTAAATCAAGCAGCTTATACCCCATCTGCCTGCATTATGTTTGTGATATTGATTTAGAGAAGAGTTTTACCTGAAGATTTACCTATCTATTCATTCATGAACAGGAGTTAGTTTTCTTTTGCCAATCCCAATTCATGGTTTTCAACTTCCATTTTCATTTGATCACTTTACCTTTAAAAAGCAACTCTTCAAATTACCTTAAATCCATCATTAAGATAGATAAATGTCCTATATGACTGTTATTCAATGTACACTTAAAATGCCATGTCATTTATCATCATACTTATGCTGACCGCATCCATACATTTAACAGAAGTCAAAGAATGTCATTATATCGGCTTTGTATGCAAGTTGCTTTTAATGTATTATTTTAAAGATTTTATACAAATGAAGAGAAAAAAATGATATACAGACAGCTGCAGAATACTATTCTATCAATTTCTGGTCACAAAATCTTGAAATGCTTTTTGATATACATTTACAATAAAATCCTATTAGTGAATATTTGAAACGTATTAGATGTATTAAAAAGATGTTCAGTCAGCTTGGAATTGGATTATGAGATCAAAGATGTAAAATATATGTAATAATGATAATAATGATAATAATAATAATAATAATAATAATAATAGTAATGATAATAATGATAACAATAATAACAACAACAACAACAACAACAACAACAACAACAACAACTAATAATAATAATAATAACTGTTTCTTGTATAGCACCTTACCAGTTACAGTGTAACCGACCAAAGCGCTTACAGCATTATTACCGCGGTCACTGGATCCCATTGCGATTCTACACATTACAGTGCAGATTGTTGAGTTCCTATCAATGGTAGTACTCGACATCAGAGCAAGTATCATTTTCATACTATAAATTGGATGTCTTTAGTCATGGATGTCATCAATTGTTATGCTTTTTCTCAGGAATAACCAATGTATCTCATCATAATTTGTGTGCCTTAATTGGGTAATATATTGCCCATTCACTTCTCCGTGGACAATAGACAACTTCATTATTTTGCATGGGAAAGAGAGATAAGACAACTTCAATTAAAAAAAAAAAAAGAAGAAGAAGAAATTCATTTCAAGTGATTAATTAAGAGGGCTCTGTTGCAATCTATACCCCAGTCAAACTGACAAGGCACACAATGGACCAGACAAAATTTACATTACCCCTAACAGCCAAGTAATTGTTTTGTTGGTTTTTTTTTTTCAGGCTTGGTTTGGTTGTGTGAGTGGGGTATAAGAAATTAATTATCTGAAAATTCAAGGAAATTCCAAGAAATATTGCTACCTAAGGACACATCTGTAACATAAAAATGATGAATGCATGGGGAAGTACATGTTTAGTGAAATTATCAATTGCTTCACTTAGGGCATTCATTAATGAGTACAAATAGTTGATTCCAAATTCGTTTAATTGAATTACCATTATGACATACAATTTTTTTGTTCTGTGCCAGCCTAAAAAAATACAGCACCTTGATATCCTTGCACTAAAACCACATTGGCCAAACTCTATTTCTCGATTGCTCTAAGTATAAAATGATACGTTAATGCTTAATTCATTCATTTCATAGATGTCATCATCTTTAAAAAAGCATAACTTAAATGACCCTTGTTTTTGTACAGGGGTGTTAGTTTATGTATATTCATGTTGAAGACATTTCTAGCATTTGTGTGTATATTTTGTCAGTTATATCAGTTCTGCACTCTAAACTAAATCTTTATTAGCCCTGCAAAAAAGCAGTTTAAATGAAATTTTCACTTACTGTATAGTATAAAACTGGCACATTCTAAATTTCTTCATTTAAAGAAAGTATTAAAGAATTCATTCATTTTAGTTCAAGTGACATCATATTGGGGAAAACACAGGTGATTAGAATTTTGTGTGGCATTCTATAGTATGTAGTTTGAAAATATTTCATAAAGACCTTTTATGAAACGATCGCAAATTTCTTTAAAGAAATTGACCTGTGGGCAATTCGATAGCCCAACACATTGCCTGTTTAGATATATGCAACAATTACAATGACATATTACATAATCTGAACATGCTTTCTAGGGCAATACAATAGGATATTAAAAGTACCCATGATTTGATTTTTAAAGTCTTTACAATAGTGTTTTGAAGAAAACAAAGGAAGAAGATGGTGGTGTCAAAAGGAGAAATTTTAAAAAGAAACCATGTCAGAATTACACCCTTGTATGTGTTGATATGCATATCAGTATGATAATCATAATCAAATTAATGTACAGTGGTTTCATGATATGGAGAACACTGTTATAACACACTCTCATTAGCTGCTTTTAATATTGGAATCCCCCGTTCTTTGTATTTTATTATTTTGGGGCCCTGATGTAACAAGATATCAATATAACCAGCTCCCGAATGAGGTTCCATTAAGTACATTTATAAAAGATCAGCTCTATAATGTGGGACTGTATTCAGTTTATGCAAATGGTTAATTCTTTAGTAAGATTGCATGTGATATTATGTTTGTATATAATATATTCATTGATATATGATACTATATTCTCCTAATCAGAAAGAATCAAGAACTTGCCAAATTATGTTTGTATATATTTTACACATGATAAATAGCACGTTCTTTATGACTTCATGACTATATATATTCTGTAAGCAAAATAAAATTAATGCAATTTTAATTTACGAGTTATTTTGTCATATTATATTGTTTTCTTTTCCATTTTTGTGAGGTATACATTAAATGAAGGAAAAATATAATTACGATATTCAAACCATCACACAGAGACCAAATCAGATATGTCTAATCACTTCCATTAGTGAAGTCTGATAAAAAAAGATGTCATTCAAATCATTATTTTGAAGCAAGGGTGTAAACAGGTTGGGGACAGGGGGAACATGTCCCCCCCCCAACTTTTAAAAGTGGGGGGGGGGGGACATCATATCATTTTTTTGTTCCCCCCCCCCCCCCCACTTCTGGGGTTCAAACCCATTACTAAAAACCTGAAAAGCACTTGCATCTTGTTCTTTTGCATGCCTTGAGTTTGAGAAATACTCAAATATAAATGTTCAACCGCCCTTGCTGACATTTGTTGCCTTGTTGAAATTATCCCAATCCTCTTCCCTCGCCATGCAGCACTACCATGGCGCGGCGCGGCGCGGCGTTCGATCGAGTTGCAAATTTTATTCTAGATCTCGCCTATAGCCGGTGTCATAGTCGATCTGTTCCGGGTTCCGGCGGAACGAAACGACTAGTCGATTCGTTCCCCGGAACCAAGCGACTAGTCGATTCGTTCCAGTGGACTCAAACGACTGATATCACTTTTGGCCGATACGTAACGAAAGCCGCCGTTTGGTTCCGACATTAGTTTTCCATTGGGGCAGTATTGTTTACCTGCATACTTCATTTTCTCCCTTTTTTCATTTCTTTTTCTTTTCTTTTTCTTTTCTTTTTTCTTTTCTTTTTCTTTTCTTTTTCTTTTTCTTTTTTCCTTTGCGCAGAATGGGGAGGGGGGGGGCTACTGCCCCCAAGCCCTCCACCAGTACGCCAGTGATGTATACAGTGTATACAGTGGCGGACTGGGGGGGGCAATCCCGGCCCGTGCCCCCCCCCCCCATTTTGAAAGAAAACAATGCATTGTGCCCCCCAATTTTTGATTGTGCCCCCCCTTTAGAACAGGAAACCTTTTTTTTTTTTTTTTTGCTTGTCAGAGTATTATGGAGGGGAAATGTACCCCATAACCCCCCCCCCCACTGAGCGACTTTTGAGGGGGAATCTCCGAAAATTTTCTGACAAGCAAAAAAAAAAAAAAAGGTTAGCACATTTTGGGGTCTACTTTTCCTCCAAAATTCTCTGACAAGCAACAACAACAACAACAAAAAAAGGGGGTTATCGCATTTTGGGGGTGTAGCAAACATTTTTCATTAACCCGATAACCTTTTTTTGTGTGTGTCCCAGTGCTGATGGGGGAACATGGCATGTATTTTTACACTAGTTATTATTGGACCACATAATTTTGAAAGACAAAGCTTTACAGATAATAAAAGCTAGAAATGTGCTTATCTTGTTTCACTCTCTATTTCCAGCAAAGATTTTTTTTTTTTTTTTTGTCACTAAAACCTGGGGGATGATTGTATACACCCTGCTATCTTTGCCCCTTTCACGTGGGGATCCCATTTGGAAGCATCTAAAAGAGTTGAATAGTTCACAATACAGGTCACATGTATGATATCCAGTAATATGTATACTCTGTTCTAGCTTATATTGTTGTATTTACTGTTGCACCTTAACTGTCAAAATGACAAAATTCGCGAAGAGTACATTTTTCTATACAAAATTCGTAAATAGGCAACAGTGTCCGTTCTGTTGGTGTGGCTGATTTGGAGGACTTTGATTGGTTACAAAAGGCGACCAGAAGAGTACATATTTCTTTAGGGGTGTTACCATGACATGATGCTTGAGCAGAATAGAGATTCGGATCGCATGAGCGGCTAAATATCTCGTCGATTGGTTCCAAGGCTGGAACCAATCGCCTATGACGCTCGCATCGACTCGACCAAAGCGGATCCAATCGGCGGGTAGACATTCAGTCGATTGGATCCTGTGGAACCAATCGCCTGCTCGGAACAAATCGCCTATGACACCGGCCGCCGCGCCAGGCCTGAGAGGGGCCGGCCTGGGCCTAATTATAGGCGCTGCGCAGAGCTATCGGGTGCAGTCCTGCGTACGCAGCACAAGCATAAGAATTGAGCCCTCAAAGAATTGCCGAGATTTCATCAAATCAGAGGACCGTCGTAGGCAGATTTTCGGGAAGTTATGAAGTTCCGGGGTAATTACCTCGCTGTATTAATTACCTCGCTGTAATTTTTGATTTATATCGAAACCTTGCTCTATCGGAGTAACAACAAGGTTATCTGAAATTTGTGATTTTGAAATTCCCTTCTACTTATATGAGAGCTTGTAATATTACTGCTTGTTATAATGAGAATCCACTGCATAAGCTTTAACAACATGATACAATTGGCTTGATTTTTGCTACACTGTGCATTAAAAGGCCCATTTTCGATGGCAAAACTTCAAAAAGTCCCTACCGTGCACGGGAGGGAGGGCATCCCCCTTCCACACCTCCCTCGCTCAGTGTCCCCCCACTTTTCAGAAGCTGTTGACGCCCTTGTTTTGAAGTGATATTGCACTACGTACTTGAATTAATTACGGCACCACCGAAGTTGGTGTTTTTAGCTTTTTAGCTAACAGTGAATGAAAAAAGTACATAACAATGAAATGTCACTACGCTCTTAAAATGTTGGGAAAGTTAAGTTGGGCAACCACTGGTGGGTTGAAATTTACCATTTTCTGACCTACATATATTTTTAAACAATTCAGCTGAAGCAAGCTTGACCAATTTGTGGCAGTTATCTTTACTTATAATTGGGCATATATTTACTAACAGTATTTGATAAAGTAGGGTTGGGAAAATGTTTAAACTTTCAACAACTGATCATGGAGACGCACCTAATCTCACAGATGCTCTCCTGTGGGTCTGGTGCTTAAAGGGCCCCTGCCATCAAAATGCAAGTGGATACCTGTTGGTGTGCAGTTCTACATACATCTCATATTTTGATATCTAAACTTCTAAATATGTTTCATAGATTTTTAAATATTTTTTGAAATAATTTTCTACAACCTGCTAAGCCCCACCCACTTAAAAAAATCCTCCAGACCATTTATCCCCTGTGACATCATCTGTCAATCATCAGTGAGCTAAGAGCGATTTTGCAAGTGAAATTGGTATTTAACTTTGTCAAAGCTGACAGCTGTTACAATACAACATACAATAACAACAAAGGAGTTGCTATGTCAGACATATGCTGTAGCATCAGCAGGAAAACAAAGGCAATGAGGAGGTAATGTATGAAAGCATGCAATTCTCTTAAGAGTGTGTGCTGAGCTGGCGGAAGTTACATTCCACTATTCTACAATACAATAGACGTTAAGCTTGTTAAGTATCTGGGCTATGTGGCTGCCATGCTGAAATCTACTATTCATGTGTTAATTACACAAATACCTTGCAAGCTCTCTATATGCCTTGCCAAACCGGCGCAGATGGACAATGGGTGTGTTTACATAATCCTGACTTGAGAAAGCAGTACAATTTTCACAATTGAATAACTTGTTATTACTGAAATGATCATTTGACACCAAATTGCACCCCAAAAAAGTTACAATACTCAAGATTGTACTATGTAAATTTTAGCTGAATTGAATGAGACACTTTGGAGTTATTAAAGGTTGTAATGCCAAAAAATGTTTTTTCTCTACATCCAGAGCATTTTGTGCAGCAAAGCTTGGTTTAGGGGCATTTTGGTGTTTTTCTCAGGGGCGTGTTACACCCCCTTCCCGATGGAAATTTTTGTAAGTTTTATATTTTTGTAATGTACAACCATAACTCTTCCTTCTGACAAAATTTGGTCCTTGGGCCTTAAGGGGAAAAAATTGCCCCAATTTTTAGGGGCGGTCTGACAACCCATACCGATGGAAATTTTGTCAGTTTTGGTGTTTTGGTAATGTATACATTACCAAAACATACATCTTTCTTCTGAAAAAGTTTTGGCGCATATGTTAAATGGGTTAGATGGGTTGAAATCGACCTGACTTTGGGACCCCTATTGGGGGCTCTGGGGGCCAAACACGGTGGCTTCGTTCGAGCTGACAAGCTTTTTGTAAATGACATGGATGGTCTTAGCAACTTTAAGGGGTCAAATCTCATATGTAAAATGGGGTGGCTATTTCGGGACAGGCTCCTTCCCTATAAATAACAAATTCAGTCATCGACATTTAGGGTATAAATTGCATGTTATGATAATCCTTAAATTCTGCTTTTCATCTTTTCTACGATGGTTAATTCTCACGAGTATTTTGTTGATATGAATTACACCGATTGGAGATTTAGTTTGCTTACAAATTTAATATGATATCACTAAAAGTTTATCTGTTTGTACTTAAGCTATATTTTGTTGTTTTCCTGCTAACAGGGGCTATTTATTTTAAACATCTTTAAGGGTATTGTACTTGGTACTATAATAATTTATACACCACTTAGAGGGTATTTTTGGGTGGCGTGATAACCCTGTGACGTCATTTAGGGTATGTTTTTCTGATGTGACGCCGTATAGGGGTTCAATTAGATTTCATGCAATACGCCATTTAGGGTCCATTTTTAAGTGCGTGGACGCGTTTGGGTAGCACATTTGTCTGAGAGTGACGTAAAACGCACTTTACTAGGCCTACACTGTAAAATATTTTGCCGTTTTTTCACGGGAAATTTCCTGGCAGTCAGGATGCCGGGAATGCCCGTTTTTCCACAGTAGGGGAGATGCAGGAGAGTTGAGCCAAAAGGAGAGTTGAACCGTTGAACCCATAGACAAATTAAATAGTATGGGGGTCGGAGGCATGATAGTAAAAAAAACTATCATACTCTGAAAAGTTTGACGTCACTAAACCTATTTTTATCCCGGAGTCATTTCTTTTTCTGGTAGAATTATGATTAATCACATGAAGTGCTCTCGACCAATCCAAGAGCAAGGAATTTTGAATGAGGGATATAATAATATTTATGTAAAGAAATACATATTTAGTATGGCTACAAGTTGTAAACATATTATAAATATGTGCCAGGTTGGTTAGACTAATTAATTTGATGTAGAATACAACCAAGACAGTTCAATAGATTTAGTGTCCTCGAAAGGGGGAAATGACATGCAAAACAGCACATTTTTCGCAAAAAAAACCTAACATTTGCACATTCATCAGAATTGTAAATATTGAATCTTCATGGATGGAATAATATGTCATTTTTCACGGGAAGTACTCTGTTTGCAGTGGTTTGTGGTGTATACTGTTGGTTAGACACGAACAATCAAAATTACAATTACGTCTGTAATGATGACGTACAAAGTCCTATTTATATTTTCAACACTTTTTTTCTTCCTGAAGTATTTTAGGTTATC
This sequence comes from Heliocidaris tuberculata, assembly GCA_025618425.1. Taxonomy (NCBI): domain Eukaryota; kingdom Metazoa; phylum Echinodermata; class Echinoidea; order Camarodonta; family Echinometridae; genus Heliocidaris; species Heliocidaris tuberculata. Next base: position 74,140,629 of record CM046832.1, on the reverse strand, counting down.
CTTTTTATTGAATCTGTATAGGCGTATGGTAAAATTGTGACAGTATATAGGCTAATGTTTTTAACTCTAATTTGAGTAATTTTAACAGTTCGAAATTTGGGCGAGCAAGTAAGAAAAAGACTGACACTTTACTATAGTGTAGTTAGAATGACTAATAAACATGTAATGAATGATCTAAATAAGATATACAAATCTTAAATGAACCCTCTCGCTGCCTGAATATGGGGTGAAGGTTGACCGAAAAATTGTCAGTCAAAATCCCTGGGGGAGGGGGGGGGGGGGCTGCAACCCCACGGACCTTGTAAGATGTAACCGCAAAGGAAACAAAAATATTCAGTAAAATATCTATATCTCTGCAACTGTATGTGGTTTTGTGTATAATTTATCATCGTCTTGTTTAAAGTATTTTTTGGTAGACTAACTTTATGTGCAGTGACCACATCTGTATTTCCGCATAGGTTGTATATACAATGAAATTAAAAGAAAACTTTTAGCTTAATGCCTTCCTGTAAATGGTAATTAGATATATCATATTCAGTCCATCTGTTTTCTTCGTTCAATAGTATAACTTATGATTGAATTCTGCTCCCATCTTACAGTGTGAGTCATTAAAAGGATACCCACATTCAAGCCCCAATATTTAAAAAACCAAGTGAAATCGCTAAAATGTATGATAATGGTATGATAGTTGATGATGTCTTCTTTAATTTGATAGGCTGCTCACCAAAATGCGATCATGGATGAATGAGCACTGGCCATTTTCAAAAAATATGTCAGAATCGTCTTTGCCAAAGTTTGGGCTGAATGGTGTTCGGGAGTTGCTTTATGAGTGCGTTCTATTTCAGCCAACCTTGGGTTGACCGTTCATTTCATTCAAAACTTTGGCAGAGGCAAATTTGACATGCATCAGGAACTAGCACATCAATGATGTGGCGCTCATCCGGCATGCAGCAAAGAAATTGATGCAATTTGTACTTTGAACACAGTAGACATTGTAATGAATCGATGAAATGTACATGTATTGGTTACATGCATGTACAGATGATGAAGTGCCTATTGCAGATCTGGCTAAATGTGGTTTTGGAAGGAGACAGTGACATGTAGATATGAATGAAAGTCTGGAAATTGACAACTCAAGTTGCACGACTTCAGTTAAAAGATTTTGGGGAATGTAAATTTTAATAGTTTTACTGTGTGACAGAGAAATTTGAAATAAAGCATAAAGTTAGTCAAGGTGAGGTATCTCTACCAACTGTGAAATCTTTATTGAGAGAGATTTGTAGGTTAAGATTTGTAATAAAAGAGAAAAGCACTGAATGACATAAGTTATGCATTGGTGTAAAAAAAGAATTTTAAGGTTGGGACATTTAAGGGTGGCTTCAGTGCATTGTCCCTCACTGTTTCAAGTCTTTATTAGCTCATAACCCGCTATTGTTGACCACTGTCACTTCTAGGTTCTCGGTTCTGTCGATGATGTCGACAGAAATCATGTAGAAAGGTATAGCCTTTGAAATAATCCAGCAGCCATGGGTTTCATAATGGACAGGGCAAAGAGTTAAAATAAATTTTGTATAAATTACCATAAATAATTTTCTAGATAAAATTTCAAAATTCCGAGTAGAAGTTCAATGAACCTCATGAAAGTCTTCCTCAATAAATGAGGAAGAAGAAGCAAGTTTTGTGATTTTGTAATAAATTTCGCATAAATTAGCATAAATAATTTTCTAGACAAAATTTCAAAATTCCATGAAGAAGTTCAATGAACTTCATGAAAGTCTTTTAGATGGAAGAAAAAAAATCAAAATCAGTCAATAAATGAGGAAGAAGAAGCAATTTTTGTGATGTTTTAATAAATTTTGCATAAATTTGCATAATTAGCATAAATTATTTTCTAGACAAAATTTTAAAATTCCGAGTAGAAGTTTAATAAACCTCATGAAAGTCTTTCAAATGGAACAAAAAAAAAAATCGAAATCGGTCAATAAATGAGGAAGAAGAAGCCATTTTTGTGATCTTTTTAATAAATTTCGCATAAATTAGCATAAATAATTTTCTAGACAAAATTTCAAATTTCCGAGTAGAAGTTCAATGAACCTCATGAAAGTCTTTCAGATGGAAAAAAAAAAATCGAAATCGGTCAATAAATGAGGAAGAAGAAGCAATTTTGTGATTTTTGAATAAATATCGCATAAATTAGCATAATTAATTTTGTAGACAAAATTTCAAAATTCTGTGTAGAAGTTCAATGAACCTCATGAAAGTCTTTCAGATGGAACAAAAAAAAATCGAAATCGGTCAATAAATGAGGAAGGAGAAGCAATTTTTGTGATTTTTGAGAAATGCGCATAAATTAGCATATTTAATGAGTTTCAAAATTCTGTGTAGAAGTTTCGAATCCCCCACCTAGTGCTATCATATAAAGCAAACGGAATTAAAATCGGGTAAGAAATGGCGAAGAAGAAGCATTTTGAAATTGTGGACGGACGACAGACGAAGGACGGACGGACGGACGACGGACGCCTCGCCACGGCATAAGCTCATCTGGCCCATTCGGGCCGGATGAGCTAAAAATGTTACTGTTCAGCTGTCCATTGTCGAATTTTATTGATCAAGGTGTCAACTTTAAGGAAACATGATAGGCTACAATATGAGTATCTCTAATTAAATCTATATGTACCAATTGCAACGACATTTATGGTTGAATCTGTGTTTCATTTTTATTGACTAACACTGTATGTGGAGGGGCATGTGTAGTCGATATGGAGTTCGTGTATACAGTTCATGTTAAGTTTTGGCGACCACTATGAATGTATTCTACTTGTTCCCACTAATAAAAAAAAATGATGTTGCCATTTTATCTGTTGAACTTTAGTGACCTTAACCCATAAGGTCAAAAGTCAAAGGTCATTAACATGACCATACGTCATTCAAAGTATGTTGAATTTGGTATCAAATTGTAGCAACTTTATAAGGAATTTGTTCATGATGACACATGACATAGGTTTCGTCTTTAGACCTCTCAGATTTTTGTTATATGTAAATCCATATGAATAAACTTATTACAATACACTCAAAATATGCATGTTTAATTAATTTCCTGTTTTAATTAACTTGCATCATGCCAAATATGGTTATGTTATGACTTTCCATTGCAGAGATATAGCATATGTCAGAATTTTACAAAATGGCGCCTAGATGATGTCACGATGTTTTGACTATGTTGAAAAGATTTCTGTGCCGAGACAATTACCATACCATTGTACCAAATTTGAGTACATCTGAATAGGTAGTTTTGGAGATATTGTGCGTACAAAAAAGTGGGTAGAAATAAAAATAAATAATAATAATAATAATAATAATAATAAAGAAAGAAAGAAAGAAAAATTCGTACCAAAAATATAAGGTGGTCTATACTTGAAGTACAGCCCACCTAACAAGTGAATGAGTAAATTACGCAATGCGTAATAAATGTCCCCGCCGGAAGTGCAGATCTGTGGAAATTAACTAGCCTGAACCTTAAAACTTCAGTGAAAAACTTTAGTGAATAAAATAATAATGTTACTGCATGCAAAAGAAGAGAATACCAACAATGCATGTATACAACTGAAATATAAAACATGAAAACATTATGAACCTTCAGTCATTTTGAATAAATTTGCATAAATTTGCATGAATAATGAATTTCAAAATTCTGTGTAGAAGTTTGGAAGCCCCCACCCAGCCCTATCAGATAAAACAATCGGAATCAAAATCCGATGTGAAATAGAGGAGAAGTAGCATTTTTCGTCAATTTTGAATAAATTTGCATAAATTTGCATAATTAATGAATTTCAAAAATTCTGTGTAGAAGTTTGGAAGCCCCCACCCAGCCCTATCAGATAAAACAATCAGAATCAAAATCGGCCAAGAAATGACGGAGAAGTAGCATTTTCTAACGGACAGACGGACGCATGGACGGACGCACGGACGGACGGACGGACGGACACACGCACACACGAAAGGGAGCCCGTTTCATAGTCCCCTCTCGAACTTCGTTCGGCGGGGACAATAATGTGTTGTTTTAATTAGTGTTTTATAGTGACTACTGATGTATTGCTAAATGTTTAAACAGTAGAATCCTAGATGTTGAGTCCAGGCCCCTAAAGCTCCGCCATCTTGTCGGGGTCCATTAGAAGGCCCGATAAGCACTTTGCATAATTCATGAGCGTAAATGCATGATTCATTTTGTAAGATGCTCCCCGAGAGTAGCATGTGTTTGTACGCGGTATGAAACACATTACGCGCATCAGCTTAGAGCATGCGCAGTAAGAAAGGTCAAATTCAGTAATATATGCATTTATGGTAATGTATTCATCGCTTCAACGTACAGATTCGGCGAATCAGCGTCGGTAATTTCTAATTGTGGCAAACGGCGTTCGGTCAATGCACTTTAATTGTAATCGATCTCCGAATCAAAAGATATCGCTTTGCAAATTTGTAAACAAGTAAATAAAGCTAAAAATGTAACCCTACAGACCGAATCAAATCTAATCATGGATACAGATAGTGTAAAAATAAATGTACATTACTTGACACGTCACCAGTGGCATAAGTCTCTTTTCTTGTTGTTATACTTAAAACGGGTGAAAATATTCATTCGATATGCATAAAGGATAATGATAAATAAATAAATAAATAAATAAATGATACATACATATATAATGAAATAAAAATTATATATATATAAAAAAAACCTCTTGCAGTGTGTGATTTGTTTCAGGGATGGTTTTCATAACAGAAAGGATAATCTTCATTTGGGGGTGAGGGGATGGGGTCCTTTAGTTAATTGAGGTTTTTTCTTTAACCTTTTAGTTAGTCTTGATGTAAATGATTTTTTTTTTCTAAATAATATAAGTGTACGTTTTTTCTTTTTTGGAAGGGATTTTTTTTTAATCAAAAGGAACAATCCACTAGCATAGCTGAAGGGGGGGGGGGGCAGAGTGCCCTCCGACATCTTTTCCCCCACTTTTTTGTTGTCAGAGAATTATGGAGGAAAACATGTGATAAACCCCCCCCCCCCCCCCCCCCCCCCCCCCCCCCATGAGCAACTTTTTTGAGGGCTGGGGAGAAGAAAGAAATACGGGTCTCCCTTCAAGCAGAATTTTAGAATTTAGAATTTTTGATTTTTTTGTTTTTTGTTTTTGTTTTTGCTTGTCAGAGAATTATGGAGGAAAACATCTGATAACTCCCCCCCCCCCCCCCCCACTGAGCGCCACTGGAAGAATCAAAATACCGGGAAGAATTTTCTTCTAACTTTTAATTTGCATGTGTGCGTAAAATTTACATGTTGCTATTCACTAGCGTACCCAAGGGGGCCAGGGGCAAGGGGGACAGAGTGCCCCCTGACATGTTTTGAAAAAAAAAGGTTATCGGGTTCCTGAACAAGATTCTCGACCCCCCCCCCCCCCCCCCCCCCCCCCCCCCCACCGAGCGACTTTTGGAAGGCTGGCGAACTATTTTCGGAACTGATGGAACCGATAACCTTTTTTTTTCTTTCTTTAATGCTTGTCAGAGAATTATGTAGGAAAACTGGACCCCATGAAATCAGATAACCCCCCCCCCCCCCCGATCCACTGAGCGACTTTTGGAAGGCTGGGGTGGGATTGTCACCATTGATGATAACCCTTTTTTTTTAACCCCTCTTGGCGCCAAGGTCCAGATACACCACTGTTGCCATTCCTTTCCAGCTTTCATGCCTGTAAGTCACCACTCAATCACAAGTCTTATACAATACATTCATTTCCATCAACTTATGATCGACCATTCCAGTGACAAAGCTTATTGTCTTCACTCTTCCTTTCACATACGCAGGGGTGTCGCTAGAGAATTTTGAATGGGGCAATAGTAACTGTGCTGAGAAAAAAATTCCCACAAATTTCCAACAATGAAAAAGGTAAAACTAAAGTTTATATTTTTATATATTTTTTGACATGCCAAAATACTGACAGTTTGAAACATTACAAATATTAAGGTGTATTACCATCCATCCACCCCAGGGGTGCATCCAGGATTTTGTAAAAGATGGGGCACACATTGCAGAAAATTCTCTGACAAGTTGAAAAAGGTTATTTCAAAGGAGGCGGGGGGAGGGGGTACAATCTTGAAGTTGTATACTGAAGGTATGTCACTTTGTATCAAGGGGGGCATGGGCCGGAAGTGCCCCCTAAATCTGATACTGCCCCCTTCCACCCCCACCCCCTCGAGCGATACCACTGCTTTTTCTCTCATTTTTTATCTTTCTCATTCCATTCTAACTCTGGCTTACCTTTCACGCAAACTTTGCATTTAACATTTCTAGGTATGGAACCCCCCACCCCCCCCCCCCCTTGAATACTCTGTGTAAAAGTATATCACATGAACATTATCACTAAAATGAGAATTCAAGTTTAATAGAATTAAAAAGCTCTCAGAATATGTAAATGTTTAAGGTAACTAGATATAGATGACTTTCATCCCCTTAACATGATAAAAGAGATGAACTAAAAAAATCATTTTTTGTTTTTGTTGTCTTTTTAATAACAATAAATATCAATTCAAATAACAAGTTTATAATTTGAAGGAAAAAAAAGAAGAAAATCTTGAAATTGTACATCCTTGCAGAAGTCTAGTGGTAAGTCAAATTTTCATATCACTTAGTAGTATATCATTGAATGAACGTTTGGTTTTTCTCAAAAGTTCTCAAGCAATTTGCGTATCAACTGTTTCATTCTATTATACTGTTGAAATGGTCACCGACATAAATCAAATCTAGGTTTTGTTAAATTTCATTCAGCTGAAGGCACTTATTTTTTAGAATTTCAGCAAATGCAATATTCCAACAAAAATCCTCCAAATCAGAAACCCTTGTTAGGGATATCTGTATTGTTTTATTCTGAATGAAATCCCAAACTTCATTACATGTATCCACTCGTGAGACTGCTGATCTAGTTAACAGGAATGAAGAGCTGTAGTGGTAATCCGTAGGTCTGTTGAATGAAAAGAGAAAATAGAACAAATTAAAAACTATTAAGGTCGTAAACAATAAGAAAGGACTGCAATGTGCCAGATATGTATATATGCATGACTCAAACACAGTGAATAATGCTTGATAAAAAGCTATTTTACCCACATTCATTAAAATTAAGTTCTTTTGTAAGCATGAAAATGGAAATGATGAATCCTTATAAAACTTAAATAAAATTCCCATATTTGACTCAAATTCTTCTTTTTCAGGTCAAAGGGAAAGGAAATTACAATCGTTTCAAATAACTTGCTTCCTCTTCAAGTTATGTACTATTGATATAGGCCTATTATATATTTTTTATGTTGAAATACTTTTCATTTAATTTTTTTTTTTTTTTTTTGGGGGGGGGGTGGGTATTGCCAAATTTAATCATGCACAGTAAACGCCTACCTCTCCAAGCTTGATCATGCAGGTCAGTATATTTGCTCTTTTCTCCTGATTTGTGTGTCTCAATATTCTTTCACCATCCATTGTAAAGAATCATGCTGTGTAAAAAATGGATAAATAAATTTATAAGAACATGTGTAAATAAAAGTAATTTAGAGGTTCACAATATGTATTTTGCAGAAATACTTCTACTCCACTAATTCTGACTTTTTTTGATCTTCTCAAACATCTAAATACATCTAATTTAGATTGATCAAAGCTCAAAAGAGACCGTTTTCACACAATGTATTGTGAATAAATGTGAATAGTAATTATCTCCTTCTTCTCCATGCTTACACACAATGCTGGGCTTTGATGGTAATGGTTTAAAATGTTTGCATAGTTTAAGGACAAGCTATTCAAAAATAAATGGCAACTAGTAAGGGTATCTGTAATATGCTTTTAACTAACACACTCAGGGACCCCTGGAAGCCCTAACTGCTTTTATAGTTCATTTCCTTGTTTCCTGTTAAATAACAATATTTATGATAATCATAAAATGATTTAAATTACATTATACATGTATAAGCATATAGATACTTTGGAAATGTTCTGTAAACTTACCTGTAATTTAGAAAGGCTAAATTTCTGCTTCATCATGTATGGTCAACAGTTTGTGCAATGTTTGAATAACATTTCCTGGGTTCCTTTCCATTTTGATCTGTTTAAAAAAAAAAAATGAAAACAGAGTTGTCACTTTTTTTGGTCTTTCTTGTTACAGTCATAGCTACATTGATAATATTTTTTTTTTTATCAGGCAAATAAATTCTAATCCATTATTTTTTAATAGGTCAAAATTCAATAATCATCAGCTATTTTATGTTTATTAAGGTGCATTCAAGCTACATAAGTTTCTTGGAAAGAAAAAGAAACAGCCTCAGCAACAAAACTTTCTAGTGACGTGTGTCTGAAATTTTGAATAGGGATCCCTAAACTGGCTTTAAACACCAGACTGAATTTTTGCCCAAAATACATTTGCCGCGCCCCCCCCCCCCAAAAAAAATCATAGTCTATCAGACTCTAGTTAACTTACAGTCAGTTTAATTGACCAAATGGCATGAATTGAACCAAATATAGTAGATCCAAGTCTTTTAAGAACGAAAAAAAAAAAGTCAGGCATGAAAGTGAAGTTGAACAGTTCTTATCAAACATGGTTAGAGATCTAGTATGACTTTGTCCCCCAAGCACAGCCTTAGGCTTAGCCCTAGCCAAGTCTACATCTACTAAAGATCGACTAGATCTATCCTTCAGACTTCGGTTTATGGAATAAAATTTCAACAAATATTCAGAGTTCAAAAGAGTAAACCTCGAGTAACATTAATGAATTTATATCAGCACTAATTTTGGTCTACATATCTTATCAAAATCATCGACATCGTAGAATACCAAAACACAGTCACAGTTTCCAAATCTAACGTTAACGTAGTCTCGTAGAATACCGGTACGTTAGATTTAGAATACTTCGATCCAAGTCAAGTTGGACTAACGAATACGCTTGTGTGCACCATACAGATGAACAACATGAGGAAAAGCTTATGGTTATGCAATACAGTCTATCATCATTTAGAGTTTAATAACGTTAAATCTGTTTAGATCTTCTTAGATCCAACTTGTTTGCATACATTGAATTTTTGACGCTGTCGAAGTAGCCACCGCGCCAGTGGCTGAAACTGACCCGTGACTGCCCGGGTAGCTGTCATGAGCCGCAGCGTGTGAGGACAGCGATCTCCGTGTCAAACTACATCTCGACGATAAAATTAGAACTGTAATTTCGAGAGAAAATTGTTTCAATCCTTTTTCAACACAACTCTTGTGAATCCTTTTGAAATATAGATAAATTATCGTAGATCACCTAGAATTGTAAAAGTTATTTTTATTAATAAACTAAATGTACGAAATTTAATGATAATTTGAGCTCTACTCACCTTGTCCTTTTGAACTAACATCTCTCATTTCGTGCGGATAACGTCATTGCATATAATCTGCATAATTAATAGGTCTTGAATTGACGAAGTTGAGGTCAAGTAAATTTTGATCGATACTATCGAATTATGTACATATTCATGACCTAGCATCCAATCAAAGTTTCACAATAAACTGACACGCACAAGAAATATGAATAATGCAACGCATCGGGTGCTTATCGGGCTCTTCAAATGATCCGAAAGAGGCGGGGCCTAATTCCATTCGCGTAATGATTTCCGCGCGTGCTGCTTTCCGTCTAGTAAATCTATTATACGTCTATGGTTGAGTCATAATTAAGTGATATAGTCCAGCAGATTGGTGCAGAAAATTGATAGAATTGTGCACTTTTTCATAAAAACATAAAGTTTGGCATGTAGGTAGAGTTTTTTATGCCGAATAATTCTGGATATAGGGCCACCAAAAATTCGGGCCCTGGGACCAGTTGTACCCATTTAAAAAAAAAAAAAATGGCCCTCTCAGGGTCCTTCCCCTTCAAAGTCTTGCACCCTCCTCATTAACATACCCTTTCTTACCTGCAAGAACTCTTGAGAGCGAACGTACAGGCCCGTACAGGTACCGTGCAACCGACGTGCAACCGCCGCGCGACATGTCACGGCTCCGTATGGAGCCTTAATTGGGCTTCCTGAGACCTCCGCAAGGAGCCCGTGCGATGGTCGCAAGAAGCACGTGCAATGAGTACGATGGCTGCGCGTGTCACGTATGTTCATCTGAACACGTAGCCACACACAGAGATTGTTGGACATGTCAACAGTCTCTTTGTGTGTCGATCCTGCGTGCTCTTACGTGCTTGGAAAAATGTGCGACGCAAGTAGGGTCTTTTAAATTTTTGTTCAGCTTTTTTATTTGGGGGGCCTGTAAGAGGGGTAGGATAGGGAGTACGCCGGGTCTTTCAGGGTTATGATGAGTAAGTCTCTGGTATCATCTTACAACACAAATTATAAGAACATGAATGCAGGAAGATCGTGTTCAATGTCAATGGGTTCTTGTATTGAATATGTCTAGACTGCATGTTTCATTGATTCTATTCATTAACAGTATACATTCTTCAATACCATGACTGTGAGTCAATATTCATTGTCCTTTTAGAATCATCCATTGATTATACCTGACCTACCGTGAATTTGGAGGTAACACACCAACAATTCAAAATCCAACATTTCAATGTTGAACAAAGAACCGCACCAGAAACTGGAATATGTTTTTCGAAGTCCCTCTCCCATGCAGACATGAGTTCATGGTACGTTTTAACCGACACTGTCTCTTGTTACTTCTAACAGCAGGTACCTTACAAGTGGTTCTAAGTTAGACCTCTGTCATGTCTATACGAAAATGGTTTTATGTCTTCAATCTTTAAATCTAAGGGTTCCATCTGATGTATGCATTGTGGTGAAAGTTTTGATTTTTTTTATGTTGAGTAATTAAAAAAATGACACTGGCTATCGCTGATTTTAAAAAAATACATGAGTAATTATAACTCATGCCATTGGATTGATTGCGCGGATAAATATGTTCCGTAATTATTCATTAATATTGTTACAAATGCCCCAGCCCCAGCTATCCATCTTTAAGTCAGCATAAATCGATGTATCAAAGATACGTCTACAATTTGGAAAACAGATCTATTTGCTGCCTGAAATAATTCATAGTTTACCATTAGTAAATGTCATTGTATTTCCATTTACGAAATCATGCATATTATTATTAAGGCGATTATACCAGCACTTTATACTAGGCATTGCAGGCCAATCCACAAGCGAAACATGTTTTTCCCTACTCCCATTTACAAGGTGGCACAACTCTCCCATGGGTGGCTCAACTTTCATTATGAGTATGCTCAACTCTCCTCACCCTGCGGGAGACTTGCACCATTCGCCTTTTTTCTAAAACAGACTACTACTTTGAAATGCAATCAACTTGAATATCATAACCCACACTGTATTATAACATATAGGAGCTGAATTTCAAATGAGAAGAAGTTGTCCAATCCACAATGCAGGTTTGGGGAAATATGGCCCATTATGAAAAAAGTGGCTCAACTCTCCTGGATCTCCCCTACCCATGTCAATAAGTTTCGCGCAATTTGTTGCATCTACGCGTAGCCTGAATGTCATCAGAATGACACGTGCGCGCCACTGATCTCTGTAGAGATCAGTGGTGCGCGCGCACAGAATCAGTCTAAAAACACAAAATATTTCATAACTAATTCATAAAAAGGCCAGAATTCTACAAAACCATTAGAAGGTCAAACCTAGAACTCTTACTCTTTTAAGAAACCTTTTAACTGGTTAATTCCCACCATTAACAGCACTGCTAACCAATTAACCCTTTCAGGACAAGAATTATTCAAGGGCTAAAGTCATGGCTAAAGTGATCACATTTTGATCTTCAAATTGGCAACAATAATATTTTCTTTTAGTGCTACATGGTTCTAATAAGGTGTAATGTCTTTGAAAATAAAACACATGGTTAGGAATTTTGTCGAAAAGTTGAAAAATTGCCAATTTTGATAAAAAAATAAGGATTTTCAATCTCTCAATGTGATGCCGATTTAAGGATTTTAAAACTTATTCTCCTATTCAAAATTCCTGGCATCTAACGCAATATGGTAATGCAACAAAAATGGACATAGTGTGTGCAGAAACTTTTGCTCTTTCTACTCATGTATCTGGTATATTTTTTAGAGCTCTGAATAAAAAGTTACTGAGCCAAACCACAAAATGTGGTCAATTGTCTTGAAAGGGTTAACAAAATTACCTTGTCACTGCGAGTCGATTACTTTCCCCATAGGAACACGTGTAATTTGGGTGTTCTACGTTTTTGTGAGGCAACATAAAAAGGCCGTTTTCAAACAAAATTGGCCAGAATTCTACATGTGAGATGATTACATTTTTATGCTCAGCAGCTTCTTTGTTTCTTCAATATTCATATTCCTTTTTAACTGAATTAAATTGTTAAAAAGTGAAAAAGATATAAGTATTTCTAAAAGTTGAAATTTACGTTTTTCATGATTAATGTACAGGGTTCTATGGAGGGAATCGCAGAGGGAAAGTGATACGCGCGCGCGCATGGTTGAGAATGCAACACACTTTTTGGTATGTTTTTCCGACTGTAAAACAGCCCAATTTGTTTTGTAAATTGAATGTTATTTTCAGAAAAGATACTTGTCTTCTTGATTAATATAATATACAGGACATGATGAAAATGGTTACTCCGATGCAAAATATGCACGTGCTGCAAAATCATCGGATATAGGTTTTAGTGGAATCGTACAGTCTGCGATGTGCTGCAGCTGCGATCCGATTGGGCTCACAGTCGCAGAGCAATCGGATCGCAGTCGGATCGTGTAGTGTGCGCCGGGCTTAAGGACGTTCCACAGTTAAAGTCAAATCCATGTCATTTTCATTAAAATTTGCATGCAGTTACTTTGGTCCATGAGAAGCCCAAATACGCATAGAAAATTATAGGTCCATGTGCTTACTTTTTTTCTATGGGACAATGAACTGTGCCATGATTGGGTGTCAGGTAGAATGACGTCGTCGCAGGTTTTTGGCCATTGATAGGCCTCAGAATTCCCAATGTCATATACAAATCCCCATTATTCTGGCAAAATCCATGTCATATTTGTCAAACTTTCCAGATTTGTAGAGAAAAGTATACTGAAGGAGGAAACAGTTTTTAAGATGGGGGTCAATGCATTCGTTTTTATGCTAGCAGCGCCCTCAGGTGGCGGAAAAAGTCAAAAACTCGCAAAACTCGCAAAAACTGCGCATGGCTGGCTGGGAACCTGTCTGGGAATGGGATGGGTTGAAAAAACTCTACTGCACATTCAAAATCCATGTCAGATTCGTAAATTTTTCCATATTTGTAGAGAATTGTATACTGCAAAAGGAGAAAGTTTAAAAACTGGGGGTCCATGCACTCGTTTTTGTGCTAGCAGCGCCCTCATTTGGCGGAAAAAGTCAAAAACTCGCAAAACTCGCAAAAACTGCAGATGGCTGGCTGGGAACCCGTCTGGGAATGGGATGGGTTCGAACAAACTCTACTGTACATTCAAAATCCATGTCAGATTCGTAAATTTTTCCATATTTGTAGAGAATTACATACTGCAGACGGAGAAAGTTTTAAAAATGGGGGTCCATGCACTCGTTTTTGTGCTGGCAGCGCCCCCTTGTGGCGGAGAGTCTTCAATAAACTTACAAATTCTCGTCGGAAATATTGCTACTAACTTTACTCTCAAAACTTGCTCGATTGCCTATTATCAGACATGTAACTGACATTATTATTATTATTATTATTATTATTATTATTATTATTGCATTTTTAAAAATATTTTTATTTTATTTATTATAATGTTTTTTGTTTTGTTTTGTTCTGTTTTGATTTGGTTTGTTTGTTTGTTGTTGTTGTTGTTTGTTTTTTTTTGGGGGGGTACATTCACGATCCCAGGCACCGGAGGCGGCGGGCAGAGGGGGAATTTGTCCAACCAATCATTCAAAAAAAGGGGGCACCCCCCCCCGATCCCCTCGCAAGAAAAAAAATTACAACTTAATTGATTTTGCATTACTTAGCTGCCTTGTGAGTGATCTACTAATCGTGCAAACCTTCAGTATTCTTTTTTTTTTTTTTTTTTTAAATCGCATACTGTCACTACGGTCCCTACTATAATTGATAGCCACAATGTTTCTTAACATTTAGAAACCCTTTCTATTGCATATTTTGCCCCTAACCCCCCCCCCCCCCACACACACACACACACACACACGTACACTCACTCAAGATAATAAAGCTTGAAGTATTGCGATCAGCATTCTAGTGCTCCAAAAGGCGAAGTATCGCAAGTATGGTCGCTCCGCTCCCTTACATGCAAATAGGAGCAATTAATGTATCTCAAATATTAATACTGTCTAGCAGTGGCAACAAAAGCGGGGTGGCAGATTTTTCCTACTATAAAAGGACTGGGCGGAAAGGGGTATGAATAATTTTCTAGTGATGCGAAATGCAAGGTTTCAAAACGCAATAATCTTAATTTTCTTGCTTGCAATAATCTGTTCTGTCCCTTCGGAGGGGCCTCTCGCAAGACAAGAAAAATGATTTTAATGTTAAACAATGTAAAAAAGACTTTATTTTGCCAACGTTTGCTCTAATTTAAAATGCCTCTACATTCCTTATTTTCTCTCGGTCACTACACTCCCAGTCACATCAATGGCAACATTGATTTACTTTACAATATCTCTTCTATTACAAGGCCCCGAAGCGCATGGGTGTGGTAGGTGCTTCTCTGTGCCTAAAAAGAATGAAAAATGTCGTTTTTATTCTCCTCCTCGCAAGTCCAAAAGATGTTATATTACATCAATCATTTTGCAGTTTAACAAGTGAAATTTTGCATGTGCTCTAAAATACGTAATTTCAAAATTGAATAATCTAATTTTCTAAATCGATAGCTACGATCCCTCGCATTTCAATAAATGCAGTGTTTATTAACACTGTACATGTGTGGGGCGGGGACCAGAGGCTTTCCTTGTTTGGTTCCCAACCCATCGCAAGATTATTATCTATATAATTATACATAATATATAACTATATATAACGATATAGGCTGTAATTGTCTATATTTTACGCACACTTTCGAACCAGTGTATAAAAAAGAAGGAAATTGTAAGTCGTTTCGAATGACATTAATCATTATTCTATTTGCTCATGTCTTTGACTGTAGGGATAATGATCATTAGACAATCATATGGCATAGACAAATGATTCTTGGGCATACATTTGACTTTCTTTTTTTGTGCCAATTAAGGCACTAAAAATGGGAGGTAGATGACCATGACTATGAATTCCAAATTACATCTATCTTTCATTTTTCCTATACGACTAACTTTACCTATAGAAAATTCATGAGGGGGCATCGAATGTTATCTTTCAGCTAATATTTGGTATATTTTTCACAGGTACAGAATTATTGATTTCATCTATTTTTACCGGGTTCTTGTTACTGCGCACACTTGCGAACCCATTATTAAGCATTGTGTTAAATTTTAGAAGGAGTTTGTCTAGTAAATCTCACGAAAGCAGAAAATCCTACAGGGAACATTCACATCAAAGTGAGGCCGTATAATGCCTTGAAATGTAAGTAAATATCAATTTTATTTATCGTTCCTCTTAATGATTGGGATGTGTTCGTCGTAGCAGCAAGTGAGTTCACTGTACGTATAAACCCACATCCCACCAGTCTCCTCTCTCTTGCATTGCAAAAGAAAGTTATCAACTTTGATTGAACTATCAAACAGTCCTTTTGAATAGGGTACTGGTAATAATTTTCGAATAGATTAGAAATTTTCCGTAGATCTGTAAATTATGATAGTGCTCAAACCTCGAATGACTTCATCAGCGACAATCTGCGGTAGATGTGGACCTGCTCAAGATTGATCATAACACTGAATGCGCAAGATCCTCACTCTGGGCCGCGCCGGGTAAGATCTTGCCCAGCGGTCTGTTGGTTTTGGGTTCGCCGATCCTGGCCGGCTACTGCGCTTTGCCTAAGTACGAGAGCAAAATGTCGCAGATGCCCTGGCTACGGGATTAGGGCTATGCCTATAGGCCTAACGACGAACGTTAGACCTTCGCTTTGGACTTTGACTTTTGTTTAGGTAGGGTCCAGAAAGATCTACATAGAATTTGAATGCCAATGTCTTCCGTTCTCTATCCATATTAAAATGTTCTTCAGTTTCTATAACCTAAGTAGTCCGGGTTATAATTGAGCGAGGTGCCACCTGGAGAGGTAGATATTCTCATGTGGTTTTTCTAGACCAGTTTTTCATGCTGAACAAGAATATATGAGGTAAACAGGCTGTATCCTGAACCTTTTCCCGTGAGGGCGCTTTTTTCAAAATGGCCGCCAAAAATTCATATAAAGTGACTATGTGGTATAAATAAATAACAATGGCGCATGTTTAACCACTTTTTGCATTCGTTTTTATTACAGTTATACCCAAACAAGCTACGATTGTATTACAGACTCTAAAAAGCGGTATAAAGTGAGGGCGCTCTTCAAAATGGCCGCCAAAATCATAAAGTGTATATATTTGTTAATAAACATTTAAGAGGCCGCGAATAGGGCATATTTTGCATTTATTGTGATGAGAGTTATTCAGAAAGTATCTACATGTGTACCATACATTTTATAAAGAGTTAAAAAGGTGAGGGCGCTCTTCAAAATGGCCGCCAAAATCATAGATAAAGTGTATATATTTTTCAATAAACATTTAAGAGGCCGCGAATTGGGCATATTTTGCATTAATTGTGATGGGAGTTATTCACAAAGTATCTACATGTGTACCATACATTTTATAAAGAGTTAAAAAGGTGAGGGCGCTCTTCAAAATGGCCGCCAATAATCCTATATAATGGGTGTGGTCCTGTGTGTGTTAAAAAACATCAATGAGGTACAATTTCTTTTTGCATTGGTTTTGATAAAGCTTTTCAAAATAATCTGTATTTGGGACAAATAATCTGTTCTGAGGTTTAAGAAAATGGGGGCACTTTTGAAAATTGCCTTCCCCCCCCCCAAAAAAAAAAAAATATCTTGATAATGACTTAAAAATGTATCAGTAACAGTGCATAGAAAGTACCTTGAAATGTGAATACACTTTTGTGATGGAATTCTTTGTAATTATTTGAGGATGCTCTGTGATGTTCACATTCACTCTAACAATCACAAATGAAATTATATTTTAAATGAAAGTCATCAATTTGTTATTTTTTGTTTACTACACGATGACAGAAATACATTTTCAACTCTTTATTCTTTCATTATTCTCTGAACGGTTTCTATCTTCATGTAGGCTATTCAAGATTACATGAAAAGAGCCCTCTCCAAGTTCCCCTTAACCTGAGATTTTTGCAGAAGTTAAGGTACCTTTAATTGTTTTATCTCAAAGCTTTTCGAGTTCTGTCAAAGCATTATTCAGGTTTTCGTTGGAATGTTGTTTTGATTCTCGTTTTTGTTTTGTTGCATTTGCTGTTGTTGATTCCTCATATAGAAATATTGCTAATTTCATCAAAGATTTCATAATGCTAATTCAATTATTTTTTATTTTATTTCAAGACACAGTATCAGATCTTAGTCTGAGTTTATTCAGTTTGTTTACATTAATCATTCAATAACACTTGATGTAAGTTTATTCCAGCTCTTTGTCTTGACTGGACTTTTTGGTGAGTGCATTCATATTTCCTTTTACATTACTAATAACCCTACATTTTTTAAAAATTTGGTAACGCGTTACACCAATCGAGTGGTTTTCGAGCATGCAGTACTGTTCTGTTTTGTTTAATGGAAATTATTTATTTATTATATTATTTGATATAACTTAATGTAACATACTTTTCCCTCTACATGTAATGTTCCATGAAGGTTGTAAACAATAAATAAAAAATACTCAAACAAGATATGAAGAGTTTGTTCGCAAAAAAAAAAAAATGATTAGTGAAAATTTTAAGAAATTTAGATATTTGCAATTAAAGATCAAGAAAAAAAAAAAGGTCTATGCTGCTTTTGACAATAAATTCTAAATATACCTTTATAATTTGATTAAAAAATATATTATTTGAAAGGTATCATCTTTTTACTACGAGATTAATAACTTTATATAATTCTAAAAATGAACTTATCCATTTTTTCGAACAAACTCTTCATATACTACGTAGTGGTCAATTTTTCACACAGGTATACAAATTGAAGAAATGGAAACTCCTCATCAGCGCCTGAAGTGTGTTGTCCACTACCATTCAGACGCAAAGTACAGCACTATAGTACCCTGGACCGAAAAAAAAAAAAGACAGAATACTGAAGCGAAGGAAATAAGAGAGAAATGGAAAGGCGAGAATTGGCATGCAGAACAATGTTCTACTGTTCCCAATGAAATTCAGCCCGGCATTTCTGGTGTTCATATGACTCCATGCTACAAGAAGTTTACCCTCTTTATTTCTAAGTCAAAGAAGAAAGAAGACACTGGAGAAAATCAAGCTGACCAAAGGCCTCGTCGACAGAGTTATGTAGAAAACCCAAGGTCACTCTTTCCTAAGCACTGCTTCTTCTGTAAATGTGTGAAAAAGAGAGTAAGATGGAAAATGACCCCATGTCGCTTGCTCAGGACAAAAGCGGCAGAGACGAAGATTAAATGTCAAGCTGGAAGAAAAAATGACAAAGACATGTTGTTTCATGTAAGAGATGTTGATTTAATTGCCAAAGAGTTCCAAATGCATGACATATGCTATATAGGGTATGTAAGAGAGGGTAATGATGATGCCCCAGGTACAAGTGAAGAAAGTCATGGTGATTTTGAGGCTGTGAAGGCATTTATCCAAGAAACGGTGATTGAACTCAGTCAGGCAGTATCCATGGTGAAAGTACATGAAATATACTTTTCAGAATGCAGTGATCTGAGCGACTGTGAAGATTAATGATACAACATTGTCAGTGATTTGTCTCACCAGGAAACATTGTAAGGACAATTCAGTATAAAACCTTACTCTTTTGATCATTAAAAACACTGCTCTTCGATTTTAGTGGCCGTTGTGAAAAAGCTCCCTCAGGAATCTGTCAAACATCTTTTCAGTGATCATATAGAAACAACTTATCAAAATCTAATTCACCGTACATACGCTTATTATGCTTTGTAATGCTTATTTAAAGCTAATTTAGATTGGATTTTTGCGGCCATTTTGAAGAGCGCCCTCATTTTTCACCTTCATATACATTATTTTGTCACACATGTAGATTCTTTTCAAATAACTTTATTCAAAACTAATGCAAAAGGGGGTCAAATATGATCATTAATGTTTCTCTTTGTTAACTTACACAGGCTCATACCCTTTACATGGGATGTTAGCGGCCATTTTGAAGAGCGCCCTCACCTTTTAAACTCTTTATAAAATGTATGGTACACATGTAGATACTTTGTGCATAACTCTCATCACAATAAATGCGAAATATATGTCCAATTCGCGGCCTCATAAATGTTTATTAACAGATATATACACTTTATCTATGATTTTGGCGGCCATTTTGAAGAGCGCCCTCACTTTATACCGCTTTTTTAGATTCTGGAATACAATCGTAGCTTGTTTGGGAATAACTGTAATAAAAACGAATGCAAAAAGTGGTTAAACATGTGTCATTGTTATTTATTTAACCTACATGTATACATAGTCACTTTATATGAATTTTTGGCGGCCATTTTGAAAAAAGCGCCCTCACGGGAAAAGGTTCAGGATACAGCCTGTTTACCTCATATATTCTTGTTCAGCATGAAAAACTGGTCTAGAAAAACCACATGAGAATTTCTACCTCTCCAGGTGGCACCTCGCTCAATTATAACCCGGACTAAAGGCTGCTACTAACATTAGTAAGAGTAGACAAGAGTGGTCTCAATTTGATCATTGGCTTGGGCTTGGCTAAAATGGGTCTAACTTCCGTTAGGTCTAGAATCTACACTTCTTTTGTGCCGTGACAACCACTGACGAGTCGCCACTGACACTAGAGACTAGACAGTAGATCTGAGACTGAGAGTATGAATCTATGATTTCTGATAATCTAAACAGTAGATCTCTGCTTTTATTACAACCACGCTCCTAAATTTTGTTCTCTTTTGATTGCAGAGCTATCATTGACATTGATAAATGGACCAAAGTAGTGTAACACAGTCACAGGGGGACCAGGACCAGGGCTAGATCATCCAATAACGTGATAGACCCTACCTGGGCTGTAGATTTTGTCATCCACTCACTGCAGGAAACCCAAGTTGAACTGGCAAGGTTTTTTTTGTTGTTGTTGTTGAAAATGTAGACCTCTGTAAATTTCAATGTGGCCATAGCTTAGACGTTCTACTAGTAGCTCTGTAAGATTATGATATAGGGCCTAGTATTTAAACTCAATAGGCATGTACGTGTTTTCTGTAGACCCCTAATCTGTACAGTCAAAATCGAATTCTGAAGTCCAGTAAATTATTTTGATTGTACCTGCTGACTGATTTAACCATTTCGAAGTTTATTAGAGGTCTTGGTCTTGGATCAAATTTGAAATGGAAAATATTTACTTCTGTTAAAAGATTTAAACCTAAATTTACATTTCTATTATTTGAAGAAGAAGAAAAGTAAATTGTAACATAAAAGTAGAGATGTACCCATTTTTTTCCTTCTTTAAAATCCAGTCTACAGTCTACAAAAGTTTAAATTTTATTTTCTTTCTTTTTGTTTTCATTATGCAGGTTGTCCAAGGAAGCTCATCAGCTACAAAGCTTGTTGAATGTGTAGTAATGCCTTGGAGTCATAAAGGAAAAAAGTATTCTTTATCATTATTATTTCAAGTTTGAAACTGTTTTTTTTTAAAGAGATATTTATTGCTAATTTACATAATGGCAAATGATGAAATATTCTAAATCTCCTAGAGATGCATACATTTCAGAGCTGGACATTGAACTATTGAATGTCAAAATTTGGGTCGATTGGAAAGAGACATTTAAAGGGGAAACAAGCAGATTTGTAAAGTTGGGTGTGTGTCGAACTTGACCAGTAAATCTGACTTTTTTTTTTGGGGGGGGGGGAGATTTATCAAGGCTATTGAATGGCCCTTATTGCAATCACTTGACGTTTTACTCTTGGACCCTTTATAGATACACTCCAAAATTTGTAATTTTTAAATACTTTGAATACATGTACTTTGGCTACCACTGATGTCCCTTTTGTATAGGTCTATATGTATGTAATCAAAAAACTTGTAGTTGGCATAACTGGCCCATTTGAAACATGATTATGAGAAAGTCATTACTTTTCCATGTATTTCATTGTTTTATGGATTTCTTATGTATTCTGCATGTTGTTCTTCATTTTTTCATAAATTTCATCATACGATTCGTTTTATTTGATACTATCATCTAGATCAATATTTTGGTCTAAAATATAGCACAATCAATTTAAATTATTGTCACACTTAACATACAATAAAAAAAACCCTTTTAAGTTATGCACATTCAATTATCCCATCACGTAAGGCTAATGCAGTTTTAAATTCTAAATATAACCAATAAATTTGTAAATTCAAATAATTTTCCTTTTAATTCCAAAGTAATTAGAAAAAGATTTAGAAAAATGTTGCATGAAAAAATGATTTTGGTTAATCAGCTTTAATGCAACTTGTGTTTATAAATTTAAGCATAAGTAGTGCATTCAGATTTAATCATGATATTTTATTTGATCTTTAACCTTGAAGTGATAATCCCTTTCATCAGCTCCATGAAGCTATCCTGAGATAGCTATGATTCTATTTCTTTAAACACAAATGGTTCTAGAATCTGTAATTCGTTCACTTTTTTCATCTGTGCAATCATTATGTGCAATTAATCTGGGGTATGTTTCTAGGCAGACGAATCAGGCGCTTGGGAGTTTTAGCCCGCCCCCAAATTTTCAAAACTACCAATATTTGGACAAACATCACTTTATATCATATTTGCCAGTAAGGTGATGTCTTTGTACTTTTAACACGATAAAAACTATTTTCGAAAAATCAACTCAAGGCAATTTCAATAACCCTGTCTGTCACCTTTAGAAATGTGCGAACATTACAATGGCGTATTACGTAATCCGAACCTGATTTCTATGGGCAGTACAATAGGCCTTTGAAATTGCCCTTGAGTTTATTTTTCGAAAGTAGTTTTTATCGTGTTTTTTATGTCTTGTATATTCTGATGATAGTTTGAAAGGCTGTACATGGATATACATTACTGTCCACCTATATCGGATGCCAGAAGAATATAAAATTGTTTGCTTGCAAAAAAAAGAATAGAAACAAAAAATAGAAATTGGTATTGCCCCCCCCCCTGCCCCATGATTTGTTGTCCATGAACTAAATGCTATGATCTGTATGTGGCATTTGAAGAGAGCATTACGTTTTATGTTTAGAATTGAGTTATTTTAATAAACATCATTTCACACTGAGAAACTTTTTCTGTTGTTTTTCCCCATAATTTTGTGAAAGATGTGGTGATGATGATGATGATGATGCAGGCACAATAATATTATACATGTATGTGTTCTGAAGTGTGATGGTGGATTTCTGTAATACAGCCACCTTGAATTATTGGACGATAGACTGATTTTCGTAAGAAAGTGCTAGGTGTTGTGTGTGGGGTTTCTGTTGATGGACTCATTTTACTCATATTACCAAAGACTTTTAATAGTATCAAGACAGATTACTCTCACCTACTTCCGTAGTACATTCGGCAGACGCAAATTGCTGTGTTAAAATAGACTCGGAAAAATACGTTCGCCATAGGTATAACACGTGAAAAGCTGTCTCATTTTTTCTTGATATTTCATATCTTACTCTATCTTTTTCAAGTCTGATTTTTGCATGAGAGAAAGGATGGATAGTTCAAAAAACATTTATTGAACCTTTATTATCAATAAATGCCACTATGAATCCCCGGGATCATGCCTGCTTTTTGACATAATCATCTGCCATGGGGTTAACACGTGAAAACATGGATTTTAAGAATGATTATAGTTCCTCTTGTATTTCCTTGAATTTCATGTAAATGTGGCTTACATGTAATTTGAGACTCTGAACAAGATTAATGATGGCTCAAAAAGTGGAAGGGACCCCACATAAATCCCCGGGAATATGCATGCTTTTGGCCTTCCAGCTCCCATAGGTTAACACGCAAAAACAGGGATTTTCGAATGATTATAATTCCCCCAGAATTAGATTAAAATTTTGAAAAATGTGACTTAAATAAAATTTAAAGCTCTGAAAATGTATGATTAAGTTTCAACTAGTCGAACAGACCCCGCATAAATCCCAGGGAATATGCATGCTTTTGACCCCCAAAAAGTCTCGCCTGCCATAGGTTTACACGCGAAAACAAGGAATTTTAGGATGATTATAATTCTCATAGTTTTTATTTGAAAATATAAAAACTGTAATTTACATGTAATTTGAGGCTTTGAACAAGCTTACTGAAGGCTCAAAAAATTGAAAAGACCCCACATAAATCCCGGGGAATATGCATGCTTTTGACCAAAAAAGTCTCGCCTGCCATAGGTTTACACGCGAAAACAAGGAATATTAGGATGATTATAATTCCCATAGTTTTTATTTGAAAATATAAAAACTGTGATTTAGATGAAATTTAAAGCTCTGAAAATGTATAATTAAGGCTCAATGAGTCAACCCCCCATAAATCCCCGGGAATATGCATGCTTTTGGCCTTCCAGCTCCCATAGGTTAACACATGAAAAGAGGGATTTTGAAATGACTTTAATTCCCCTAGTATTTATTTGAAATTATGAAAAATGTAATTTAGATGAAATTTAAAGCTCTGAAAGTGTATAATTAAGGCTCAATGAGTCCAGTAAACCCCCCATAAATCCCCGGGAATATGCATGCTTTTGGCCTTCCAGCTCCCATAGGTTAACACATGAAAAGAGGGATTTTGAAATGACTTTAATTCCCCTAGTATTTATTTAAAATTGTGAAAAATGTAATTTAGATGAAATTTAAAGCTCTGAAAGTGTATAATTAAGGCTCGATGAGTCGTTTAAACCCCCCATAAATCCCCGGGAATATGCATGCTTTTGACCAAAAAAAATAATTTGTCATATAAGACGTGAAACCGTTTGTTGTTATTGATGACGTAATGTGGGCGTGTAGTATCGATCACGTGAGATCACGACATCCAATGAGATCGTGCGCTAGCTGACGACCATGTAGCAGACGTATGTCCGCCCGCCCAGGGGCCCAGCCTATATAGCCGGTATTAGAAGAAACTCTCACTAAATTCCAGTTCACTATTATATTTCTAATGTACCAGAGGCAAAATTCAATGTATTAAATTCATAAATTCATATAATCAATGTTCTACCACCGAATTACGCTTAGCTAAAATGACTGATGTGAGATCATGCAATCAGCATGAAATAGCTGAGCTGAATAGCGACCGACAAGGTGTCTAGCTCTAGCTAGGCTAGGTCTACCCCTCTGCGATCCCGATCGAGGTGGTGACGTTGCCGATGGAACTCTGTCAGTTTGCCAAAGGTGTTCTCCTCAAACTTCGCTCATCAAAGTTTTTTACTTGCTGATCGTCGTTTACTTTGGCTTCAGCCAACAAGACCGACAATGTAGTGGGAGGGGGCTTCTGAACCCTATTATGGATATGAGTCTGACACTGACAGTTCATGACAGGGGCGAATGCAGGATGTAGTAAAAAAAAAAAGGGGGGGGGGGCGCAAATGCAGGGCTGTCAACTTTTTGGAAGTGCTAGAAGGGAGATTCGTATTTTTTTCTTCTCACCATTCCTCCAAAAGTTGCTCTGTGGGGGGGGGGGGGGGGGGAGAGGGGTGAAAAGAATTTTTTTTCTTCTCGCCGGCCCTCCAAAATAATTTTTAAAAAAGGGCCCGGGGACAATGATGTATGACTTTCTTTAAAAAAGAGGAGGGGGCATGGGCCGGGATTGCGCCCTCCCCTAAATCCGCCACTCGTCCATGCCCGGACTGTCACGTCAGTCTTGCGGGGTGGGCTTTTTTACAAGTTTTCTCTGAGGGTTAATAGATCAACATTGTTAGCCTCGTATAGGCTCCCAAACTAATGGTGCTCGATCCGGTTTTATTTACATTTTAGGCCAGAGTCCGTGTATACCTGTAGTTTGTAGTTCAAAAGAATGTAATTCCTATTCCAGGGGCGGATCCAGGATTTTGTAGAGGAGGGGGCACAGAGCCGAAAAGTACACAATTAAAGAGGCAATTTTTTTATTGTGTACTTAAGGTATGCCAGTTAATTGGGTTCCAAAAAGGGGGCGCGGTCGATTCGCCCCCCCCCCTGGATCCGCGCCTGCTATTCTGTCATGGATGTGAAGAATGGGATTGCATGGTGTTGGTGGTCGATCTCATTAAATTGAACGATTGAAGGAAAAAAAAAAACAATAAGAGATCATTATTTTTGTCCTCATTTCTATTGGAGTCATTTTTATAGATCGGTTGTAAGAGAGAATAAGAGAATAAGAGATTATTAGAAAATGAAACCTGTGAGAGGGGGAGGGAAGGGAGAGAGAGAGAGAGAGAGAGAGAGCGAGAGAGAGAGACAAAGGGGGCTGGGGCAAAAGGAATGGGATATTCCTACAAGGACAGAATAGGACTGGTAATAAATAAATTATATCATCAGCTGCTATTGTTGGTTACTATAGTTAATTCAATTCAAAATAGCCCTATACTGTTTTCTTCGCCTGTCGTCTCAAACTGCTACAGCAGAATATTACAAATAACTTACTGTAAGTTATTTATATTGGTGGAGTATCCAAGAATGCAGGGGAGGGGGGGGGGGCCCACACCTGACTAACAAAAAATCATCAGATGCTGTCTATTCTGAATTTTCAGACAAGCAAGGAAAAAAAGTCAAATTTTTCATGTTCCGGGGGGGGGGGGGGCACACAATTCCTTTCATTCGATGTGTAACTATAAGATATGTCAGATTTGGTTTTGGCTGGCACGTAGGGCACGTGCGTCCCTGGATACGCCACCAATAAAAATAAGAGAATCTTGGATACGCCACACTTAATTAATCTTTGTATTTAAGGATTTGCTCGCATGCAGTCTCATTTTAATAAAGCCTTTTCTTTCTTGACTTTTAACATAAAGCCATAGATTTACATTATACGTCTATAATCCCTAAAATTTACATAAATCATGATATCAAATGAAATATTCTGATTTAGTAAAATAAAGATAGCATTTTATTTATTTATTTATTTTTATTTTTTATTTTTACTTTTCTCGACATTCCCGTCAGATATCGCAGTGTTTGCTCATATAGAGCTTAATATCAGGGAACATGTTTGGACCATTCCTCCCCCCCCCCCTCCCAATCACATAAATATTAATAGAAATTTCACAGCAAATAACTTTAACAAAAATACAAACATCCCTCCTAGCTCCCCCTCCCAACTCTCTCCCTCTCCTCCATGGTGCAGTTAGAGTATGTTGATTCCTATCTGTTTTGGGACATAAGTTTGTATCACGGCTTTACCAAAAGCGATGTACAGAAAAAGAAGAAAAAATAAAGGAAATAAAAAATACAAACATCTTGATAAAGACTATAACCTTCCCTCTCGGCCGATCGACATGTACCACAATATATACGCGTGCTTTATTTCGGGACTGAGCACTCTTCGTATTTAAACTCTTTGGTTCAGCTGCTGCAGCAGACGACATGAGAGTTTACTAAGTACATGTCAGTGCTGTGTCGATGGTAAACGGTAAAGCCATGAGGTCGATAATTAGTTTATTTCAGGTTTATTTCCGTAAATATATATTTGCTATGAATTTCTGAGGCATTTGGAAGATTATTCAAATCTTCCAAAGATTACATTTTCCCCCACGAAATCACGTGAAAGCCGTTTTATGTTTCAAACCCAACAAGAATTAGCATAATGTGGGACTGTATTATTGAGAATGACGTCATCGCCACGGAAAGCGACTCGGTATATCAGCGTTCGGATTCAAGGTACAAAAATGCATTGTATTTGATTTTTTACAGACATTTTCGGATGCATGGTTTTTAGAAAATGATATTTCACACAAAGTATCTTTAATATCTGATTAATGACATACTCCAATATCTCTTTTGTTTTCCGATTAGAAATGTGTAATTTTAATGCATATTTTGGACTTTTATTTTGTATTTTTAATGTAATGTTTCTTGTACGTTTGTCCCCGTTTTTCCATCGATTTTGAAAAAAAAAATATGATGACTAGTTAACCTGCTGATTCCCATTTTCAAAACCATTAAGATCATTCAAATTCATGGTCATATGCCAAAGTTATAGCAGTTTTGCTTCGACACTTCCCCAGCGGTTTCACCGAACATCGTGTTCATTCAACAGAAAAGCGAGGTCAAATCAATGCGAATTCTTGGGTTAATTGCACCGTTCGGCACCGTTCGGCACTGCCTGTGATACAATATTTAGACTGTAGATATTGTACATCTCTTTAGTGTATATAAACACCATTTTGATAATGGTCATCTTCATTGCTTATCAATAGAATACCCTGCAAAGTATTATATAAACCTCCGTTTTGGGAAAATTTGAGATTTTTCGACATCTGTCAACACATAGAACACATAGAACACATAAACAGTTACATTATAGGACATAACTTTTTATCTCATAATCCTAATTCAACGAAACTTGGACTTTCTGTTCAGAATGATATTCTCCATGATTTAAACCAACAGAGATATATTTGTATCAATTTTCGTTTGCCATGGTAAACGTTATCCACGTAAATGTAAGTTTTAACAATTTTTTTTTAAACCAGATATTTCTTTGAACGTATAGAATTTAGTGTAAATGTGAGTTAAATATAATAACCAGGCAGTTATGGTATTGTTTGTAAATATAATACACCCAATTAAATGAGATCATTCTTTATCTTTATCTTTATGATCGTTTTAAAATCTCTATTTGTTTAGCTGATTATGTCACGAATTGTGCCTAGAGATTTCTTTCTTCTTTCTAACTGGAACAACCAATATTAGCTTGCTCATGTTGAATGAAATATACTGAGAGGAGATATTTCTATGAATATAATTATGATGCATAACTTTACTAGAGGTATTCAACAAATTTATGAATAATACAATCTACCAATCTGATAATAGGTTATTTTTAAATATCCAATGTCGTAACCTCAGTGGCTTCAATGTACTGTGATGGTAAGCTTTAGACATGTGATTTGAACCTTGAACTTGCAGCACTGAATATTTGATGTGAACATAGTGGTGATCGGACATCATTGACAACATTGGGATTGCACATTGATAAAAGAGTATAAATACCGTATATAGAATATGTGAATATTACTTTATTGCCTGTTTTGTGTTGATTTGTACACTATATGATATGTCTTTCTGACTTGTTTTTCATTTATTTTTTTATTTTTTTTAAATTTTTTGTAATGAGTTTTATTGAATCAAAACAATCATATCATTTTGTTTTTCATTTGTATGAAGATCATGCAGCCAATCTCAAACTCTGGATGTTACTAGAATTGGTTACGATCTTTACCTTATATTTTGCTTTATATACGTATTGTGATATGATTTAGATGTTTTTTTTTTATTATTTTTTTTTTTTATTTTTTACCTTCATTGTAATGTACTTCAAGATATTCAAGAGGTTAACTGAAAAATCAACACTGCGCCAAAGGTGACGAAAACATACATTTATTTTGTTAGGGGTCCTACTGTACCCTTGCAACATCTTAACCTGTAACTTTATGTAACTATTAGATTTCATTGAAACTTGGTCACTGATGCAAGATTGTTAGCAAAGTTGGTAAGTATTATCCTTAAAGGAAGGAGACCTCAATTTCTGAAACAAGGTACCTTGCCTCCAAGGGGGCTCAGGGGCAGCAGCCCTTAAGCGCCCCTATTGTGAAAATGAGATATTTGTTGAATGCATGGCAGGGTTCTAACCAAACTAGGTATCCCTTAAGGAGGGATGGAGTGGTGGTGGTGGGGGGGGGGGGGGTCAAAAGCCCCCCCCCCCCCCTCCCCCAAGAGCCTGTGACACCAAATTGACATTTTTCTTTCTTCTGTAAAAACGTATTGCCACATGTACATGTAGATTGTAAGCAAACTAGGTAGGAATCATTGTTAGGGGAAGGAGACCTCAAATTGTTCAAGTATTGTAGACCATTATCTTCAAGGCGTCTGATGGAGGGGCACCACCGGCACCCCAAAAGTGTCCCAATGGCAATTATTTCATGTACACATATTCTGCTGCTTTAAAACACACAGCTTGATTTCAAATGAACTTCACCATCCAATAAATCTTACTTGAAGGGATTTAAGTTATACAGATGGGGTACCTGGCCCACAAGGGGGGGGGGGAGGCTCAGGGGCAGCACCCCTTAAGTGTTCCAACCTTTGATTTTTCAACAAGCGAAAATTTTGGCCCGAAAATTGCGTGATGCAGGCGAGACTGCCCTGGGCATTTCCCTTGTCTGACATAATCAGCTGAACAATTAATAAAGAATAACGTCTAATGTTATTTGGGTGTGTTAGATTTACAAACGATAAAATTCTTTGTTAAATATCTAAGTCACATTAACGTTGAATCTCTGACTTTCAAAGTAATTTCTGTTTGAAAAAATACAAAAATGAAATGAAAATGAACATTGAATTACAGTTGCAATAGCAATTAAAAGTAATGTAAATATATCAATATTCTAAAATATGTGGAATATCATTCTGAACAGTCTCCAAGTTGCATTGAATTGGGATTATGAGAAAAAAGGTTACAGCCTAGAAGGTAAAACTTTTTGCTCAATGTGTTAACAAATATTAAAAACCTCACATTTCCACAAAACGGAGATTTTTATAATATTTTGCAGGGTACTTTGCTGATAATTAATCTATTATCAGCATAGTATTAACATATACTTGATATGTATATAATAATAATAATAATAATAATAATGTGACTTATAAAGCGCCAAATCCACTCTGTAGAGTGCTCAAGGCGCATAAAGAATTACAAAGTACATGTAAATAGAAAGGTTTTGAGAAGATTTTTAAAAGAATCAACAGAGATACAAGCTTTGATGTCTACAGGAAGACTATTCCACAAGGTGGGGCATGCGTAAGCAAAGGATCTTTCACCCCAAGATTTTGAAACTTTAGGAATTACAAGAGAGCCGGATGTTGATGAGCGCAGAGATCTTTTGGGTATGTAATAATGAATAAAAGAGAGATTGTATTGGGGTGCTGATCCATGAATACAATGAAAAGTGAGCAACAAAATTTTGAAAATTATACGATCTTTGACAGGGAGCCAGTGCAGTGAATTCAAAATGGGAGTGATGTGAGAGCGCCTATTAGACAGTGAGACAATACGAGCTGCGGCGTTTTGAAGTTTCTGGAGCCTATATAACTGGTTCTGAGGTAAATTGAACAGAAGTGCATTGCAAAAATCAAGGCGGGAGGATATCAATGAATGTACAATTTTTTCGGTGGCAGACTTTGACAAATATTTCCGGATAAAACCAATGTTTCGTAGTTGGTACCTAACTGATTTGCAGATATTTGAGATTTGAGGAGACATTGACATATGTGAATCGAAAATGACTCCGAGATTGCGGCAAGTTTGAGATAAATTAATAGTGTGGCCAGAAAATGAAAAGCAATTGACATCAATTTTGTTGAGCTGCACTTTAGATCCAAACAAAAGAAATTCACATTTATCTAAATTCAGTTTCAAAGAGTGGGTTTGCATCC
The DNA here is from genome assembly GCA_025618425.1 of Heliocidaris tuberculata. NCBI lineage: Eukaryota > Metazoa > Echinodermata > Echinoidea > Camarodonta > Echinometridae > Heliocidaris > Heliocidaris tuberculata. The sequence continues at coordinate 74,109,850 of CM046832.1, read as the reverse complement.
AGTCATAAATGTCAACCATGCATGATTGAAGCCGACGAATGGCTGTTTCTGCTGCTGACTGAGTAGAATTAAACGAAATCATGAGCTGGATATCGTCGGCATAAATATGGTAATCAATTCTGTGACGAAGCAAAACTTGCCGCAATCCAATCAAATAAATCGAAAAAAGGGTCGGCCCGCCCACAGAGCCCTGCGGTACGCCATGGGTCAGAGGCAAAGCAACTGATTTACAACCATTTACGCACACAATCTGAGAATGGAAAGAAAGGTAGGATTCAAACCACTTGAATGCTTCACCTCTGACACCAAATGAACTTAAAGTATTCAACATGATTGTATGGTTTACTGTGTCGAAGGCGGAGGAGAGATCAAGTAAAAGTAGAGCAGTCAAATTCCCTCTGTCCATCTGTTGAAGGATGTGGTTTGATGCGTTCACAAGAAGAGTTTCCACACTATGGTGGGATCTGTAGGCTGATTGGAAAGGGTCGAAGAGATTGTTGTCATGAAAGTATTCGGAAAGACGGAAAAACACAACCCTTTCAAGTACTTTAAAGAGGAAGGGTAGGTTTGAAACTGGTCTGTAATTTTGAAGAGAATCGGGGTCGAGAGAAGGTTTCTTCAACAATGGTGTGACATGTGCAAGTTTCAAAGAGGACGGGACATGAGACTGCTCTAGACTTAAATTAACAAGGCAGCAGAGAATAGGGGCAAACGTAGAGGAACAATCCTTTAATAACTTAGCAGGTATTGGATCTAACTGACATGATTTAGGAGGTGATTGGTGAAGGAGTGACAAAATCTCGTCAGGAGAGGTAGGTCCCCGGGGGGGGGCACTCGAATTATATTTTGACGGGGGTGTGCCTCACGAATCCCCGAAAAGGGGGTCTAAGGAACTGACTTCAAGGTGTAAAATACGGGGTCTTGGGAACTATGATCTATTGGGCAGAGTGAAAAACAGGGTCTAGGGAACTACAAAACTAACCTCGCTTTATCGGCGGTACACCTTCGCTATCGCAGGATCTCGGGACGGGCCGCGCCGGGGGCCGCGCCCGCGCCGTGTAGCGCTAGTAGCTAGCTAGCTGGAGCAGTTTTCAAGGCTCGCGCGACGAAAGGGCCTAGGGCGCGAGACCAGGTCGAGCGACCACTGCCTCCGCCACGCTCCCGGCCGCATGCGAACGAATATGTTTCATAACGGGGGTCTTCAGAGCGGGGCTGAGCGGCTCCTGAGCGGAACTGAGTATCTAGAGAACGGAAATCGGGGTCTGAAAAAGGGGGTCATCAAAGCGGCACGTCCCCGTACCACCAATATACGTGAGTGCCCCCCCCGGGGGTAGGTCGCAAGATATCCAAGGTAGATGAGGTGTTAGACTGTAGAGGTGTTAGGTCAGGAGATAAACTATCGCAGATTCCTTTTACTTTTGTCTGGAAAAAGTGTAAGAATCTGGAAGCTAGTTCATGGCTGTCATTGTGGTGAGGTAGAGGTGATGATTGACGACGATTGAGCAGTCTGTTGGCCAAAGAGAAGAGTTGTTTGGAGTCACCTTGGCAATCTTCAACAAGACCTATGAAGTAGGATCGCTTCGCTCTTGTCACAAGAGAGTTGACGAGATCACGCTGGACTCGAAAATGATCCCTGTCAATCGATAGTCTGCTGTTCCGCCACTTCGTCTCCAGTCTTCTTCGAATACGCTTCTGTGTGATGATGTCAGAGCTATACCATGGACAGTCCACATGGCTCCGCACCTTTCTAGTCCTTGGTGGAGCATGGGTGTCGAGAAGCTTCTCAAGCTCAGTATTATAGCGATGAACAGCTGCATCTATGCTGTCTGTAGAAGAAAGGATAATGTTACTATCAGCTACATTTTGGGCGAAAGTTTCTCTATCTATGTCTCGGATGTTGCGGGAGACATATGTGGATTGAGTCCCATGGGGCTTGTTGAAACTGATCTTCCAAATAATTGCAGAGTGATCCGATATGCCCGGAGTAACCTTCGGCTTCGAACACAGAGCTTGATTGTCGGAATTCCGCACTATCACTACATCAAGGATGTGACCTTTGTCATGGGTGGGAGAACCGACAAGCTGAGACATGGCGTGGTTGCTGAGGAGAACATTAAACCTCTGTGTGTGAGGTGAAGAGCTATCATCTAGATGTATGTTCAAATCGCCGGTAATTATCAACGGTGTAGTTCTATATATGCTGCCGTCGAGAAAGTCTGAAAATTCTTCCAAAAATCTGGAGAAGCTCTGGGTGGCCTGTAGATTACTGCTACGTCTATGCAACCGGAGTCACTTGAGATGGTAGCACACATACACTCAAAACTGTCGTACCTGTTCGTAGGTTTGATGACAACCTTCAAATTATCTTTGTGGAGGAAAGCCACTCCGCCACCACGCCTAAAGGCTCTGGGACTATGTTTAAAACCATAGGAACTGGGGCAAAGATCAGCTATGACTGCATCGTCATCAGGTGAGAGCCACGTCTCACAGATACAAACAAAATCTAACTTATGATCCAAAACAAAATCTTGAAATGTAGTAGATTTATTACGGAGAGAACGAGAGTTAAGGGAACCAAATTTTAAGTGTTTCCTAAAATGGCCACGGCCACCCCTTCTACCACGATGTGTCCTCCGCCTTCGACATGTTCTACCGATTCCGAGAGACACCAACCGATCCCAAACAGCACAGTTCTCATCACGCCATTTTAAAAGGAAACATCTGTCATGGATATGAACATTCAGGGCATGAAGAGTATGACTGCTGTATTTGTAATGTCTTGTTGAAGAATCGCTAGAATCATAACTATTGGAATGGATGGGTTCTTGTAAAGAGGGTCCAGGATTGGGGTTGATGTCTCCCGAGATCAGCAGAAGAATACGAAACCTAGACAGGGCATTTGCATACCGCTGAACTGGTCTACCTATGTACTTGCCCTTACACTTAGCCTTGGGCAGTACCAGTGCATTACATGAATCAACATTGAAATCAGAACATAAGACTGTGGTATAATAGCAACAAGAGTACACAATACACACGAAGGCTATTAGAGTAGCCACCTTCATTGTGAAAATTCGCACAGGCGTGAAAGATAGAGCATGAACATGTGAATAACAGTGAAGCAGGCTATATACAAAGTGTACAAAGCAAGCAAGTGAACATGGCTAGACTCACTAGACACATGAGGCATTAGTCAAAGCCAAAACCTGTAAACTGAAAATCTGTGAATCTTAAATTGAGAATTTGTCCAAAAATAGTCTAGTAGCTTCCTGAAGACATACAAAATCACATACAGTAAAGAAGAATAAGTAAATGATACTGGAACCAGTAAAAAAAATAGACAACAAAGCCTCAAAGAAGCTGAAACTTGTGACCATCCACTGCGAGGAGATAAACAGTGACAGGGTGATCCGCTCTACAGCAGACCTTGTCGAGACATACCCGAATCAATTCGACAAGATCGGTGACTTCCCCGGGGAGTATCACATTGTGATCGACGAACATGCCAACCCGATCATCCACGCTCCCAGGAAGTGCCCAATCCACCTCCATGATGAGCTGAAGCGTGAAATTGAGAAAATGGAAGAGCTAGGTGTTATCGCTAAGGTATCTGAACCAACAGCATGGGTAAGCAGCCTAGCGATTTCCCGGAAAGCGAATGGCCAACTACGTATCTGCCTTGATCCCAAGGATCTTAACAAAGCGATAAAGCGTTGCCACCACCGCACACCTACCACCGCTGAAATAACACACAAACTCGCAGGAGCTACAGTCTTCAGTAAGCTTGACGCGAAAAACGGCTATTGGTCTGTCAAGCTAGACAAGGAAAGCTCTCTGTTGACTACATTCAACAGCCCCTTTGGTCGATATCAGTATCTGCGCATGCCATTTGGCCTAGCTATGTCTCAAGACGTATTTCAGCACAGGATGGATCAGATCCTTGAAGGATGTGATGGTGTCATTAGCATTGCTGATGATATCATTGTCTTCGGGAAGACACAGGAAGTACATGACAAAAACCTGCAAACCCTCATGCAAGCTGCTGAGAAGCACAACCTGCAATTCAACAGCAGCAAGTGCACCATCAATGTTCCCCAGATAGAGTTCTTTGGCATGGTGTACAATCAGCAAGGGGTCCATCCAGATCCGCGTAAGGTTGAAGCGATCAAAGCACTTCCCGCCCCAGAGGGGAAGACCCAGCTTCGCGAATTCTTGGGAATGATCACCTATCTCAGTCCTTTCATTCCAAACCTATCTGCACAGACCGCTGATCTCAGAGAATTGCTTAAGCAGGATGTTGATTTTGTCTGGTCAACAAAGCACCAGCAATCCTTCGATAAGATTCGCGAACAGATTTGTGCCAACGCGACTCTTGCGTACTTTGACACCAACAAGCACACTACGATCCAAGTCGATGCTTCGATGCGCGGTCTAGGAGCAACCCTGATGCAAGACGGGAAACCGATAGCGTACGCTTCAAAGGCTCTAAGCGAAGCGGAACAGCGATACGCGAACATCGAGCGTGAGCTTCTCGCTGTAGTGTTCGGTTGCGAGCGTTTCCACACCTACATCTACGGGAAGAGCTTCACCATACAATCCGATCATAAGCCACTCGAGATGATCCAGCACAAACCGCTGACTGCAGCCCCTCCTAGGCTGCAGCGAATGCTCCTCCGCCTCCAACCCTACGATTATGGCATTAAGTATTGCTCTGGCAAGGACGTTCCTATCGCTGATTGCCTCTCCCGCAGCCCTCCAGCTAAGAGCGAGCACATCCAACTCGACCTTCAAATCCACTTTGTGCAGTTTGCACCTGACCGTTTGAGCGATTTGAAGCGTGAGACCGCGAATGATACTACTCTCTCATCCCTTAGCGAAGTGATTTGTCGAGGATGGCCACAACAAAGGCGCGATCTTCCGAAGATTCTCCACCCATTTTGGGCCTTCCGCGATGAGATGGCAGTAGAGGATGCTCTTGTCCTAAAAGGAGACCGAATCGTCATTCCGCAGAACATGAGGAAATACATCCTCACAAAGCTCCATGAGGGCCATCAGGGAATGGAGAAGATGCGTTTGAGAGCTAAGTCATCAGTATACTGGCCGTCAATCAGTAATGACATCGAAGAGCTAGTCAAAGATTGTGACGCGTGTCAAGAACTTCGATCATCACACCCCCACGAGCCTCTCCTACAGCATGAGATTCCGACCAGGCCGTGGCAGGTCTTAGGAACAGACTTATTCCATTTCGAAGGGAATACCTACCTCATTGTCGCAGATTACTTCTCCAAATTTCCGTTCATCCGAAAAATGCCCGCACAATGCACCAGTAGCGCTGTGATTAGTGCAACCGAGCAGATCATGTCAGAAATCGGCATTCCGGAAAGAATCGTAAGCGACAACGGTAGACACTTCGACTCGGCTCAGTACAGAGATTTCGCATCTACATGGGGTTTCCAGCATGTTACCTCATCACCGCACTATCCGCAGTCCAACGGGTTCATAGAGCGTACTATTCAGACCGTGAAGAACACCCTCAAGAAAGCGAAAGCTAGCGGCATCAATCTGAATATGGCCCTTCCTTGTGTACGTACAACGCCGGTTGATAGCGTTATCCCAAGCCCAGCAGAGCTTCTGCACGGTCGCAAAATGAAGGACAATCTGCCGACAAAGATTCGCGAAACTTCACGCATACGCGACTCCGTATACGAGCGACTAGCAAGTCGTCAGCAATCGCAGAAGGAGCATCATGATAAGAATGCTCATGTCCTACCTCCCCTCGCTCCGCACCAAAGCGTGAGGATCCAAGACCACAGAACAGGTCATTGGCTCCCAGCCACCGTTGTTGACAAGTGCGTTGAACCGCGTTCCTACATTGTAGAAACTCCCAACAGAGGCCTACTACGTAGAAACCGCAGACACCTCGCGGATGTTCAGCCGAAGCGGGTCCAATTCCATGAACCAGAGCAAACGACATCTACCGCTCAGGTTCCAGACAACGACGGTCACCAGTACACTCGCAGTGGCCGCCGCGTAAAGAAGCCGGATAAGCTAACTTATTAGCGTTTTAATGTTTAGAGGGAAGAACACTAAACTCTTCTCACACTTTCAATTCCTGTATGTTGTGAATTATACTGCTCATCAGGAATATTTGCTGAATTGTCATATTTGGCTTTGTTATAAAGGTTATTCAAAATCCAGATTTTCGCGGACTCTTGTTTGGACCCATTTTAATTTTTGGACTGCATCTCTTACTTTAAAGAAGGGGGGATGTAATATGTTATGATCATGCCTGTGTGGCATTCCATACTTTGTATCTTTCTATTGCCTACTATTTTCCTATCTCTTATCTACATACATTCTCACACTGTAACCACCCACAGCTGAGCAACAACTGATAATAAACTACACAATACTCTTAATGTCATATGTCTACTGGAATCCATCTATTGTTGTACTATCCTCTTAACTATAACACTTTACAGTGAGGAATATGATTCTTAAAGAAGAAGCAAATATGAATCTAATTACTGTCATTATTGGTGCGCTTGGGGTGGTGCCCCCAAGACTCCCCCCCCCCCCCCCCCCCCCCCCCCCCCGGTAGGTACCCCTATCTATATTAACTTCGATCCTCCTTGCCTAAGGATGATCCCTGCCAATTGGTTGAAATCCACTACCAGCAAAGAAGTCAAATGCATGTGTACAATACATGCACATACTACATGTACACATACTACATGTACATGTACATACATGTACTGTATGTAGAGACAAAACTGAAATTTACCCAAAACTTAACCAAGTTAAACTGTCAGTAGGTTACCTTTAATGTGATGAAAATGTAAGATTTGGGTATTCATTTGAAAGAGGGTGACATGAAGACAATCCCTACCAAGAATGATGCCAAGTTTCAAAGAATTTGAACAAATAATTTTGAAACAAAGTAATAATTCAAAAACTTAACCTCAGGTTAAGTTTTTGGAACACAATTTAACTCAATTGACCTTTGACCTTGACTTTTGACCTGAAATTTGTTCCACATTATCTGTGATACTCTACAACACTTATGTTCAAGTTTCATGGAAATCGGACGTATACTTTTGAAATGAGAGCATTTCCAAAATTGTTGACGCCGCCGCCGTCGGAAAAGCGGCGCCTATGTCTCTCTTTTTGCTTACGCAGGCGAGACAAAAACTATGTATCTTGGTGCTTAGTGATACCTTCATTCTTTCCAACTGGAGCAACCACTTTTTAATTTAAGTTGAATGAATCATGCTGAGATAATTATTTCTACGAGTTTAAAATATGATCTTATGTGTGTAATGTTTTTTATGTAGACCTAGAAAGGTTATACTGGCTGTGGAAAAGGTTCAGCTTGTCATCACCAAACTATGGAATTTCATTTTGTATATTTAAACAAGACGAATGCGACTGCATCTCCTATATGCCTCCGCCTAAATTCAGTTGATGGCTCAAACTGTTCTTGAAATCTTGTGATAACCAGAATAAAAAGCCTCTAATTACATGTTAATTGACCACTTTGACATTTGACCTTACACCTTATAACCCCAAAGTCTGATCACTTTATCTCCTCCTAGTCATGAATAAAATAGTTGAGATATGGTGATAACAAAGGTAAAAAACCATTAATTTCACATACACCTGTATAATGACCACTATGACCTGTCACCTTTGACCTACGTGAACAAAAATCTAATCAGTTCGTCTCAATTTCAGAATTGACCTCTATGACCTTTGACCTACGAATCCCAAAATCTAACTAGATCGTCTTTCTATGGTGATACATACTTGTACCAAGTTTGAAGTTCATACCTCAAATGGTTCTTGAGATATTGCGTTAACAAGGCTAACTGAAATTTCAGAAATTGACCTGACCTTTGACCTTTGACCTACATACCCCAAAATCTAATCAGATCCTCTTCCTATGGTGATACATACTATCACCAAGTTTGAAGTTCATACCTCAAATGGTTCTTGAGTTATCGCTAAAACGAGGCTAAGACCTGAAATTTCAATTAGCCTGTGACCTTGACCTTTGACCTACCTACCCCAAACTCTAAGCAGATCGTCTTCCTATGGTGATACATACTAGCACTAAGTTTGAAGTTCATACCTCAAAGGGTTCTTGAGTTATCGCTAGAACGAGCCTAACACCTGAAATTTCAGAAAAATTGGCCTCTGTGACCTTGACCTTTGAACTACGTACCCCAAAATCTAATCAGATCGTCTTCCTATGGTGATACATACTAGCACCAAGTTTGAAGTTCATACCTCACCTGGTTCTTGAGTTATCGCCAGAACAAGAAAGCGGGACGGACAGACGGACAGATGGACAACCCGAAAACATAATGCCTCTGGCACCACCTTCGGTGGGCGGAGGCATAAAAAAACAACCTAATTTACTTGCATAGAAGAGGTAAGGCTATACCAAAAATACCAGTACTGAATGCCTTCACACAAAGAGAATATTGTATAATGAATTTAGTTGTCAAATAATTTTACATATTCATTCAGTGAATGAATGATAAAATTAACGTGATCAAAATTAGTAGCATGCCTAAGCATAAAATGCTTTGGACACTACATTATCATTAGGGATATGTAGAAGTTTTAATCCACTGGATAATACTTTCCACGTTGAAAACCACAAAATAATCTTGTCAGATTTATTTTTGTTTTGAGGTTGACAAAGAGTAATAGTCCCATTTTTGCAAAACTTTATCAAGCATTAGAATCATTTGAATCATTTGAATGTAATTAAACTTCTATTCCCCTCTGAAAAGCAAAGTTAGTTCAGCGTTATCACATTATATTACTTGTAAACAATAGGCGTCATTAATAGACGTCCATATGCACACTTAATGTTTATCATAAGATAATTCTCGTATGTAATGTAAATCATATTACAATGTATCAGATATGTACATAAACAGAGCGAAACATGGATATAATAATTGTAACATACCCTTACGAGATTGTGTAAACAATTTTAATGCACATAGTGTACACATGTATTGTACGAGTTATACATGTATATTCTTTTCATAAAAATTATATTGTTTACTATATATATGGAAGTAAATGTACATGTATTTCAGTGTAAATGTTTTAAAACACACATGTATGATTTAATGAACCTCAATCATTATCCAGTTGTCTTTAAATAATCCATTGAACAGGGCCAACCTCGTCCAGGTTTCGCTATTTGTTTGCTACATTTACCGAATGTATACTAAACTGTCATGCAGTAATTGACATACATGCCAGGGGTGTTGATCAGTGTTCATGATTGGAGGGATGACCAAGCGGGGGTAGGGTGTGGGAGGGGGATATCCCCCTGCCACACCAGGGACTTTTCAAAAATCTGTCTAAAAATTGCATTTTAGAGAATCCCAAAATGGTTTTCGGTGTGATTAAATGTTGTCTGAATTAATTGATTACAACTTTGAAAACTAATATTTTTGTTATTTTTTATTGGATTTTGCTCAAACTTTCATTGATCTGTTTCTTTCTTCTTTTTTTTTTTTTTTTTTGCTTCTTCTAAAATCAACTTGATATCAGGGTGGATTTCCCCATTAACAACAAATTATTCACACCACTTACAATTTTGAAGTCTTTTGTGTTTTTCTTAAGAATGAAAGGTTGACTGGTGGAATTTGGGCAATGGTTAAATTCTTTTAATGGTAAGCTTTAGGTGAACAATGATTGCGGTTTCACCTCATTTGCATAACAACTGACATGCTAATATATTCACTTCTTGGCATTTTAAGGTATGGCATTTTTTAATGCACGTTTTAGACATTCCTAAGACTCTGTACATGTTTTGTAACTATTTAATGATGTATGAATAGTTCAGGACAAGCCATCCTTTGTAGAAAAAAAAAGTAAATAAAATACCCCTGAACCATCAACTTTTGTAAATTGTCTTGTGCAATTATTCTTACAATTATTTGTCGCATGCTCAAGTAACAATATACTAGGACAAACCATCAATTGTGATTCTTCACAAAACAAAATTGAAAAAAAAAATTAAAAACTTGGTAAGGGTATGAATAATTTTTTTGTTAACTGTATATAAAAATTGGTAAGGGTTAGAAATAATTTTGTTGTTAACTGTATATAAAACTTGGTAAGGGTAACTTAACTGTATATATGGTCATTGTAAATCTCATTGATATTTTGTTATTGTTGGTAGAACAATGAATTCATATGACAATATGATACCATTGCATTAAATTTATGAAATGAGTTGAAAATGAACTTTATTACAAAATTGGCAATATCGTACAAATATTAGAATTCATATTCACACTGCAAACATTAAAATAATCTATAATTCAAAAGAAATGTTCATAAGATAAACAAAATATAAACTCCTCTCAAAGTATGATGTTAGACTATCATTTCTTGTAGATCAAGTCTAAGTCTATGCATTTCCTCAGCACAATACTGGTACAAACTTTACAACCAATCAAAACAAATCTTACAGCTAGACAACACTACCATGCACCTATGTCATACTTACATAGACACAATCGCAGAGACTTCTCGAGGAATTACCTCAAGGGCAATTTCAATACCCTACTGTATATCCCATAGAAATTATGCTCGGATTATGGAATACCTATCTGTAATGTTCACACATTCAATAGGTGATTAACAATGCTACTGATTTTTCATAAATTTTTGTTATCATTTTCTTGTTTGATGATTTAAGATGGTTTTTTGGATGACAGTACAATATTGTAAAGAAATGCACGTTTTTCCCTTGACTTGGGGGGGGGGGGAGCTTTTTCTGAAAAATAGTTTAAGATACACCTACATTGTAAAGGTAACTCACCCCTACCTCAATTGAAAGATATCTTAAATCAAAGAAATCAAACAATTATAAATGGAAAAATTTATTGAGGGCTTATTATGTCGCCATGGGCGCAAATCCTGGGGGGGGGGGGACATGTCCCCCTGTCCCCACTTTTTTTGAAGATAGGTGAATGTCCCCCCCCCCCCCCACCTTTTTGAATAACCTTTTATTTTTTTTATTTTTTCTTTGCTTGTCAGAGAATTTTGGAGGCGAATGTCCCCCCCAAATTTCAAAATGGATTTGCGCCACTATATGTGGCAATGAATTCACCTCGCTGAGCGGTGTAACTTCCATATATGCAAAAATTTGTGAGCTTATCATTCAAAATTAAGATAAGGTTCTATTCACTGGAGGGAATCTCAAAGTAAAAAAACTAATGAGAGAAAGGACACTGAATAAGGTATTAGACACTTGGACAGCCAGACAAAGAAAAAGGTAACATAACAATTTCAAGATCTTATGCCAAACCAAAGTGTGTTCTCGGGTGTATAGCTGAACCCCAAAACCCATACATTTTAACCACAAATTATCTTGCCAAATACAACTTAATGTATAACAATTCAATAGATGCCTAATTCTCTGCCAAAATAACAAAAGCGAATGGTGTATTTCATAACAAAGTCAGAAAAATAACATCCAGAGTTCACAGCCAAAATAGTATATAAATATTGCACAGGTAAGATGCCTCTATAAATGTTGATACATGTAGTATAGAACTCAAAGGTTAAATATTAACTTCTATTCTTTATTTGATAATATAAGTATTTTCCACACAAGAAAAACTTGAATTAACAATGAACATGAAAGTTGAGATGATGTTCGGTCTTAGCTTAGTCTAAAACCCAGTTAAACAATGCAACTTTGACTAATCGAGGTATAAACTGTTGCTTTGATATATCCCCTTAGACTTAGCTTAAACCTAGTATTGGAGTTAACGTGATTACAGGCCAATATATTTTATCCTCATTTCACTATACTTTCAAAAACTACTACCCCTTTCTTGTAACTTCAGACATAGTAAAATGTTTGAATTCTCTGGTGGTAATACATAGAATATGTACTTTCAGCACCCTATGCAGAAGCATATATTTCAAAACGAAGGAACTGTATATAAACTTGCACTTGTCTTTATAAGGGGTATATTACTGTTGGATGTATCTAGACAGCAATTCATTACTTAACAGGCAACAAAATATATTCAGGCCCTTTGCCAGTTACAAAGAATCATATTGAAAATATGTGATACCATTTGCATGTGCATATTTGAAAAAAAAGATTGCTGGTGGATTCAGATATTTAATTGAAATACAAATTCATGGGCTTAGCCTACTATCTCCTTAATTTTGATATTTACATGGTGATCGATGCAGTACTAGATAAGTGCAGTACTATTTTCTATTTGGTCATAAAAAGTATTCCAATGCAAGTTTATTTATAGATCAACTTGTTGCTTGTCTATTTCAATATGTTGAAAATTAAAAGATAAAAATAAAATCAGCCTCTGTTGATATATCATCAGTACAAACTACATGCATCTGTAAAAACAGTTAAAAGAAACTTAATTTTTGTTGTCATCAAAACACATAAGACATTTAGAAGAAAATGGACAGACTACAAGTATATATAATAGAAAGATCCAAGTTCATGCCTATTGCAATAACGCATTGGTAAATAGATGCTCCTCTGATGATAGTCCACAGTACAAAATTGTTTTATTTCTGATATGAACTAAAAAAGAACTCTTTTTTTTTGTGTCGTCAAAACTGTGAGGAACATAAACATGATAAAAATATAATTACAAACTTATAAATAAAATAAAAGAAGTACTGTACAAAATACAAATACAAATTGATACATAGATATATGTCTGGTTCTATTTCATTGCTTGGAACAGAAATAGAGGATATGATGACTGATGGTATAATATCCATTTACAACGATAACTAATGATGGATAATTTTATCTCGCATTTTTTTCCACCTGAGCCTGGGAGAAAATGGAAAATTAAATGAGATTTACAAAAAGGAATAACTGACCAAGAGTAGAGCTGGAATGCTATACATAGCTCAACTTCGATCTTTCAGATTATTTGGAGTATTGACAAGGGTCTGAATTATTTATGAAACACTCATCACTTTACACTGCATCCAAATGATTACAAATACTTGCAGCATGTTCCTTCTGCAATAAAGGGTTTCTTTTCTTCAATGTTTCATAACATTAAAAAGAAAAAAAAAACACAAATAAATCCTGACGGCATTTCATATGGTGCCTGTCAGAACCATGTCAAGTAATAAACTTCATAAAGCAGGATTTGAGGCTGGTTTACATTTCAAGTCAACAACGTTATTGAACCGAGCTTTTCCAACATTTATCCACAAGATAGTTTTTAAGACCTGCTCATGGCCTTAAAAATCAAAGTATATCTCTCTGGGCAAAGCAAGAATAATCAATATGGCACTTCCATTTTTCTTATTGCAACTTGTTCTGTTTGTTCAATATTTCAATGTACATTAACTTAATATTTAATAATCATTGAGCAGGTCTTGAAGGGATTCCATCTTCATCAGTAATAAGAAAAAAAGGCAAGAAAACACCATCCATGCCTTAGGCTTAGAATAACAAATACACAGAAATCCTTTTACAGGGATAAAACAACATTACACTAGACCAAGAAAAAAAAAAAATAAGGCAGATAAAAATTGTAAGTAGGTACAGAGGTATCATTCTGCTAAATGAGGAGATTGTTTTAAAACAAGCATAATACATTGATGCATGCTGAATTGTGCAAGTACACTTACTTCATAGTACTATTATTTATGAGTTACTTGCAAGGATATAAAGGCATATAACAATATCATCCCATGCATACAAACTCTAGTGTTACTAGGGAACTGGTTTACACAAACCTATTTTTAATACATGTAATAATCTTATGGTATTCCTGGGATTTCTTGGTAAAGGTTCTGGTGTCTCATCAACTTTCAGCTCACAACATCACGAGAACTTATTCTTAATTTCTTCAACACAAGAACCCACTCATTTATCCACTGTATCCATTCAAACTTGCATAGATAAGTATGCAAATACATGTATTATCAATATCACACTAGGTGACAGTAAAGAAAACTTCTTAGAAATTAATGTACCAAAATTTCCACTTATACAAGTATTTTCCTAATTTTTATAAAGCGCTGTTCAGAAAAGTATTTTCCTAATTCATGATAGAAATTTATATGTAGTACTGATGTGCTTCATCTCCTCTTGCCCTTGCCTCTCCTGGCCTGGCCCCTAGATGCCTCAGAGGCATCTGCACTCTCTGAAGTAGACCCTACACCCAAGAACTCCACTGCATTGGAGACTCCATCGGGGGTGAAGCCTCCAATGATCACTAGCTTGTCTTGAAACACAGTACATGTGCCTGATCCTCTTGATGTCGGGCAGTCTGCTATAGGTTTCCATGTCTTGTCGTCATCTAGAAACTCTGCTTCAGTCAGCGGAAGGGCTTTGCGACCTGATAGAGAGAACAATCAAATAAGAAAAGTAGAAATATCTAAATGCTTTTCTAAATCATGCAAATTACTAAATAGTGTAGAAATGCTGTGCTCATCACAAAATGAATCATCTATGTATTTTGTGCATACAGTGTGATTACAAGGGAAAATAAAAGAAATCCAGACTAAACTATAAAAAAACAAGATGAATGCGACTGCGTCTCCTATATGCCTCCACCTAAATTCAGTTGATGGCTCAAACTGTTCTTAAAATAGTGTGATAACCAGACTAAATAGCCTTTAATTACATGTTAAATGACCTCTCTGACATTTGACCTTACACCTTATAACCTAAAAGTCTGATCACTTTATCCCCTCCTAGTCATGAATACAACATAGTTGAGACATGGTGATAACAAAGGTAGAAAAAACCATTAATTTCACATACACCTGTACAATGACGTCTATGACCTGTCACCTTTGACCTACATGAACAAAAATCTAATCAGTTTGTCTCATTATGGTGATGCATACTAGTTCCAAGTTTGAAGTTAATGAATCAAATGGTTCTTGAGATATCACATTAACAAGGCTAACACCTGAAATTTCAGAAATTGGCCTCTGTGACCTTGACCTTTGACCTACGTACCCCAAAATATAATCAGATCATCTTCCTATGGTGATACATACTAGCACTAAGTTTGAAGTTCATACCTCAAATGGTTCTTGAGATATCGCTAGAACGAGGCTAACACCTGATATTTCAGAAATTGGCCTCTGTGACCTTGACCTTTGACCTACATACCCCAAAATCTAATCAGATCGTCTTCCTATGGTGATACATACTAGCACTAATCAGATCATCTTCCTTTGGTGATACATACTAGCACTAAGTTTGAAGTTCACACCTCAAATGGTTCTTGAGTTATCGCTAGAACGAGGCTAACACATATTTCAGAAATTGGCCTCTGTGACCTTGACCTTGGACCTACATACCCCAAAATCTAATCAGATCGTCTTCCTATAGTGATACATACTAGCACCAAGTTGAAGTTCATACCTCATGTGGTTCTTGAGTTATTGCTAGAACGAGAAAGTGGGATGGACGGATGGACGGAAGGATGGACAGCCCGAAAACGGTGGGTGGAGGTATAAAAAAGAAGCTACAAACATTTCAAGAATATTGCTAGTGATTTACTGTAATTATAATGATAGGTACCAAGCCAAGTACATCACCTACTAAAAATGTGAGAAGGGAAAACATTGAAACATTCTTACAGAATTATTACACAACTGTTTGAAATTTTTTTAAAGGATATTTGCAACTGTTATTAATCCTTAATATTTCAGGAACCAAATTTGCTTGCAAAGAGTAAGATGCATCTACTAAAATGTTATCATGAATGAGTGATCTATTCTCATTTTGCTATTCACTACAAAGAATTGTCCTGCATGTGAATCTGCATTTCCCCTTTATTTTACTAACAAATTTGGTACAAATCTAATCTACACTACAGCAGAAAAAATATAAATCGTCAAACTATTGATAGCAGTTTCTTGCATGGACTAGTTTGGATACGAAATATACTTGTACACTATAAGAAACTTCTTATGTTACATATTACAACAATATGGAAAATGATCCATCCTTCCTTCCTTTCTGTTGGTAACCTTTGTGCTGTCACTGTGGGGTCATGGTATCATATTTATATACAAACAATAGATCTCGCAAAGGGTACCACAACCGTTACATACACAACATGCTTCGCTTATCATTCTCTGTACAAATAAAAGTGTAATAAATAATTTTGCCCACATTGTTTTTGATGTTGGTGCTGGAACAGGCTGTATGAACGCGACATGAACACATCATTGTCTAACTGAACAATTTGGGTTCTTCTCAGGGTCATTTGTACATGTACATGTACATGTATCATACTACATGTAATTATGAACTGGCTTATAAATGTAAATAATGAGTACATGTATGCTGGATTCTACTAGTTGTACTGTGAGTGTTACGTGGTATACAAATGTAAGTATTATTTTTAAAAATCAATACTATGAACTGTAGCCCTAGAATATTTGTGCATTCTTTTATGAATTATATGGTTTATCTAATAGGTGATATTACTTGGAATAACTTTTAAGAGTTTTCTTCACTGATGGTGGTTTAGAATATCAAAAAACAAAAAAAAGAAATGACCAACATCTCTACTAATCTTGCAGCAACTCGATTCGCCCATTCACTTTGTACATCAAAAATAAGCGCAGCAGATGGCGTGGGTTGGAGCTTGCCAGAGTACACTTGTGGGCGGGACTATGAACACATGAGTAATGTGGTCTAAAATTGTTTTAAAAGTTCTATCTTGAAGACAATACTGATATGCTATTACATATATCACTGACTCAGCCATGAAAGCATGAGCAATTTTTTTATCCAAGCGCAAGCTCAAGTATAATACAGGCTATTAAACCCGGCTGCATGGGCTGCAGCTACGCATCACAAATTCAAATTGCAGCATCGCAGACAAATTGTATCACTGACATTCACAGGACAAGGGTGCAAACTGCACTGTGGATGTAAACTGCTCGTACTAGAACTTCTGCTGGTAGCATTAAATTGTTGATTACTCAGTAATAATGCTGCCTATAGTGTAAACTGAGACATTTTCTTAAAGCTTAAATTTTTCTCTTTGTGACTATATGTGTATGAAACAGATCTGGACATCCCCTTTAACCCTTTCAGGACAAGAATTATTTAAGGGCTAAATTGATCATATTTTGTTCTTCATATTGGCAACAATAGTATTTTTCTTTTAGTCCTACAAGTTTGCAATAAGGTGTAACGTCTTTGAACACATATACATGGTTACAAAATTTGTCGAAAAGATGAAAAATTTGCCAATTCTGATAAACGATGATTTTGAACCAACAATGTGTTGCCAATTTAAGGATTCTAAAGCTTATTCTCGTTTTTAATATCCTGGCATCCAACGCAATATGGTCATGCAAAAGAAAAGGACATAGTTTGTGCGGTAATTTTTGCTTCTTCAACTCATGCATCAGGTGTATTTTTTTAGAACTCTGAATCAAAAGTTATTGAGCCAAACCACAAAATGTGGGCAATTGTCTCGAAAGGGTTAAAGGTAGAGTCATGGTGAAAAATGATGTTCAGATCACATAATCTACACAAATTCAAACTGATGAAGAATACAAAGTTATTTCAATGTAACCTAGCTTCCAGACTAATGAGTACAGAATAACAAGGAAGTTGGGAATATGTTGATCAACAGAACACAATTTACATGAAGTGCCAATGCAAGTACATGTACATGTAAATACCAGTACATGCTCATACATGTATTCTGAGCTTTTCAGTGAATGTGATTTTCATTTATTCGTTGTTTTTTTTAGCTGGTCAAAATGCATTTACCATATATGGCATACACAAATTTGAATGCTTTTTGGCCAATTTCTATCAAAACATTCCCAGGACTCAACAATCAAAAGTAAAATGGTTTAATATTTGACTTTCAAGAAAGAAGTTGAATCTTGGCAATTAAGGTGCTTACGTCTTCAGAAGTGGCATATCACCCTCATGTATAGTTGTCTCTCTTCAAATAGGTGTGGTGAATTGAGATTTGATAGAATGAAATTCCCTGGAATACTTGGCATGATATTTTTCAAAGGTCACAGCAACTTTACTGTTACATACCCTGTACTGGCAAATTGTCATTCACTTTTTTGGCCATTAACTACAACATATGTGAAGAGCTTTAAAGTAAATAACATAAACAATTAATCCTGTAGTGGGTGGGGGGGGGGGGGGGGGGGCAGGGGGACTGTTCTAATGCCCTCTAATATTTATGGTTACACATGCACTGACTATTTCAGCATTCTTATCAACATACTTTCACTATAACTATGCAACATTTTGCTTGGCTTATTTTTAAAAATTTAACTTATGGTGTCTTTTTGCTTTACATCCTTCACAATAGGTTTATCCATATTTGCTATGAAGTACTGCGAATGCTGATCATCCTTCACATAAATTGGAATACAGAACATCTTTCACCTGAGTAAAGCATGGAGAATCATAGCCAAAGTCCACATACTCAATCAAGTGACCAACACATCAAAGAATTTTATGACTCATTCTGGAAAGATGATAAAACCCGGAACAATCATATCCTAGAGATCAACAATCGCTCTCCTAGTGGATACAAGATTACACTTGAGGAGAGCCCTACAATCATCTACTGCATTGGCATACCCATCCCCCAAGACGAAGGAGATGAAAGGTGGTTGCTATGTAAGATTGGACATACACAGGATGACAGAAGGGAACCTAATAACAGGATGAAATTTTTGAAAGACCAGATAAGGACAGTTCTTCCTGAAACTAAAGAACCCGATACCATCTTTGAGCTACAAGTATCAGCGATAGATCCTTCTCCCAACCGCAGCATTGAAGGTATCATTCGTACAAAGATTGGTTACAAGGTACGCAAGGAGGTCATCAAGGGATGGAACTTGCCTGTCATCACGGAGTGGGTCATAACAACAACAGATTACATCGATTGGATAAGACCTCAGACAAGACTAAAGAATGCTTCAACAGAACTGTTCAAGATCCCATATAATACATTCAAGGGATATAGAGATCAGAAAGAATCTGGAGAAGGATGTACTCCTCTGCCTGCCCATCTCATCCTGGAGAGTAACGGGAATGTCAACTTAAAAAAAATACCAGAGCCTCACCAACCCATTATAGCACCTACAGTAGTTACAGATCTATGACACATGATATGACCAGGGAAATGTAACTACATGTACATTTCCCTGATATGACCTTTCAATACCAGTCGCTATCAGTCGTGCCCATGTGCAATTTGCTGAAATGCTACATGTACACGTAGGAGGGAAAATACAAGTGGGCCTATGCCCTACAGAAGAGACTTACCGGTACACTAGAAACACAATGAACAGTTGTTATACAAAACTTTATCATCCATAATCTGCAATGTTAGCCTACCGACAGTTGCACAATATCACCCCAACAATCAATATATGATATCAATCACACCTAATAGCAACAAATCTGAAACTTAACATGCTAATATTATCTTGTCTGTTAGAACATGTCCAATGATATCATGAGGTGGAGGCATCAATTTAAATGTTTATAACTACATGTAAGTAGAGAGCAGGTTAGTTTGGAAGGGGTTAGTGAAACATTTCAGTTTTCTCCAATATATCTATGAATGTTATGAAATATTACAAATACGGTCTCTTTTACACAGGACACTGTAAACTGCCTACAAAAAAGAAAAGAAAAAAAAGCAGTGGCAAAATAAAATGGCTTAAGTGTAGTATGCTTAAAGGTTTACTATCATATAAAATTTGGCTTATTAAAAAAATAGGGCATAGGGATACCGAAAATACATATTCCTGATCAATGAATGCAATGTTATTTTTAAAATAATGTTTCAAAACTACTTATTCAGGTGATATAGTCAATACTGAGCTCCACCCCTAAAAAGGAAAGGATTTTGTAGTCCGGCGGTCATATGAACACTTATCAAACGCAAAAGGATCACTTCCATTTTTAACACAAGCTTTATGTTTATGTGTATTACTGACATCTCTGTTCAGCAGAAAAACAAATTTTTTTTCCATGTTATGCTCAAGTGCCAAAAATATGCCATCAAGGTGTATTGTGTCAGGGTGTAACACCAGAAAAGGAGGGGTTAGCTTGTATTCCTTCCCCAAAGACGAGAACCTGCCGTAATTGTGGACAGTAAGTAACCCATCGCTGCCGGCAACCCGTGTCCCCTAGCCCAGCCTGGCCCTCAGGCTTGAACAAGTAGGGCTTAACTGCATCGCTCTTGCCGCTTGCATCTTTCCTCCATCTTCCTCATTCGATGTAGAGTCTGATTCTGATAAAATTGCTTTGATATCAGACTCAGGCTTGACATCCATGATTAAAACATATTAGCAAATGAACAGCCTTAGGGTACCCGTATTTTGTCGATGTCAAGTCATTTATACATGTACAAGCTTATCTGAAATAAGCTTGTACTCCTTCATAGCTTTACCTGTAGAATAGGCTTCAATAGGTTTTGTGTGTATTAGCGTGGACTGGTCCAGGGTAGATCACACACGTATGAGGGAAGGAAAATCATTATTTAAAATTTCACTTTTAACTTTAAAACCCCAAATTTGTAACTACAAAATTGTACTACACAACAGAGAGTAGACTAGTAATAGAGTAATAGGTTTTCAAGCTGAGTAATAAAACGTCTGTTTCAATGTCTACGTATACTAGGGCTGCATGATAGCACAATAATATTGAAATATCGCGATATTGAAATGCTATCCGATATTGAACTTTGCCAATGTAATTGTTTTTTCTTGATTTTGATTAATAAAAACTAAAAGAAAAAACACAAAACTATATTTTAAAAGATACTGTTGATACAGGTACGCTAGTGAGTTTTAGAAATGATTAAGGAAATAAAATGTCATAAATAAACATGAAAGAGATCGCGCAGAATCTGTGAAGTATTTTGACAAAAAGAAAGACAGGAGCAAAGTCATGATGGTGTCCACTAGCATGTTTATGATGTCATCCACCCTCCTGTCAATCAATCGCCATAGAAGCAGATTAGTTAGGGATCGTCCCTAACCAACTTTAAATATTTTTGTATTTTTTCATGAAAATGGGTCATTTTAGAAATAAATGATTGCCAGATTCGAAATCAGATGCATGTGACACGCTGATTAAGCCATTAGTTTTACCTTAACATTTCTATCTTGTGCCACACAAATCAGTGAGTATGCTTAGGAATGTTTGTTGCTCACAAGCCACAGCTACATTTTTATCTCCACTTGCCATTAATTTTCACATAAAATGTAAATTTTGCCTTGGCCTCTTTTTCTAAATCCAAGTTTACAGCATCATGTGCAAACGAGGCTTAATGTCTTGGGTATTAACCATTAACCATTTTCACAATATGAATCGTAGAGATGATGCTATGATGCTTTGATGTGTTTTAATTAGCAATTTTTTTTTCAATACTGTATTATCTTACCACTACAAATTTGTAACGGTATTTTATGACATCCTTTCAGAGTACAAGTCATTACTTTTAATACCATCAGTTATCATGGTAGCTGTATAGTGTGTTGTGAAACAATATGTTTACTATCGATGGCCTAACTCAAGTTTTTGCTTTCTTTGGCTGAAGTCTTGGGAATAATTATTTTTCCTAGATCTTGAACAACACAGCTATAATTTTGCCTTTTTATACAAGCATATGTCTCTCAGTCTCTGCTTTTCCTTAGTGCCTCTAGCATAACTTCTTTCTTTCTCTATATACGTGTTATCTATTGAATCGTTTGTTTATCTATGTTTATTCTATGTTTGACTTCATGAATTTTGTGTCTTTTTTATATTTTTAAATGTCATTTTATGTACGTTTGATGTAAACTTTCGATTTATATGTGAAATGAATACTGATTTGAATTGAATTGAATTGAATCCTTATGATTAGATAGGTGACCAGTTTTGGAGTATAAATGTACAAGATTAGAGCACTGAGCTTTAAAATAAATTAACTTTTTCTTTGATGTCTGCATGTTACATGTACATATTACATAGAAATAATACATTTTTCTATTTCCTTCATAATTACAATGTAATGCATCAATAGAAATTACTTGAAATATAAAATCTCCAACATATTTTGTTTAACCCATAGCAGTTCAGAGTTTTCTTTTTCTACATATAGTAGTTTGATGAAAAATAAAAATGTACATTAAATGAACCAATGTGAATGAAATTTACTAAATTCACAAAAATAAAATTGCCAATTTGTCCATGAAAATAGTGATTATGAATTTTACACCTTGTTGCCAATTTAGAGACTTTAATGATTATTTACATTCAAATCATTCTTATTCAAGAAAGGCAAAGGGTACTGCATTAAAAAATGGATTTAAAATTTTATGTGATTTCTGCTCATGTACAGTGCGTCCCCCAAAAAGTTAACAGTTGGAAAAAGTCTCCCCAAATAATTACTTCTGAATATTTTCAATAAATTTTAATTCTTGTAGATAGCTTAGTGTCCCTCCTATACAATAACACACACAAAAAAATCGGACTTGTTATTATGCTTGAGTGATCTAAAACCACTTCTGTGAAAGGGTGCAAAATTCAGAATTTACAAGAATTTGTTTGTTCTGATTGGAATCAACAAAGTTGATAAAATTGAAAACCGTTTGAAATTGACAGTCTGAAAAATGTCAATGAAATATTTCAAAATATTTTCAGTAAGATGTCATACCTGTGGTTAGCTTAGGATCTGTTCTACCAAATGACACTATAATGTCTCACAATATTTTTACACTTGAGTGAGCAAAAGCCACTTTTATGAAATGGTGCAAAATCCATTCTTGACAAATGTTTGTTGTTGTTCTGGCTGGTATGAGCAAAGTTGAGAGACATGAAAAGACTTCGAAATTTTATATTTTAATCATTGAAAGACTATTTATGAAAGAACAGACTTTGTTCAATGTATTTCCTGATATATCCCATCAAAACTAGTATAGCTGAGTGAGCAAGCCAGATGAAATTAAAAGACCCACCAAAAGTAACATTTTGAAACACTCTGCAAAGTAGTAAATTGCTGACTCAAGCACAAAATGTTGATGGGATGTGTAAGGATATACAGAGAACATACCCTGTTATTTCATAAATTGTCTTTTATTGATCTGAATATGGAAATTTTTAAGCCTTTACATGACTCTCGGTTTGGCTGATACCAGCCAGAGCCAATATCAATTCTTTTCAAGACTGGATTTTGCACCCTTTCACAAAACTGGCTTTTGCTCACTCAGGCTTAATATATTGTGGGATATTCTGGTGTCATTTGATAGAAGAGACCCTAAGCTTTCCACAGGTATGAAAATTTCCTAAACATATTTTGAAACATTTATTTGGGGAGAATTTTTCCCACTGTTAACTTTTTTCTGGGATGCACTGTATAATGTGTAATTCCTAGCATTCTTGTTCAAAAGATAATCCCAAAAGTCTCTGAAAGGAGACACTGTACTGCTATGGGTTAATTGAAGAGAAAAATGTTCCTTGATTGCATATATATCTCACAGTATATATTGTAGAACATGGACAGAACAAGATGCTGAAGTTAATTAGACCCATGAATATGTACATGTACATGTACATGTATCTCTTTTTTGTGAGGTGTAGTACAATTTTATTGGATTTTCGTCTAAGTAGTGATTTCCATCTTCATGGGAGGGGTGAATCTTTGGACCCATCTAAAATACATATATACTGACAAGCCAGAAACATTTCCATGCAAGCAACTTTTGGGAATTAAACAAGTGGTAAAGATTCGCAAAGTTCATGCTGCTCAAAGATTAAATTACTAAACTATATTTTTGAAACTAAGTATTTTGCCACAAAATTTTGTTATTACATTAGTCTAATTTAATCAAATGTTACCCCAATGGTACCGATATTTGAGGTACCATCAATAGGTATCTGTAAAATTAAACTTGTAACTGAAATCCTTCCTTCTAAAAGTAAGAGAGCTGAATTGCTAACACTTACTCATTCCACCTACGACGACAATCTTGCCTGCTACAATCCCTGCACAAAAGTCCCCTCGGACATGCGGCATAGAATCTAAGTCTGTCCACTCATCTGCAAAATATATGAACAGACAAATTAGGGTACACAAATACTAATATATGTAAATGTATATACACACAAACAATAAGAAATATACTACACATGCAATGATTACATGTAGATGTGAATTATTAGTGATCTATCATGAAAAATGAATTCTGAAATCTCAGGCACGTCAAAAAATCTTCAGTAACAAATACATTAAAGAAAAAATGGAGGGTTAACACAACAAGTGCTTCTTGCATCTGAAAGATATTACATTCACTGGCATTGTACTTGTGATTTAGCAACACCACAAGAACTAAGATTTTTAAAATTTCATTTCAAAGGGCAAATTGACATAAACTAATAATACGAATATCTCTCTGTCATATTCATGCAATGCAGATCCACAGAGATGTACATGTATGTCATGTCATATCATAGTGAATAGCTTAATGAAGCGATATAAAAACACTAATCCTGAATTCAAAACGACAGAGGCTGCCAATGTTGCTAATAACCTTATTAGTTAAATATTCCTGTTTTATGGTTATCATTACCATCTGCTGTAGCAGAGTTACATATCTGCTTTTTTTGTGTCACTCCATTACCACAATTCCTCATAATCATATACCTTATTGAAAAAAGAAATAGGATAAAAAAGGCTGAACGTAGAATATTACATTTCAAATAGTGGTATCACCTACAGACCACATTGAAAGTTAGAAAGTTGAGAAACATTGAGGCATAATGGCTTTAACACTGGGATTGTTGACAGCAATAAAGCGGAAGGAGGGTTGAGATTACAGAAGAAAAAAAAATTGAATAAATACCATTTTCGACATCATATTCTTCTGTATCATCATGGAAGTCTTTGCCATCAGATTGAAGACCACCTATACAGTAAAACTTTTCATCAGTCATGATGTATGAACAGAAGACCCTGGGCTTGGTAATAGGCTTTAGTTTGGTCCACTTAGACTGCTTCAGATCCAGGATCTCAAGACACTGGACAGGGTACTTCCCATTTCTCCCTCCTGACAAAACAAACAAACAAACTTAATTAGAGGTTAACTTCAGTGTCGTTGCCATCAGACACATAGATGTATGACTCATGCTCTGGCGACATATGCTCTAAGGTAAAATATCCTACACTAACCTATTTTTAATTTCAACCCTGAACAAGTTACAAAGCACATGTATGCCTAAACCTTAAAGGGTACCAATCACCAAAATTTTTTTTACTCTGTATGTTAGTATACTATTAATACATGGTTTGGAGTGCGTTAGTGCGATCTGGCAACACAAAGGTTTTTATCGTGGTGTACTAACGCACGAGGCGTAGCCGAGTGTGTTAGACACCACGATAAAAACCTGCCTGTTGCTGGATCGTACTAACGCACAAACTCACAACCATGTATTAATAGTTTTATAAAACGGGTCTACAATCTTAGTGTTTTCTTACAATCTTAGTGTTTGATCCAGATTAGCCGTGTCTTAGTCCCCTCGCCGTGTGTTAGTATTTTTTTTTTTGCACGGTCACGTGATGTTATTTGACCAATCAGGATGGCTACATGCTTGAACCCGTTTTATAAAGGTTCCATGTCATTCTACTATATTCCAAATATGGGCTTCGAATATCACTTCTATAAAAGAGATATTACAAGTTTAATTATACTCTTTATAAGCATAAAAGCGACTCGTGAGTAGAATACTCAACGCACCCGTACGCGCTCGCCAAGATAAGGGCTTGCGTGGAACCCAACTCGGAGGTTCGGTTCCTTCATGTTATCCTTTATTTCCTTCATACTCCTAAACTGTTGATCTCTAGAATGTCAGATAAAGTTCTTTGAGGTTAATTTTATACTTTCTAGCAGTATATAAGTTATTTTTTCAGGTAGTTGGTACACTTTAAGTCTAACCCAAATCAAAAACCCAACGAAACCTTAACCCCAACCATGTCTTTGATGAAATAAAACTCAGAGAAATTGTTGCTGGATATGTTGGAGCACCCACACACCCCCCCTTGTGAAACACAGGGTAGATCAACTACTCACCAAGGACATAGATAACATCACCCTTGAGATGTGTAGCTGCTCCATACCTTGGTGTTGGCATATCAGGCAGCTCAAGCCACAAGTTCTCTTCTATATTTAAAACTCTGCACTGCTGGAGGGCAGACGTGTTTGCTTTCATACCTCCAAGTGTTATGACTTTTCCATCTGGTAAAGAGGAGGGATGAGGAGGGACAGGGTAAGAGGTAGAGATGGAGAGAAAAGGAGAGGAGACAGGGAGCAAGTAGAAATGTGGAGAAAGATGTCAAAAGAAACAAAAGAGAGAGAGAGAGGAGCCTGATCCGTTAGTCACGGATGGACATTTGACAAATTTTGAAAGTTTGAAGGCCTGTAGAAAATAAGTATTTAATTGAAAAGAGCTACTTTATGTTTCATTGTGAAGGGCATCACTGAAGGAAATGAAACTTGCTACAACATGGTTGCCATGGTCACCTACTAAAATTATAATCCATAAAATATTAAATGTCACCGACAGACAAAATGCCTACTCCTAACCGATCAGGCTCAGAGAGATCTAATATGGCTAGAGTACATTACATGTATCAACGCATTGGGTGCAGTTTGATTTTGGTACATAACATCCATTTTACATACACACACTGTAGACTCTAGCCTGAGTTATCTTGAGTTTAGTATTGAGAGCAATAAAATATTGGTGGGAAACTGAGAGTTTTCATGCAAGTATATATGGGATCTCTATTTTCAGAGTACTGATGAAAAAAAAAAATCTAATCGAGATCCAAGAACAACAAGTAATAACTATGGTCAAGAGATAAAGTTTTAGATACCCATTAAATATAGATGTCTACCAATACCCACCAGGCAAGACTGACTACATGTATATACAAAAAATCATGCATGAACAGAGTATAGACGAGATCCAAAAAAAAATTGATAAGCTATGTGGTATTCAATGTTGATGAAGACTGTATGTGTAGGCCTAAGAGAAAGGTATTGCAAGGTTTAACAAAAGCATCACTACAGATTGGGCCTCAGAACAAAAGGTTGAATCAAACTCACTTACTATGAACAACTGTTGAAATGTTCTGTATCTTCTCCCCTAACGTCTTCATGCCCATGATCCATTTCTTAGATGTTGTGTCAAACACATCCACTGCATCTGATGCTTCCTTGCCCCCTGCCACACCACCCAGTACTACAATCTTATTACCGACAACAGCCACTGCTGGTTGTCCTCGCTTATTGGGAAGGTTAGGCAACCTGTTGTTCCACTTCTTCTTCTCAGGGTCGTACATCTCAAAGGCATCCAAAGCATTGCCATGCATGCTCACTCCACCAATCACATAGAGTTTGCCATTGCATTCCACTGCTGAGGAGTAGACACGCTTGGTGGGCATAGGAGGTACTGTTTCCCACTTGAAACTGTCTGGTCCTGCAGCACCTGCTGTTGCCATGCTGAAATTTTAACAGAATTCTTCCCTGAAGGTGTGCAGTGGAATCAAATCATGTTCAGAAGTGTCACACAGTCTGTTATTAGATAAACAGAATAAAGAGAAAAAAAGAATCTGGATTTTCAGTAACATAAACTTCTTGGTGCATTGATGTTTTCACTTCCTTTCTTTTCTTTTTCGAGGATACTGCCAAGCAACCCTAACAGGGGGTCAACTGGGCAGGGTCAGGTACATTGTTGTTCTTTATGTAGAGAGTGTTTGGCTCATTGTTTTGGTCAGAAAGGTGGAAATGGAGCTGCTATTTCAATCTTGACTTTGTCAAGGATTGATTTCACATGCACAGAGTTGGGTAGATTATTGCAGTTGGTGATTGTATGGGGTATGAATGAGTAGATCTATTGTTTATTTGGCTGTAATCAGAATAAAGCCATTTGCTGATGATGTGTTTCTGGAATTCCTTAATTTTTGATAGGGCACATGGGAGATTGCACTTAAAATTACTTAAAATCAATTAAATAAGAAATATATTTAGATTTAGTAATTTCTTTGCCATTCCTAGCAGGTGGGTACGTACTATATGTAAGTATATAAACTTTGGTACCAGTATTCATTGCTCGCAAAGGACCCTCCAAAAGTTTAGTATATCGCGCATGACCAAAGTTCGCAGATGGCCTTACCTTTAAAGTTTGGTACATTTCAAAATTCTGCCAACATCAAGGAAAGAGTGACCTAAATTACCTTGTCACTACATTTCTAGTAAAATTTGATAAAGAATTGTCAAGATATTGCTAAAAGATTCCAAAATTTTGCATGTGTTCCTAAACAAATTGTGATCTGACTGACAAGGGTCTAGAAATCTTCATTTATCAAGACGCCATCAAAATTGGGATTTTCACATTGTACGGCATGTTTGCCTTTCTTTTTATACAATAAATAGTAAGATCCACACTGTAGCCTAGGTCTAGATCATTTTTAATAAATCATCCGTTAACTCTCATTTGCAAACTTCAGACTATTTCTTTTTAAAACCTTTTTCCAAGGGTTGCGTCTTCCATTCGGACATCAAATATTGAGATCACAGGATTTCCGAAATTTTATTTCGATCAAATTCCACCTTATTGCACCTTATTGCAGTCTAACCTCAGAATGTTATTTCTGTCTGCTGTCAATTTGAAATAACAATATTCAGCAGCAGAATGCAAGATACCATAGATTAGATCAATTTCAACATTTCTAGATCTAAACACTTAAAAAATATTTGCAAACTTTGGACTGTTTGGTCACCCCATCAATCATATGGCCAGGGATCCTCAAGCTACACATCCCGCACAATACATGAAGTTTCTGCTGTGACTGAGCAACTAGATCATCATTGAGATTAGCAGGGGTCTAAGTTTCCTTTATTTTTGTCATACTACATGTATACTACTGACTATCAATCATTATTTGGAAATCAGGGTGAAATTCACATCGGTCAGCTTCAAAATCAAAATCAAGATAGATCTATTTTGCATTCATTTAATAATTATGTGTGCATAGCTTCAGGATGGACCCTTTTATTTTGTCGAACAAAATTTGACAGGGGCATTGACATCAACTTGAAAATGTACGTTATCGACATTTGTTCGCCCCAATTTTCTCAATCAACTTCAGAGGCAAGGTTAAGGGCAAGGGCAAGGGCAAGGGCAAGGCTGGATGCGCTGCGCTGCAATGCCAATAGCCAATACCAATGTTGTTGTTGTTTAATGTTGTCGGCGTTCATTCATATGATAAGAATATTTACGCCTTTTAATTTTATTATATGGTGATGGATCCAGTGTCCGAACACTATTCAGAAAATCAACGTTAGCAAATAAAACATCAAACGAATATTTGTCAAACTTACATAATGAATGCTCAAAGTCCTACAGAAAAAGAAGTTGATGGAATTTTAAAAAGACAACATAGATTTAATACGATATTCCCTTCCGAGTGAACCCCTTCCCAACGATGCGGCGTTTTGGTCCCTTGAAAAAGGTATGGTAGTGGATCCAGTGTCCGAACACTTTTCAGAAAATCAACGATAGCAAATTAAATATCAAACGAATATCTGTCAAACTGACATAATGAATGCTCAAAGTCCTACAGAAAAAGAAGTTGATGGAATTTTAAAAAGACAACGTATATTTAATACGATATTCCCTTCCGAGTGAACCCCTTCCCAACGACGCGGCGTTTTGGTCCCTTGAAAAAGGTACTGTATTTCCGAACGTGTGAAACCTATGGGAAAAAGACACAACCTTTGTTTCAATAGTGTGGTTTTCATACGCGTAATCCCACGCGTATGAAAACCCATTTTAGGCGCTTAACTGTACACGTTTGGTAATACAATCTGTTCGGAATTATAATCCTTGACTATACTGTATTTCTGAACGTGTGAAACCTATGGGAAAAAGACACCTTTGTTTAAATAGTGCGGTTTTCATACGCGTAGTCCCACGCGTATGAAAACCCATTTTAGGCGCTTAAATGTACACGTTCGGTAATACAATCTGTTCGGAAATACAATCCTTGACTATATTCATTGTTCATTGGATAAGTGACTAGATCTATTCATTATTATCAATTTAATGCATCTGTGCCCCCACTCTTTATAAATTATGTACATCAATTTCTATTTTCTCCTCTTAATTACTCGTATGGTCTATTTATTTATTTTTGGTAATAAGGAGGAGTATGATCTCTGATCCACGGATCCGGCCCACTGATACGGTCAATAGGCCACAAATACCTTCTTGCCCAATGGCAATGCTCTCACCCAATTCAAGACGCTCAGTCCCACAAAGGCAGTTTGTGTGCTGTCAGTGTCATGTCAACTCCCACTCACACACTCAAATTAAAATCGAAGTTGGTTTACCACACACTTTTCTATTTTCTTCTTCATCATTCGCACTGAAAAATTAAGCTTAATTTCATGAGCATTATTATCATTTATAATATAGATCTAGTGATACACTACGATTTACTTACAATTAAATCGATTCAAAACACTACTTTTCTAATCTAACAAAGTCAAGTTTGGTCGAGGCTGGCATGGCTCGGGCCGGCTAACGCTGCGCTGCGCAGCGCGCAGCCGGATCCGGACGGCCACATATATGCATGCAGCGCATGCAGCGTGAAGATCGTGCATTGAAAAAGGTATGGTATCGGTACCGTATACGTGGGCCGGCCGGGCTCGAGCGAGCGCGGCACGTGTGACTTGGTCCTGCTTTCTCGTCTCTTGAGGTGGAGGATTCAGATTGCTTTAAAAATGTCTTCAAACAACAGTAAATCGCCCATGAAAGGTCATGAAAATGCAAAAATGAATCCATCACAGGAACTTCTCAATATTGGGCAGAGAAATTGTCTCGGTAAGTGGTTCTTGAAGGCTTGAACTTCGGCGAAATCAAGCAAAACTTGGTCCTTGGAAAACTTGTCCGGTTCGGTGTCAGTGTATATGCCAGGCCAGCGATCCCACGGTGCTCGGTGGTATGGTAGTGGATCCAGTGTCCGAACACTTTTCAGAAAATCAACGATAGCAAATAAAATATCAAATGAATATCTGTCAAACTTAGATAATGAATGCTCAAAGTCCTACAGAAAAAGAAGTTGATGGAATTTTAAAAAGACAATGTAGATTTAATACGATATTCCCTTCCGAGTGAACCCTTTCCCAACGATGCGGCGTTTTGGTCCCTTGAAAAAGGTACTGTATTTCTGAACGTGTGAAACCTATAGGAAAAAGACACAACCTTTGTTTCAATAGTGTGGTTTTCATACTCGTAATCCCACGCGTATGAAAACCCATTTTATGCACTTAACAGTACACGTTCGGTAATACAATCTGTTCGGAATTACAATCCTTGACTAGATTCTATACGATGGTGTGCTGAGCGCTGCGGCTCTTATCTAGACTATAGTCAAGGATTGTAATTCCGAACAGATTGTATTACTGAACGTGTACAGTTAAGCGCCTAAAATGGGTTTTCATACGCGTGGGATTACGCATATGAAAACCACACTATTGAAACAAAGGTTGTGTCTTTTTCCCATAGGTTTCACACGTTCGGAAATACAGTACCTTTTTCAAGGGACCAAAACGCCGCGTCGTTGGGAAGGGGTTCACTCGGAAGGGAATATCGTATTAAATCTAGGTTTTCTTTTTTAAATTCCATCAAATTCTTTTTCTGTAGGACTTTGAGCATTCATTATGTAAGTTTGACAGATATTCGTTTGATATTTAATTTTCTATCGTTGATTTTCTGAAAAGTGTTCGGACACTGGATCAACCACCATACCTTGAGATGAAGATGTGGTGTAATTGGTGTTGTTTGATGCCATGCCATGGCATGGCTTGGCATGGGGATGGCATGGGTTTTATTAGAATGAAAAATCAGTCTATTTCGTTCGGGGATATGCTCCACTGAGATTACGTCTGGCTTCATGGAATCCCTCTCCTCCCTCTCCTCTTGACTTGGACATGTTGGAGGAGAACCTCAAAAGTTACAATAAAACTCCTCCAAACAGACGGATTTTTCTGTCTAGTGTTTTATTCAATCTCTTGTCTTAAAGGAGAATGAAACCCTGGGGAAATATCCATTTCAATGAAAAGCAAGCATAGAGAGAAGCAATTTGAAAAAGTTCCATCAAAATCGGTTACGAAATGAAAAAGTTATGAAAGTTTGAAAAGTCTCAATTTACTTTCTATGGTGATCGATCCTCAAATTTGCAATGTTGCTTCAAAATGGTTTAGTAGTATACCCAGACGTTGTGTGTCCAGACAGGTTGGTTATCCGAACAGGTCACTTTTAAACAGTAAATCGAAAACTTTTCATGCAAATTTTTACAAATCTTTCACAGCATAGGTTGAAAATTATGTGAACTGCAAATATTCACTGAGTTTAATGTTACTTGATGCACACTTTTCGTAAAATCTGACTACAAAATGGACAGGTTATTTTTTGTTAAATGTTTGGACACACAACCCCCTATCATACAACTCTCAATATGTTTTGTACACAAAATTCCATATTTTCTACATTATCTCTAAAGATGCTGCTTGTCTTTTTGTGAACTCAACATAATTTGTGTCAAATACATTTTTCCATGATATATCTTGAGCTAAGGAGCCAAGCAAGCTGCACCTTGAGAGATAATGGGGAAAATATGAAATGTTGTGTTATTACAGAACATATGGAGAGTTGTACTAGTTACTAAACCTGTCACTTTGAAGCAACATTGCCATTTTGAGGATTGCCATGTCTCATTGAGGCCTGTACGGCATCCGCGTCCATGACTTTCTGAAATGCACCCTAAACAAGCATTTAAGTTGAGAGGTTTAACCGTTTTTGTCCCGGGGGGGGCACTCGAATTATATTTTGACGGGGGTGTGCCTCACGAATCCCCGAAAAGGGGGTCTAAGGAACTGACTTCAAGGTGTAAAATACGGGGTCTTGGGAACTATGATCTATTGGGCAGAGTGAAAAACAGGGTCTAGGGAACTACAAAACTAACCTCGCTTTATCGGCGGTACACCTTCGCTATCGCAGGATCTCGGGACGGGCCGCGCCGGGGGCCGCGCCCGCGCCGTGTAGCGCTAGTAGCTAGCTAGCTGGAGCAGTTTTCAAGGCTCGCGCGACGAAAGGGCCTAGGACGCGAGACCAGGTCGAGCGACCACTGCCTCCGCCACGCTCCCGGCCGCATGCGAACGGATATGTTTCATAACGGGGGTCTTCAGAGCGGGGCTGAGCGACTCCTGAGCGGCTCCTGAGCGGAACTGAGTATCTAGAGAACGGAAATCGGGGTCTGAAAAAGGGGGTCATCAAAGCGGCACGTCCCCGTACCACCAATATACGTGAGTGCCCCCCCCGGGGTTTTTGTCTACCCTATTCAGGGAAACCCTTGAAAAATTTCTGATTTCTGATCCTAAGAGGGATTTTTGAGATCTTCCATAGTATTGTAGATAGACATGTACACCCTATTCGAGGATTGGTTCTAGTTCGCCCTTTTTGTCTCGCCCACCGGAGGTGAAGGCGAGACTAAGGGATCCAAATGGCGTCCGTCCGTCGTCCGTCACAAATGTTAAAGTTAACCTGCAAGACTCTTATGACGCATAACTTGGCAACTGTTGCTGGAATGGCAACCAAACTTGGGTGATAGAAGCACCAGGGGTATCTTCATGTTATGGTGTTGTCGGAGGTCACATGATGACCTCAAAGGCCATTTGAAGTCGTATATTAACCCTTTCAGGACGATTAACCACATTTTGTGGTTTGGCTCAATAACTATTTATTCAGAGCCCTAAAAAATATACCAGATACATGAGTAGAAAGAGCAAAAAATTCTGCACACACTGTGTCCATTTTTGTTGCATGACCATATTGCGTTTGATGCCAGGAAGTTTAAAAAGGAAAATAAGCTTTAAAATCCTTAAATTGGCAACACATTGAGAAATTCAAAATCATTGATTTTTATCAAAATTGGCAACACATTGAGAAATTCAAAATCATTGATTTTTATCAAAATTGGCAATTTTTTTCAACTTTTCGACAGATTTTTAACCATGTACATTGTTTTCAAAAATATTACACCTTATTAGAACTATGTAGAACTAAAAGAAAAATATTATTGTTGCCAATTTAAAGAACAAAATGTGATCAAATTAGCCCTTAAATAATTCCTGTCCTGAAAGGGTTAAAGAGTACCTTCAAGACTCTCTTTTCATATGTTAAAGTTTACCTGCAAGACTCTCTTTTGACAAATAACTTCACATCAGTTGCTTGGATTACAACCTACATGTAACTTGGGTCATAGATGCATTGGGGCTACCTGCATGTTATGGTACCATCGGAGGTCACGTGATAAGGTCAAAGGTCATTTGAGGTCATATGTTTAAAGTTTACCTGCAAGACTCTCTTATGATACATAACATTCATGTTATGGTGCCTTCAGAGGTCACATGGTAAGGTCAAAGATCATTTCAGGTCAAACATTAAAGTTTACCTGCAAGACTCTCTTATGACAGATAACTTTGGAACCGTCACTCACTTTTCAACCAAACTTGGGTTGTAGATGCACTAAGGGGACCTGCATGTTATGGTGCCGTCGGAGATCACGTGATAAGGTCAAAGGTCGTTTGAGGTCATATGTTAAAGTTTACCTGCAAGACTCTCTTATGACACATAACTCTGCACATGTTGCTGCAATGGCAACCAAACTTGGGTGATAGGTGCACTTGGGGTACATTCATGTTATTTTCGCGAGTGGGCGAGACACAATATCGCTTATAAATGCCTTGTCTTTTGGGGTCTGAGCCAAAAGTAGTCAACATAAACCTTAAATTTTCAATTTAAGATTTGTGTCTGCCCTTAATGAATTTACATTTATCTGTCTATGTGATAGTCTATATGAGTGAGTTGAGACTTTCAGTTTCAATGCCGTTTCTGTTTGGACAAAGAATAATTTTGATCAGGGGTTGTGTGTCTGGACATTCAACAAAAATTAACTTGTCAATTTTGCCGTCAGATATCACCAAAAATACGCATTCAGGCTGTTTTTTAGCTGCACATAGTTTTATCATTTTAGTCTTTTTATATGGCACTGTACAATACACTACACCAGACCCGTCAAACAGTATGAGAATACACCAGATGGTGGACTGTAGTACTCATCTAGAAGAAGAAGAACAGTAAACACAGTGAATATTTGAAGAGCTTAATTCCAAAAGGAGCTTAATCCATTTTTGACCGAAATTGATTTTCATAGATAAATATATGCCTAAATATATGCATCTTAGGCATGGGAATCAAATGCACTGTATTGCATTAAAATATTTTTTTGAAAGTTGAAAAAAAAATTGGTTATAAATATAGGTTTCATTCCAAAAGGAGCTAAATCCAGTATGGCCATTTAGGATTTGTTAATTTAACCACATTCACTAAAGCTATGTATTAAGATTTTTACACATATGATTAAACTCCCAGTCTAGATGATCAGTGCAATGTTTTGATAAGATTTACCTATTTTTAATATTTTTATGAATATTTTTGGATTTAGCTCCTTTTGGAATGAAACATCGAAAAATTCCTTCCTTAGGAAAGAATGAGAAATTCATTAAAAAATTAAAAAAATATTTATCAACAAATAAAAAACTGAAAAGATGTAAAATGTACTCTGCTAGCAATATTAATATGTTTCATGTTGTATTCCGATTGTTAAAGGTGTTTAAATGTGCGGGAAAAGACAATCGACTAATATTTCATTCCAAAAGGAGCTAAATCCATGAAAATTAAGATCATGAAAATTTCATAAAAATTGAAATTCATTGCTAGATTTTAGAAAACATGATGGAAGTAATCTAAGACAATAGCCCTACCATATATATCAAAATAAAGGAACAGTGGACAAGGGAAAGTGGTAAATTAACAAACCTTAATTTACTCAAAAACACTAAATGTGGATTAAGCTCCTTTTGGAATGAAACTCTTCATTATCTTGTTTGTGAAAGATTTGTCACAATTTGCATGAAAATTTGTTTGATTTACTGTTTGAAAGTGACCTGTCTGGAAAACCAACCTGTCCGGACACACCAATTCAATTTGTAGTTATTCAAAGTAGAATAACTGTTCAAATTGGAAGAGTAACGTTATCGAAGTGTCAATTGGAGTAAAGAGTATATATACGAGTCGAATGACATTCAAAAAGGCAGCCACAATTACATTCAATTAGTAGGGCTTTATTACTTTTACTGTTTAGACGTCTTACCGCAACTTTAACTTATCCGCAACTGATTAGCCATTTAATATAATTCAAATTAAATGCGTATTGCGTACCATGCGTTGTGCGCCCTAACACAAGATTACAACCTATGGTTACAACAGTTCGCGCACAAATATAAAAGCTTATTATGACGTTTATACTATAATCTGCAGATTGATGCTGCAGTTACAGTGGGTATACAGTCAAAGCAAATAGTTTTTATTGATCAACAGGAGGTGTATTAGATAATTATATTCCCTGAATTTATGAAAATCTTTAGCGGTCTGTAAGCTTTGGATTTATTGTCAAGAGAGCATGAATACATTATTTAAAGGTACATGTATTTAGACCTGGCATTCAAGAGGGTGCTTTCAAAATGCATGCACTGGCAGACAGTGCAAGTTGCCCAACTGACACCAACATTATTCGAAGCTTATGCAGATGCTATGTCTCAAATGATTGAATAATGCCGATTCTCATGGTACGTGTGCCGAAATAATGTATACGGTACACTGGTAGGTACGGTACATGTACATATACATATACACAGCAAGCGCACACACTGTACTGCACCGTGGGTGGACCTACCACTTTGACAGCTGCATGCGACTTACGTCTTCAATCTTCGTCATGAAGATAACGGCGAGTATCACACCATCCAACAGCGCCCTCTTGAGTGCCGGGTCTAAATCCCTGTAACTTTTCCTTTCTTTGCAGCAATGATACCTTTTTCTACTCATTGTTCAATTCCTATTACAGATTCCTTCCTGATCAAGAAGAGTAAGCCATTCAAAATGGGGCCCTCATCAGGTATGGTACTGGTTAACTTCTGGCAACACTTCTCTTTCTTAAAATTGTCTTTTTTAAATCCAAAATTACTGATACACTGTACAGGTTTGGGTTCATTGTTGACAGTTCATTGAGAAACTGCTGATATCTCTAGAAATTTATATACAGAACATTTTGGGACGTTTTATTTTGCTAAGTGAGTTGTAGCTATCTCAACATGTTGGATAACATTTCTCTTATGATGAAAGAATTTTTTTTAATAGTTTACTTGGGATTTTATTTCAGCCTCCTTTAGGATAATCATCTTTCATAATGTATCATATAGTTCTTTCAGCCATTAGTATCAGGTACATTGCTTTCTCATAGAAAAACACATTGATAGGGAAATACAGTTAACTTTGCATAAGTCGAATCTGTTGGGACCACAAAAAATAGTTTGACTTATGCAAAATTTGACTAAGGAAATGTAAATGTAACACATGTTTTGCACAGTTTGGTAAAAAAAAATTGAATTGACCTAGGGAAAGTTTGACGTATGCGACTTCGAGTTATGCAGGGTCAAAGGGTAATCCAACCTTGGTAATGAGATGATTTGTGTGAAAGCAGAAAAATAAGAAAAACTGGATGGTGAAAGTTTGAAAGAAATCGGACAAGAAATAAGAAAGTTATGGATGTTTGA
The DNA here is from genome assembly GCA_025618425.1 of Heliocidaris tuberculata. Classification (NCBI taxonomy): domain Eukaryota; kingdom Metazoa; phylum Echinodermata; class Echinoidea; order Camarodonta; family Echinometridae; genus Heliocidaris; species Heliocidaris tuberculata. The sequence continues at coordinate 74,072,044 of CM046832.1, read as the reverse complement.
AAAATGAGATCACTGCATCTATGCAAATCTCAAATTGGCAATTTGGTGATTCAATTGTGACATGTTTGTGGACAACCCTCCCATTTGTCATACAAAAATATTAATTTGCGGTTTTCTTCGAGGCGCTTTTACCCTTTGGGCAGTACTCAAAATATATTGGAGATAGAATATTGTTATAGGTCCTCATGAAAGAAAGAGATCCTACTGAGTAATACATTTTGAAAAAAGTGACATTTTAGTCATTTTGTGTGTTGGAGTGAATAGGGGAGTTGTCCACAGCTACATCACCTATTCGGCCAGTTTGAAATTCCCATATGTATATTTTGTTGAAACTTTCACCAATCTGCTTCTCTGATTTTTCCTCTTTCTTTCAAAGCAACTTGCTATTAAAGTGATTGATTAACTTTGTGAAATATTGTAAAATCAGCTCAAATGCCAGTGAATTTTGTGCAGTCCTCTAACTACATATATAATTAAGGATATGTGAAAGTATGAGAGAAAATGGAACCCGTTTACTATCCTAAAAAAGAGAAAATCGCGATCAATCGCTAGCGCAAGTCGCTCGGCTTCTCCGCTGCGCTGCAGTCACAAAAACCAAGCACCAGCGCTTGGCGATTTCGGAGCGGGTTTCCAGCCCGTACGGTATTCTGTGATAGAGCGAGGTATGCCAACCGTAAGAGTTCTTTAGGGTTCGGTGGTACTCTATCCCGACATCACTGTTCAATCGTAAATATCTTGATATATAAACGACCGATCAGCTTATAAAACTCAGGCGATTCCTGTCTGAGCTAAAGGTTTGCAATTATGATTACAGCATTAGCTGGAACAGTGATTTTTTTTTTCAATCCTGGGCAAAGTTAATCAATGCCTTTAAGGTTGGATTTTCCTTTAACTGTATTTAATAATGTAAATCAGACTGAATGTATACATTGCAAAATGTTATTGTTGTTGTACATGTATTTATTATTTTGTTAAATTTACTTTGCAGTACTAGACAGAGTGAAGTCTTTCTTGCCACAAATGGAGGTGGCCAATAAGCAGCTGGATAAGAAGATTGCAGAGGGCTCCACAGCAGATCTAGATATTGAAAATGTTGATGATTGTGAAGGACCCATCATTGAAATGGTACGTACTATGAGCAACTACAGTTAACTCTGCATAAGTCGACCTTCCATAAGTCGAATAATCGCCTTAGTCGAAGCAATTTTTCAGAACAGAATGAGCAAAACATGTGTTTTTTACCTCTTCTAAGTCGAATTTCGCCTAAGTCGAACAGATTTCTGTGGTCCCAAGAGATTTGACTTAGGCAGAGTTACCTGTACATGTATCACATTTCATGGAACACTTCAGTACAAAGACAAATTTGATATTTTATGATATTAAGACGTATTTTGTGGTGCTGGTGATTTTAACAATCAATGGCAATCTTAAAGCAACCAATTTGCGTTTCAACTTAAATGTGATGATTTAAGTGTCAGTTGGATACTAGTGAATTGTCTATTTCTAAAAAAAGGAGAGGATCGAAGAGAAGAGGGAATCCAAAATTGATTAAAGAGTCTGAGGAATGAGAGGTATGAAAGAGGAAAGGGAAATCAGTGATGACTGAAAAGAATGCTGTGTACAGTGAAAATGTATTCATGATTAGACATGTTAGTTTTTCAAATATTGTTGGCATTTATTGGTTAAGAGTGCTTTTATAAGAACCAAGAGTGCAGGTTTTGAATTCAGATCTCTCCTGCAAAGAGCACTCAAGATTTCCACTGACATTTGAGAACTGAATTCCATGACTTTTCATGACTCTCCATGACCCATTTTACCTTTTTCCATGACCAGATAAGTACCATTTTGGTATAGGTTATTTGGTTGTAGCATTCAAGCAGTATATGAATACCAAACAGTGATATGATTATTTCAAGTTTGTGATTGAAGGCTGCCATAGCCACACACGGCCCACACCCACAATCAATTTTCATGACTTTCCATGACTTTGGGAGATTTTTTTCCTTTTCCATGACTTTCCATGACAGTCCAGAAGAATGTTATACATTTCCTTGACTGTGGGAACCCTGAGCAATGCTTAGACCATTAGACTAACTTCTATAGGAATTTCATTACAAGAACACAAATTTTGGTATTAGGTTGAAATTTGTTCTTTGTCATGGTGTACTTTTGATGCTAATTTATGAATTGCATGCACGGTAGACCGTAGGAAGTGGCCCATAAATGATTTGGTAGTTTGAAGGTGATACGAGTCTTCTTGTCTGTTTTCTGTCTTTTATGTATCCAGAACCTAGCCTCGTGTGCACATGATGAAAGTTCAGACAATGATGAGGAGAGTGAGGAAGACGAGAATGACAGTGAAGAAGACAACCCAGTAGGATCCCAGTGTGATAAGTTGAACTTGGGAGATGCAACCCTCTCTGAACTCAAGCTTCCTCAAAGAGGAGAGAAGCTCAGAAATGGGAGGACTTTGATTGAGGTGTTGCCAGGAGATGTTTCTGATGGGACAGGTGGTAATGAAGGGGACAAAACATAGTCTCAAGAAATGGAATACTGACGCTCAAGCTTACATAACAGAGGAGAGAGTGCTGTTTGAGGCATTTTGCGGAGACACTGCTGCAAGCCAACAGGTTAAGTGCTTAACCTATCTGTGCCACCAAGTTTCCAAACAGGTTTCAATAATGCACTCTCTTTTGACAAGCTCTTAAATATGGTTCCTATTTTCAGTGTTTCTCGTGCTACAGTGTTCCATGGGATCAACCTTCATAATTCAGGACTCTAGTCTGAATGTAAAGAAAGAAAACAATCTCCGAATCCAAAGATATTTGATACAGACTTGAAATTTGGACAGGAGTTAATGCCAACAGCACTGACAGGGTCAGTCATAGGCACAGATTCCTGAAATACCTTTCAATGAGGAAAAGATTACTTTATTGTAGGTTGCATCCATCTTCAGGAACTTTAAGAGACATATCTGAAAGAAGTAAAATGCAAAAGGAAAAGGGACTTTGGCTGGCAACAATGCTGTCTACACTTATGATTTCACCCATGTGGAATATACATGTATTTCTTTCTTTTAATACATCAGAATGTTAAAGGTCACTATTGTCAAAAAGTAATCTCAAAATTTTTTAGTGCCAATTTTTGTTTTAAGTGTACTGTTATTTATCAATGCTGTTTCATGTGTATTTTTTATATATTATAAAGAATGCACGAAGTAATGTTCTCAAATTTGTGTTTAATTGAAATAATACATGTACTGCAGATTAGAAAAGGACAATAACAGAGGCATAAACTGAGGAGTGAAGTAGAGAGCTGAGCAGAAAAAACAAAGAGAATGGAAGAGAAGAGAGAATCAATAAGCGATTGAAGAGCCTGAGGAATGAGAGGCATGAAAAAGAATCAGGAGGAAAGAGAGAGATAGGAGAGGAGGTATATAGAGAAAGGAAGAGGCTATGAATAAACAGTCAAAGATTTAGCAGTATAACAGAGCATCATTCAGAAGATAGGAATATAAATTGGCAGTGAGAGAGACATTAAAGCCAAAAGACACAAAAAGGAATAGCATTAGGTGATTAATGAATGAATGACACTTGACAAGAGTCTAGGATGAGAGGTCATGAAGACCATCAGTCAGGTGATTAGAACAAATGTCATAAGCAGACAGCGAGAGAGAGGCAAAAAGACAGACATGTGAGCAGGAAGATGAGGAGAGAAGGGAAAAGGTAATCATTACAAATGAGATACAAATGTACATGTACAGTGGAAACTCAGTATAACGAGGTCCTTGGGACCATCAAAATTACCTTGATATAGCAGGAATCTCGTTATATCATGTTTAAAAAACAATAGAATATAAAGAGCTGGGACCAGAATGTTACCTTGTTATATCAGGAATATTATTATATCAGACCTCTTTATACTGAGTTTCCACTAGGTGAAAAAAAACTTTAAAAAATATTTAATAAATTGAAAGTTGAAATATCTGTCAGACCGAAATTTGCACATTGAAACATTAAATTTATTTGGAGTAAGTTTCATTATATTTTTCCAAAATGGTACAGTTATCATGAATAAATGTGCTTTCCTGTGGTAATTGTGATTTTATCGACCTTGCAATCTTCTTCAAATCTTGCTCACTTTCTCTCATTCATTGATGCAGACAAAGGGATCATTCTCAACTCAACATTGAAAAGTTAGTCTCTTCACGATAAAAACAGCTTTTCATTTTGTGTATAATTTATTGAAATGTATGTATTGAAAGTAGTAATGTATATGGAGTACAGTTTACAAAGTTAAAAGCAGTGTAAAACAGAGAAATATTACAAATATTAAAACAGAAAACAATGCAAACGCCAAGCGTTGTCTCGCCTGCATCTCGCCTGCATCTTGCTATGCAAATGAGAATGTCAACTTTGGTCTGGCAGCTATATTATACTAAGCAATAATGATGATGTTACATACATTTCATCCCTGGAAAATGAGACAAAGCTGTTTGCGCATGCTGTAAATACTTAAGCTTTCAATGAAGTTTACCTTTTAACTTTGATCCAGGTGAGATTTGACCTATTTTTCGAACTTGACCTGTGCTTAAAGATAACTGTGGTATGAATCTGGTGATCATACCTCAAAATTACAAAAAGTTACTATATATGCATGTACATGTAAAGTGAGTTTCACTGAAAGTTCATTCTACCTCAAATCCATAGAAAGTTATTGTGATTACAGTATATTGACCATATGACCTTTGACCTTGGTGAGATTCAACTCATTTTCGAATTTGACCTGCATGTACCTGCGGTATGAATTTGTTGATTCTACCTCACATCCAGAGAGAATTATTGTCCCCGCCGAACGAAGTTCGCGAGGGGACTATGAAACGGGCTCCGTTCGTGTGTGCGTGTGTGTGTGTGTGTGTGTCCGTCCGTCCGTCTGTCCGTGTGTGCTCAAATGTTAGAAAATGCTACTTCTCCGTCATTTCTTGGCCGATTTTGATTCCGATTGTTTTATCTGATAGGGCTGGGTGGGGGTTTCCAAACTTCTACACAGAATTTTGAAATTCATTAATTATGCAAATTTATGCAAATTTATTCAAAATTGACGAAAAATGCTACTTCTCCTCTATTTCACATCGGATTTTGATTCCGATTGTTTTATCTGATAGGGCTAGGTGGGGGCTTCCAAACTTCTACACAGAATTTTGAAATTCATTAATTATGCAAATTTATGCAAATTTATTCAAAATTGACGAAAAATGCTACTTCTCTATTTCACATCGGATTTTGATTCCGATTGTTTTATCTGATAGGGCTCGGTGGGGGCTTCCAAACTTCTACACAGAATTTTGAAATTCATTAATTATGCAAATTTATGCAAATTTATTCAAAATTGACAAAAAATGCTACTTCTCCTCTATTTCACATCGGATTTTGATTCCGATTGTTTTATCTGATAGGGCTCGGTGGGGGCTTCCAAACTTCTACACAGAATTTTGAAATTCATTAATTATGCAAATTTATGCAAATTTATTCAAAATTGACAAAAAATGCTACTTCTCCTCTATTTCACATCGGATTTTGATTCCGATTGTTTTATCTGATAGGGCTGGGTGGGGGCTTCCAAACTTCTACACAGAATTTTGAAATTCATTCATTATTCATGCAAATTTATGCAAATTTATTCAAAATGGCTGAAGGTTCATAATGTTTTCATGTTTTATATTTCAGTTGTATACATGCATTGTTGGTATTCTCTTCTTTTGCATGCAGTAACATTATTTTATTCACTAAAGTTTTTCACTGCAGTTTTAAGGTTCAGGCTAGTTAATTTCCACAGATCTGCACTTCCGGCGGGGACATTTTTTACGCATTGCGTAATTTACTCATTCACTTGTTGTGATTACAGTGCTTTTTGCAGAAAGTTCATTGACCTTTTGACCTTTGTCAGATTCAACTTATTTTCGAACTTGACAGAGATGTACTTGTGGTAGGAATTTGGTGACTCTACCTCAAATCCATAGAAAGTTATTGTGAATACAGCATGCCTGTTGACAACAACGCCGACACCTATGCCAGAAATCGTGGTGCCTATAGTCTTGCTCTGCTACGCAGGTGAGACAAAAATGACCAAAATGCTTTCATTTTGGTGCAAATAGACTTTTATTTCTGCTGTACACTGTATGAATATTTTGTGTTACACTTCAATATGCACTCCTGGTAGTGTATCTCATAGAGGTATATACTGGTTCATTAACTATTTAATCTCTCATATGGATAGCATGGATTTCAGAGACCCATCTTTTTTCTCCCATGTTTTGCTCATACGGTGGAGAGGAAATACTGTATTTTTAAATCGTGCTGATAAGACAAAGGCCATAAGTTCCATTTAACGGTTTATACATCACAACCAACACTTCAAAACAACACACCAGGTACAAAATATCATAAATAAGGAAAAAAATATATATATATAATTACATTTATAATTGATGCTATTGTTAATATTGGGAGTGCCAGTGGTTCTGATAAATTATACAAATTACTGTAAAACCAGAAATTTGTGTGTGCATGAAACTTTCATGAGGGGTCGAGATTCGCGAAAGATTCATGCCACGAAATAATAAAATCGCAATTGAAACAACGTAAAATTAGTGCAATTCGCGAAGTTTCTTGGTGCATAATTGGCTGTCATTAACAATTCACAAAGTTTTATGTTGCCAAAGTTTCTGGTTCTACAGTATACTTAATGACATATAAAATCAAGTGCAACGTACATGGATGTCCTGAGGCATCATTTTCTCAATAAGTTACTTATTTTACAGGTATACATTCTTTGGTTCAGGAATGAATACTGCATAACAATATATATGTGCAGAATGGTACAATATCTAGGCACTTTGATATAAAAATAAAAACAACTGCCCTCTATCTATTTCCATGGAATCTACTTCTGACAAGAAATGTGCAGTGAATAATTAAAGGAAATAAGCTGGACTGTTTTCTCTCCCATGGTGCTATCTTGTTCCTAACCATTCTGCCTTCCATTCTCCACTCTGGTATTTCTTCCAATTCATCTCATAGAGTGATGGTCCTCGTTTCATGATGACAGCACTGCCTAGGCATTCATCACCCTGGTAGAATACAGCATACTAAAAAACAAAGACAAGTCGAATGCAGGAATATGAATAGTCATGTGACTATGAAAATACAATGCTAATGCACCACACATTAAGTATCCCTTTTACCAAATACTATTTTCTTAAAAAAAGAGTTTCAGCAAACTTCTTTCAAACTCCATAGTCAGCCCACACAATGCCAAGTAAAGTGTTTGGGAGTTGATTTTACACATACAAGATGTATACAATATATATCTTTAATGATGTGATTAATCCTCGTTAAGACCATGCAAAGCACTATAAGGAGATTACAAAGCAAGCATATATCTAGGAAAGAACTGTAAAGATGAATGGGATGTTTTGCTACAGAAACACTTTGAGTCGAGGTTTCCCAGCATAACACATACCTGACCTGGTGTTAGCGCCCTCATTGGTTTACTGAGAGAAACAATGACAGAGCCCATCGAACTAAGGGTCAAGGTACATTTTGCTGAAAGAAAAAAAGAGTAAAAGATTACAACATGCAATCTATTTCATGTGAATACTATAAAATCAATTTTCTACTAAAAGTTGAGATGGTCCATATCAAATTGCAAGTCCTCAAATCAATTGCAAATTTAAAGCCTCTTATCTCGTATGTACAGAGTTGCGATATATATCCCCCCAAAATAAAGTTGCGCTCAATTGCAATCCTCTATAAGACTGGTCCAAGACTCTTCTAATTTCAGGTGGAAAATGGCCAATGGAATATAAACCACAATATTGTAGTAATATACCACTTACTGAGACCATGAACATGTTGAAATCTGAAATCACAGTCTATCATCTGGTCCTCCAAGAGTTCTCTAGGTGGTTGATGAATCCAATGGACTGGTCCTGTCGTAAAGGTTTCATGGAACAGGGCTGGGTGATGGGTAGTTGGTGCCTGAGCAACAATGAAAAGAAAAATACACTCAAGCGGTGAGCAGCAAGATAATTGCAGTTTGCAATTTTACAACACTGAATCCAAAAGAACTCTTGTCAACAGAAAAGTATATACTGCTGACCAAATAAAACAGATTTAGTATTAAGTTATACTTTCTCACCTTAATTTTGATATCACACCAATAAAAAGTTTTTAGCTTAGTTTTGAATGATATCACAGTTTGATAATAAACAGGATTCAATCAGTAACAAAAGAGCATTGATGCATATTTGAGTAAATGTGAAATAAAATATACAGATATCAATAAATGATAAAAGCCTACACAAATGCAGATGACGAATCTTTTAGGACATCCAGTGAGATTCATTCACATCTACTCATTTAGCATGGATGCTTGACCTCTCAGCTCTTCATTTCATCTTCAAAGATGACAGTATCTTTCAACAATAGCATCATCTGTATCACTGATTTAAGACACTTAAATCAGTGATACAGATGATTTTGATACTTTGACTGATAGCAGCAATGTCATAACATCTTTGAACTTTTAGCACCAATATAAAACAATATGCCTATAGCATAAGCATTAGAATACAATGTCTCACACATTACATTATAAACTGCTTTAAAAAAAAAACAGTAACAAAATAAAAACCCTTTTATGCATAACTGAATGGCAAGCAAGGTGAAACAAGATGAATGCGACTGCGTCTCCTATATGCCTCCGCCTAAATTCAGTTGATGGCTAAAACTGTTCTTTAAATATTGTGATAACCAGAATAAAAAGCCTACAATTACATGTTAACTGACCTCTTTGACATTTGACCTTAAACCTTATAACCCAAAAGACTGATCACTTTATCTCAAACTCCTCACCATGAATACAAAATATTTGAGATATGGTGATAACAAAGCTAAAAATCATTACTTTCACGTATAATGAACGCTATGACATGTTACCTTTGACCTTTGACCTAGACATGAACAAAAATATAATCAGCTCATCTCACTATGGGGATGCATACTAGTTCCAAATTTGAAGTGAATGGCTCAAATTGAGCTCAAGCGAGTGTTAACAAGGCAAAAACCTGAAATTTCATGGTAAATGACCTCCATGACGTTTGACCATTGACCTACATACCCAAAAATCTAATCAGATCGTCTTCAATGGTGATACATATTAACACTAAGTTTGAACTTCATACCTCAAATGGTTCTTGAGTTATCATGAGAACGAGAAAGCGGGACAGAGACGGACAACCAGAAAACATAATGCCTCTGGCAACACCTTCAGTGGGCATAGGCATAAAATGTTGAACGAGAGCCCCTAAGCATAATTAATAATCTCTGTGTTATAGGATATTGAAATGTCAAGCGCACTACCCTTTTGCAGTTTCATTTTTTTAAAAGGCAGTTTAGTGTATCATGCGTAAATAGGGTTTTACTTACCACAAATACAGTATTGCTGTCAGCTTCCTTGTCAACCACAAACCATCTTTCTTTCATCCCACCAATGTTTGCCCCTTGACCAAGAGTGAATAAAAAATGACCTGCCCGTGGAGGGAGAAATATGACAAAGCCTTTAGAAACTTTCTTGGAAGAAAATGGGTTACATCATCATCATCACGCATCGTGCAGAATGGGTTGTGTGACAAATGCTTCTGTGACAATTGCTTCACAGATATTTTCGTACACTAAACAAATTCCTATTTTAAAGCCTGACTATTAACCAATCATAACCCTATCTCTATATTTTTTCTTCTTTTTTTGGAGCAAATGTCAAAGGAGTATATGTTGGATCACTGCAGAAGGGTGTTAGCAATGAATTCCTACTATGTTAGTGTGTAGGGATTCTCCTGATTAAGTCTTTCTGCTGGGCACACAACCATATTTACTGCAGGTATCTATATTGAAAAGTTGTTCATATTGAGCACTCATCAAGTTTATTTCATGATTAATCCCAAATCCCTCTGAATAAAAAATAAAATCATGTATGCTACTACATGAAGTAAAGTAAGTGAGTCCTTGGCTACAGATCTATCCTTAATATGAATATACTTTGTGTATCTTTTTATATATGCACAGACTTGCAGAAGAACAGCCATTGCCTGAAGCAAGAGTTTCCATATTGAAATAAAATAAAATAAAATAAAATGAAATCCTATCAAGAAACTGTACCATAGATTGATATGTTATGAATAGGTTCAGGAATTGAAGTTTGAATATGATTATACAGTCTCTGCCTTCCTTGTCCAAATAGTATATTCTTTATATTCTTCTTTTTTTAGGAAGGGGGGGGGGGGGGTGGAATTTCCATCAGAATACATTCTTTATTTCTCTTTTACTAAATGAGATGTATGTAATAATTGTATTTCTAATAACTTGATTATTAAAGCAACATGGATATCCACAAACTGCTGGAATATATAGTACTTATCAACAACAACAAAAAAGATCTTTATTGTTTTCAGAATTTTTATGAGATGGAAGTGTTAATATACCTTGATGTTCACCCACTATTTTGTTGTCCTCTACAGAAATGAAAGGTCCTCGTTTAGGCTCAAGATACTGTCAATAATGGAAGCACAGAAAATATATTGCAGAAAGGGTCAGGGCTAAGAATTTAATATGATTACGTTTTTGCAGTTGCTGAAAATAAAATAATATTGTTGGTCTTCAAGTATTTTTGAAATAATGTAACCTATATACAAAGCTTTACCCGGAATCAAACAATTTGATTTAGAAACACAATAGGAACCTTAATACAAGAAAAGAGATAGGAGGGACAAATTTTAATATAACTTTAATGATTGTCCAATTCTAAGTCAGACGCACTTAATTACCTTGCATTATGCAGCTATAAAAGAAATAATTCATTATTTCAATCTAAAATAAATAACTCAAAGTAAGTGTGAGAAAATCCACAAAGTAAGATGCTTACCTCCTTGATAAAAGTTTGAAAATGTCTTCTCCCAATGAAACATATCCCCATACTCTGCATGGGAGGAAAACATAAACAGGTTGAATGTAATAGAATAGGGTCTAAATTTCTTCAGACTTACATCTATCACTTTCCCCAGTAATATAATGTTTTAATGTAATCTCTTACATTTTTGAGTCTGTCTCTTTGCTGTTGCTGTTGTTTTTCTTTTCAAATGTGTATTTTTTGTAAGCGCTATGGTACTTTCTGTTTTTAGTGCTCCTAAATATTCATTATTATTATTATTATTACAGTTGCAATAATCCCTCATTTACTTTATGTGCAATACCTCTTTGCCCCAATTGGGTATAGGATGTTTCTGGATTTATAAGTGAATAAAGGCCAAGGATGTATGAAATATATAGAAAGAATAAAGTGTTTATTAAATTTTTAGCCCTCTAAAGACCTACGACTGATTTACAAGGATTTTATTTCTTGAGAGGAAATAAAAGGTTTGTAAATGACAACTTCTCAAACAATACATGCATAAGTTTGATTCTGTATTTTCTCGATTATTTTGCAATTATGCAAATACACAAACATAGATACAATTAAAGAAAGATTTATAATACAGGAGTGTTTTATTCTCTTTTTTTTATTTGATAACATTAAGAGTAAATGATTACCTCTTTCCTCTGTGCAGCCCTCTTTAGTCCAACCTCATAAGCAATACGCTTCACTACATCTTTGGTCAGATGACCCAGTGGAAAGAGCGTCTTCCCTAGTGCATTCTGGGTAATTTGGGAGAGGAAGAAAGTCTGATCTTTCCAGCTATCAGCTGCTTTCAAAAGTTTCACTCCTGAAGGGAGACAGAGATTTTATCTCATTTCATTTTGTTGCAATATATAATATCATTTCATTGCAATAATCAAGCAATTTAAAAATTGTTCAAAATTATTTCAATAAATGTCATTCCTTCCCATGCCTTCAAAATACTAAAAGAGATGAATAAACACACACAAACTAGATAAAAATAAAAAGGATCACTTCATTCTAATTCATGCTGTTATACGGAGTAGAAAGCTGAGAATGGATCAAAATGTAACACTTTCCAATTCACAAATATATAGTGATTAAAAGGTCAATACAATTTGTTTCTATGAATCTTGCCAATGAATTTCAATAAATTTTCTGTCCGAAATAGTGTAATAATAAATGACAGAATTTGAGATAATAATGGGACTTATATGATAAAATATGATAAAACAACTATATATCAGCCATATTAATTTCAAGATTTTTCCTATGTTTTGTTATTAAGTCAAACATCTGTAACAATCAAGGAAAGGAAATAATTAAATTCATACATACCTTTAGAAATAGAATCCTTGTCATATAGGAACTGTTCTCCTACACTTGTCTGAGCATAATGTCCTGTTGCTAAACCATCTGCATCTAACCTAGTCATTGCATGGTCTAGGAACTTGTCAAATTTGATGTATTTATTGCACAAGATATCAGGATTTGGTGTGAAGCCTTGTTGGTATTGCCTAAGAAATTCACTGCATTGGGGAAAACAAAATGAACATCTAGAAAAATTATTAAATATATATATATATATATATATATATATATATATATATATATATATATATATATCCATCTTTAAAAACAATATAAAGCCTAATTATAAAGGACTACCATTTAAGCCTAACTTCTCTTGCCCAACTAGTTCTCAAATTTCACTAGGTCTCTAAATCTTCTATGACTAAGCATTATGAATTTTAATTTCATTTTTGGAGAATCTAAGGTCTATGCAAAGCTTGACCTTTCATACCTGAAGACATCATGCCAATATTCCTGGACAAAATTGACCTGATGGAAGGGAATTTGAAGAATCTTGCAGGCATTCTGGGCATCTTCACAATCTCTGTTTGCTGTACAAACCCCAGTCTCATCTAATACGTCCCAATTACGCATAAACAGTCCAGTCACTCTAAATCCTGGAAAAAGTGATAGACGTGAAAAAGATGGAAAAGAAGAGACAAAAATAAGAGAGAAGAAATAAGAGGGGAGAGGACAGAGGGTGAGAGGTCAAGAGATTAGGAACATACATCAAAAGATGTATGCAAATGAGAATGACTTTGAACTTGACATGCTATGAATGTTTAATGAAGAGTAACCAATATGTAAATAATTGATATTCGTGACACTTCAGAATTTGAGATTAGACTATTTTGACAGATTAAGGTTGAGCCTGGGGTGGTATTCTGAAAACTATGTTTCCTTTATTTTAATGAGAAGTAGATCTAAATCCATTTATTATGGAAACTGAGCTTCTGTTGTGCATAGCTGCATATGCATAAAATTTAGAGAAACATCTTAACAAGCTCCAAACTTAAAGGGTTTATTCTGCACAATTTCAACTATTAGAACAATGAACATTAATTTATCTCACTAACACAAAAGACAACATAAATCTAGTTCACAGAATACCACTTCATTAATTCTCCAGGCTTGGCTTTGCGACCGACGTTTAGCCTCGACCCTGACCTTAATTGCATGCCTTTATCCTTTTTCTTCTCTTTGTTGTAAGATATGCCACTATGGGTTTCAAGAGGGGAAGGAGTAGGCCAGTTGTACCCCCCCCCCCCCCCATACAGGCCACTGGCACTGAATGGCTTAAATCACTCACACATACTGTAGATATAGATCTAAGCTTGCACTCCATCCCTTCGCATCATCCTAAAATGTAGCAGGAAGTGTTTTCTCTGCTGATTATATTGGTGATTATATTGGTGTTTTTACCTCTTCAACTTAGAGGTTGCAACTGCCGTGACCACTGCCGAAACTGACAAAGCCCCACATAGACCTATAATGTTAGAGTCATAGTGATGGTTCTGTGAATGGGCTTATGGTCAGGGGTCCTAAAGCTACGCAGGTCCTAAAGCTACGCACCCTGCAAATACGTGCAATGCGACATGTTCAGTGTGAAACTTTTGGTGGGACTGAGCAACAAAATTATCATTTGCATTCGCCAAAAAAATTGAGTAATTATCCTTTATTTTGGGTGATATTGACTTGTCACTATTTGCAAATCGGGATGAAATTCACGTCAGTTAGCTTAAAAATCAAGATTTGCATTCATTTATTACGTGTGCGTAGCTTTAGGACCCTTTCATTTTTTCGACCAAATTCGACATGGGTATTGACATCAACTTGAAAATTGATGTTATTCATATTTGTCCATCATAATTTTCTCAGGGATTTAATTTCAGAGTATGTAGAACCAAGATATATGAAAAGAAATTTGCATTAATCATTGAAAAAGTGACTTTTTAGCTGCTGGAAAAAAAAGTGTGTAGCTTTACTTTAGGTCCCCCCATCATGCCCATCGTCATCGATCATGATAAAGCTAAACATCTAAAGTTTGTCAAAAAATTACCTTTACTTTTTAGAATCCATGCTGCAATACTGCTATCTACACCTCCCGACATGGCGCACACTATATGCTTGGCCCTCGCCATAGTGCTCATAACATTCCACTCATTAGCTAGAATCAAGCGACAGTCCACGTCTTGACTCATGTGGCCCAGTCCCGTATCTGCAATTTTATGTCAGCAAAAAGACAATTTTAATTAAATATGGAACAAGAAACAAGACTATGCACAATATCAACACCAGCACCATTATTTCACCCTTTTTCTATCATTAATAAATATATTTTATCTTGCTGAAATACTACCAATTCAAATATCAATCTACTGAAAACAAAAAATAGGAATAAATTGTCACCACGACTTTTGTCGACATTCTATTTTAATCATAGGATGTAAGAGGGCTTTTAACTATTAGTCTTTAAAAAAAACTTTTAAAAACTTTATAAATATGAAAGGTTGAACAGTCGGGGGTGGGGGGGGGGGGGGCACTCTGTGCTCTGTATATAGTGTGCAGTGGGTATGTGCCGCGGAGAGGACCCCATTTTTAGACTCAAATTTCAGTTCCAAAACATACCATAAGGCATTATTTTCTTGTTGAGAAAAAGAAGAGAGAAAACCGTTCCAAAGCACTTTTTTTTTTTCATTCCGTCGTTCCGGCCGTTCCATTTCCCCCTTGAAAATTAAACTAGTTCCAAGCCAAGGCATGCAGTTTTCACCACCCCCCCCCCAAAAAAAAATAGTTTTTCCAAAACATTAGTAGTCCAAAGACCATCCTTTCCATGATACGCTAGTTCTGAAGCTCCTTTTTTTCTTTGTCTTGCCAGTGACACATACCTACCACTTTTGGGGTTGAGTGCCCCCTCCCCCCCCCCCCCCCCGGGAGTGGGGGTATCAGTTTCAGTTTCCCAGAAAATCTCTGACAAGCAAAAAAACAAAGGATATCAGGCAAAAAGGGGCATTCAATCAGCAAAATGGGTGGGGGGAAGGAAGGTTCTCATTCACAAAAACCTGCTTGTCAGAGACTGATTTTGAAGCAAAAAAAATCTGTGACGACCTTTTTTTTTTTTTTGGCTTGTCAGAGAATTTGGGAGGAAAAGGTGACCCCCAAAATCTGATAATTGTTGTTTTTTTTTTTTTTTTTGCTTGTTAGAAAATTTTCCTGGCCTTTGTGCCCCCTCTTTAACAAAATCCTGGATCCGCCCCTGGCTCGAGTGGCGGCGAACCTCCCTGGAGTTGTATATCAATAAGATCTTTGGTTGTATCGACATGACTGAAATATTGAAAAATCCAGCCTGCAGTGCGTAGACTACGAAGCCGCCCACACGGATCTTTCGCGAGTCTGTCTTGTACTAGTAAAAAAAAAAAGCAGAGTGATTGATTGTCTAGGTCTATGAA